>VXBO01003547.1:0-49991 GCA_013400135.1 Rhinoptilus africanus | reverse complement strand
GCAGGTGACTACTGCAACCTCCCGCTCTACGTCAAGTCGGACGCCTTCTTCCGCAAGCCCGACGCCCACGAGCCCTGCCCCGTGGTGCCCCCCCGGGAAGCCTCCATCCGCAACCTGGCCCGGGCGTACCACGCGCAAGCCCGGCACATGACGCTGGAGCCCGGCGCCAAGCCCCTGGGGCTGCCTCCCCCGGCCTCCGCCGCAACCACCNATATATGTAAACATATATATATTTCACATCATTTTGAAAGGGGCACAAGGAAAGACTCAGCGACGACTTTTTTTTTTTTTTTTTTTTTCTTCCCTAATCTTGTCGGTGGTTTTAAAAAGGAACGTCTCCAAGACATTGCATGCTATTTTACTGTTCAGAAAACAACAGGAGTTGCTTCAATTTGCAAATGCTTATGTGTTAATACCTTTTTCTATGAAAAAAAACCCAGCGCTGTGTGCAATAAAGGTTATGTTTATACCTGGGCGTCTGTCGAGCGAGCAGGGCGGCAGCCGGCGCGGAGCAGCACGGCCGGACGGTGAGGGACAGCCCAGGTCCATCCAGGAGGCCACAGGCGTGCCACGGGAGCCCAGGGCCACGCGGTGCCGGCAGAGCCCTGGGGAAAGAGGAGGGGAAGGGATGGGAGCAGGGAAGCGACACCCCAGGCGCTGCCGGGCTGCGCCGCAGCACCCACTCACCGGCAAGCCCAGCCCGTGGTGAGCCGCGGTGCGGCACAGTGAACCAGCGCGGCTGGAGGGGAACCCGCCGTACAGACCCCTGCGAGCCACCACACGGCTCCGGCGCGGCCCGGCGTTGCTCCGGCAGCAGAGGGTAAGTGCGGCGCAGCTGCAGGATCGTGCGTGGATGCAGCCTCGCGCGGCCACGGGAGGCGAAGCGCAGCACCGTCGTCCCTGGTGGGCGCCGAGCGCGGTGAGTTGCGGCGAAGCAGGGTGCGAATCCAGCAGCGCCCCATCTTTCGGTGGCGTTGCTGCCCCTCTGCACGGTGAGGGAGTGAAACACCCCACCGCTCCCCAGCGACTTGGGGGACCGCAGCACACCGTGGCAGGGTGAACCGTGGTGGAGCTCCACCAGGCCACGGCAGGATGCGGCAAAGTCCAGTGAAGCACGGCACAGACCCCACCGCGGTTTTTTCATTATTTCCCTCTTGTTCTTCCCACCAGCCATAGCAGTTACCCAGCGCAGGACAGATCACACCTGCCCCTTCGTACACACGGGGCTGACGGTGGAAACAAGAGCAGCTACAGCCAAGGCAGGAACAAGCGCTGTTTGAACACATCATTATAATCAAGTGCTACAGGGTTAACATTTTAATACCTCACCTACATTATCTTTTCTTTAAATGAACAACCCAAACAATGATATGCAAATAAAATAATTGGTGCTACTGGTGACATGAGTTAATAACTTGTTTCCAGCCAGCAGTTCCCTTACCTGCTTTAGGTGTCGCAGATGGAGCGACGCACTTCCCTCCCAGAGAAGCAGCGATCCATGTACCGGTGTATAGCAGGGATTTAACACAGTGGGATGGTGAATGTGACGGTGTTTCACAAGGCAAGGCACACTTGGCTATTTACTGCCCGGAGGCAGGGTCAGCCCAAACTGCCAGGGAGCCCCCCCCCCGCTGAGTCCCGAGGCTCAGAACGGCCCCCAGCTTCCTAAACCCCTCCTCAGAGAGGAGTCTCGGCGCGGCCGGACCCAGCCCTCGTCCCAGGCTCACTCGGTGGTGTACGGCTGAGGGATTACACGTGCACGGTCACCCCTTTCCCCGGCTGAGCTGAGACTGAACCCCCCCGCCCCCCAAGATTGGTTGGGAAGTGGTGACAAGCAAACTAGCATTTCTCAAGCATTTTCCTAAGGATTTCCAGACAGTTCAGCGCACGTCAAACTTCCCAACCTCCACGTGGCGCAGATTTTTAAGGCAAGTGCCCTCCCCCAGCTCCAAGCCGTGTGACAGGCAGGCAAGCGAGCGGCGCCTCTGAGCCCAGACTGAAATAGAAAAGGCAAGTGTGTTCCCAACTGTGAGAGTAAGTGGATTAGCAAGACAAAAAGAAGAACAGATTACCACCGATTAATACATCTTTATTGTAATTGGCTAGTACAGATTTCCTTCTACTTCTTAGCAAGAGCCCTGCACCTTCCCTTCCCCAGCAGTTACCACCCCTGGTTTTGCACAGTTGATGACGACAGGCCAAGCCGCCAGCCCTCCCCAGGAGACCCACAGCATCCCCCCCCTGCTCCCAGCAAGCCCACCGTCCTTCCCCATGGCAGCGGGCTCCCTCCACCTTGCTGTGCCCAGTAACCGACCAGGAGCTGAAGGAAAACAACCAATTCAAGCCACACACGGAAACGGGGAAAAAAAACCCAACTATCCAGCTCAGAAATCCAAAGAGCTGGTCTGGGTTTAGGGCTGCCGTACCAGGCGCCGCGCACAGCCCTCCAGGCGAGCCCCCGGCCCCACACACCTCCCGGTGTCAGCGCCACTGGGCCATTACAGCTGAGCCTGTCCCCGACCCACCGCCAGCCCCGCTCGCCCAGCGCGGGACTGGGCAGCACTGGGAGCCAAGCACAGCCAGCAGGCAGTGACCCAGGCACCAGCACCTACAAGCTGAAGATAAGCAGGGGCAGCTGGGGAGGGAGCCTTTGTGAGAAGGGCTGAGGGCTTTTGTGGCTGGAGAGGTCAGAAAGGGCAGCCTGCGAGCAGCCGGGGCTGCAGGGGCACAGCGCAGCAGCTCTGCACAGAAAATGCAGCATCAGACCCAGCAAAGCAGCAGCCGAGGACACGCTCGAGCCACCAGGGCAGCACCGTTCACAACCAGCGGCTCCTTCCCACAGGGCGCCCACCATCCCACGGCACCTCCCCGGCCCCGTGGCCGCCCCACTCACACAAACCTCCCGCTTCTCTCCTGGCCCGGAGCCCAGCACTTCCATCCTCCCTCTTTCTCTCACCCTCCAAAAGCCAGCACTCAGAAATGGGGGCTAAAACCCAAAGATAACCTCAGGATCCTGTCCCCGCCAGACTGGGAGCAGCTCTCTGTTCAGCTTCGCCGGACCACGAGCCCAGGTCGGGTGAGAGCGGGCACTAACCCAAATGCCAGCGTTAGCAGGGGGCTCTCGGGAAGAGCCCGGCTTGGCAGAGAGCAGGTTCAACCTTGGCACATGCAGCCACAGGAGACAGAGTCCCGTCCCTCCCCTTCCCTCCTCTGAAACCAGGGACCCCCAGCAGCTCTCCCCAAGAAAAGACGGCTCAGCTTACGGCCAGCAGTGGGCTCAGCGCCCGCTCCCTGCGCTGCCCGCAGGAGCCGGGCATGAGGCAGCCCTTCCGCTCCGGCTCCAGAGGCAGAGTGGAGATGGAGGTGCAGGAGAGGGCTAGTACTGGCCCCAGCTGGGTAACGACCAATGGGCCACAACCGCTCTCAGCTGCGTGGGGTCCCCGCTCCCACTGACACAGCCGGGGGGGGCCCAGCACTCAGCCAGCCCCACTCCAGCCCCACGGCTGGTCCCCCCGCAGCTCCGGGAAAGGCCGGTCAGTGCTGTGCCACCCCCTGGGTGCTGAGGTCCCATCAAAGAGCCCCCCGTACCCGGGCCCCGGCGGCAGCGCTGTCTGGGGAAGGACGGAGCGGGGAGGAGGTCTCACTGAGCAGCCGCCAAGGCACACGGCAGAGCATCTACAGCCGCGCATGCACCGGCAGCGACGTATCGGGGCGCGGGTTCACAGTCAGCATGGCCGCAAATCCCTCCGGGGTGGTAGGGAACAGACAAAACGGAGGGGCAGTGCAGGGCATGGGTGCCCGACACCTCTACTTCTCCTGCTCCTGGTGTCTCCTGAAGTGGGTCTGGATGGTGACGGCCGCCTTCTCGGAAGGATCGCCGGAGAACTTGCTCTCGCCGCTGGCGTCGGGGGGGACATTGCCTAGAGTGAGAGCCAAGCACCGCAGTGAGCACGGGCAGCGCCGGCGGCCCCCAGCAGGGCCCCGTGGGGCCCGACTGGCCTCCGCAGACCCCGCGCCCCCCGCAGAGTGGGGCGTCCCTCCATGGCGGAGGTGAAAAAGGCTGGATGCTCCACAGCCGGAAACCACGACTCCAGCGGCTCACGGGGACCATCTCCGCAGCAGGGGGAGATGGAGCAGGAGGCACAGAAAAGCCCGGCCTCCCTGGCAGCGCTAAGCCCTCTATTTACACAGCTTTACTCCCCAAAGAGCGTGGCTTCCCCACGTTTAATCACCAAGTATGATACTCACTTACTTTCACACACACAAATAAGATTAGAAAAAAAAGCCCGGCACTGTACAGCAATAAAGCTCTCACGCTGACAAATGGGAGCCCTCCCCACCCCACGCTTAATGTGGCATCAGGGAAGTATTGTGAAATTCAACAGGAGCTGAATCAAAGCCACTCAGCAGCGCTCCTCTAAGCGAGCGTGTCACCGCTAAGCACCCCCCGAGCAGCCATCGGAGAGCCCGGTGCCAGATGCTGCTGCATAAACCCACCCCTGTCACCTGAACCCACTTTTATTCACACCCTAACAGAACCTGCGAAGTGAAGAGACACATAAAGAGAGTCCGTGTTGGGAAGGGGCTCCCTCCTGCCCTGATTAACAAGATACATCGTCAGCCGTAAATCCTGCCCGCTGCAAAATAAATAAATAAATAAATAAAATCCAACGCTGGGGAGCCACCGGGGCATGTCGAGCTCTATGTTTGCAGGAACGGCCCTGCAGGCTGCCGACAGCTCTGCAAGAAATACATCTGCCGAAGGAGCTCAGCCGCAGCCGGGCCCCTCAGTGACACCCCGCTGCTGCGACAGCGCGCCACCACCCTGGGCACGGGCAGCCCTGGGGACCGTCACCTCCCCACGGGGCAGTGAAACCCCCCGGGGCATCGCTTCACCCCCTTTATCCGATTGCCGCCGAGCCGCACTCAGAATAGAAGCGCTCAAATCCTCTTTGCCGAGCGCTTGGCTTCAGCAGAGGGGGCAGAGTCTCAGCGACAGGAGCAGGGAGGCGGAAAGAGGGGTGGATTCCGGGTGGTTTCCCCAGGCCGAGGAGAGGAGAGGAAGGGGAGCTGTTTTAGGGGACCGTCTGACCCGTGCGGTTCGGTGGGGCGAGCGAGGCAGGGATTTGCACAAACACACCCGTGTGCCGCCGTGCGTTCAGCTGTGCATCGCTGGGCCCTTCGCTGATACGACAGGTTTTGAGGAACATCTCACCATCCTGTCCCTACGCGTGTGCCCTCCCAGGGGCGGCACGAAGGGCACCCTCCCCGGGGAGGAGAACTGACTGCAAATACAGCGCAGCCAGCAAGCCACAGGCTGGGCTGGAGAGAAAGCTGTCTGAGAGGGCTTCCCAAATGCCTCTTACTAGTATCAGAGAGATTTTTTGGAAGGAGAAGCCAAGAAGGGTCCAGCCACTGCGATGCCTGCTCTTCCCTTGCACCCCAGGGTCACAGCACTGAGTTTCCCCCACTACTTAGAATCATAGGATCTTCATGGCTGGAAAGGACCTTTGAGATCATCCAGTCCAACCACACACACACGAAAAAACCCACCCCTACAATCTCTGCCACTAGAGCGTGCCCTGAAGTGCCAAATCTACCCGTTTCTTAAATACCCCTAGGGATGGTGACTCCACCACCTCCCTGGGCAGGGCTGTCCCGGTGCCTGCCCCACACTCACCTTTCTCTCCAGAAAGAGAGTAGATGCTGTTGTGCCGAGAGCTCCGGCCTTTCTAGAAAGGTAGAGGACAAAAATACAGTTAGTTATGTATCAGGCAGAGGCGGTGAGAACGGTCCCGTTCAGGCCAGTTGGGAAGCCCTGAAAAGGCCAGGGCTAGCCTCACCCAGCGTACCACTGTCCCTTCCCCCTGGGGAGCTTGGAAATACTGGCTGTTGTTCCCTTTAAGAGCACTACAGAGCACTGACTAATTAATTTGCATTCGTGAGAAGTCCCCCAAGGAGAAGCTGAAAGAGCTTCGTGTCCAAAGGCAGATGTGGGAGATGTGCTGGATCTTAGGGTGTGGGCTGGCGCAGGCTAGCCTCGCTGCACCTCCATTTCTGATCACCTGGAACCAGGCTCGCTGGGGTTATTTCCGCAGCTCCAGGACCCACCATGGTACTGCAGCACCCGGGATGTCAGGCCTGCTAGGGAATATTTTTGTTCCTAAAAATAAGCCAGAGTTTTTCTACAAATATCTTTTCTAGGTTTTTCAGCTTATCCTGCCTCCTGGCATTACCCCATTTTCTGTCTTTCAAGGGAAAGAGAAAAATCTCCCCCCCTTGCCCAAGCCTTCTGCTCCAAGCAGCCTGTTTGGGTACCAGACGCGTGCCGCTCCTTCTGCTCCAGGCAGTGCCCTCTCCCCCAGGGAAGGCAAAGAAAGCAGCCCTCACCTCGCTGTCCCGGCTGGTGCGGCGGCTCTGGGTGACGCACTGGATCTGCCAGGGCAGGGGCTGGTACACGAGGTACGGCAGGGGCTCTTCGCGGAACAGGTTGGTCCCGAGCTGGGCACGGAGAGGATTTGCGGCAGGTAAGAGGAGGGGAGAGAAGCAGAAGAGCAAGAGAAAGAGCTGCGATTCCGCACGCAGCACCAGCGATCGCAACCCCTGGTGGCCTTTGCCAGCTGCGGTGATGCTCAGCACGTCATCCTGCCCCCCACGGATGCGCGGTCCCCGCCAGGAGGCAGTGGGGCTGCCGGGCTGGCGGGTACGGCTGGGGCCGTGGGGCTCTGCACCCAGCAGGGGCGGCCCAGACCTCCCACCCCGGGGTGGCCCAATTTAGGGAGGCACAGGAGCCCATGGCCACCAGGGCAAGCAGAAACCTCTGCCTGCTCCCCCAGCCCCCGGGTATCTTTGGGGATAAGGAATTGCAGAGGGCAGGAGCTGGTCTAGAGGCGGCAGGAGAGGCAGGAGGCAGGGCTCAGGGCTCTGCCGCCGGCTCACACCGTGACACGGGGACGGTCCCACGCCACGGAGCAGGGACAAGGCACACTGCTGCACCGCGCTGGGGGACCCTCTGCCATCCGCCCTGCAGAAGGAGCCCCGAAAGCCAGCGGCATGGCCAGCGGGGCCAGGAAAGACCTCCAGGCTGGTGACACAGCCCCTGCCCAGCCCAGCAAGCCTTTCCACCTCCTTTCCTCTCCCCAGCGGAGGGCAGCCCCAGCCAGGAGAGCGTTTCCTTTCCTCCCCAACCCCAGGACTCAACGTGCACATTCCCAGCACTTGCTCGCCAGACTGGGAAGCCCAAGGACCCGGGCACCGCGGGGAACTGCCCTCTGCAGCTCCAATACCCCTGCTGGCGTGACAGTGACAAAAACGCGCTCCCAAGCCGGCTCCCCAGGCCCCCCGCCGCAGGGGCTGTGGGCACAGACGCAGCTACGCCGGAGCCGCAGCCTGCAGGAATGGCCAAGCCCACATCCCCCGCTGCGCCCCACCTTCTCCGATAAGGTAACCCACACGCTACTAAAAATAAAAGGGAAAGCATTATCTCCTACCTGCTGCCAGGCCAGCCCAGACTCACCTGTCCAAATGCTCTCACCACAAAAAACAGCGCTGTCATCAGGGTTCCCAGCATGGCTGGGGTCTCCGAGGGGCTCCCGTCGCTCCGGGAAGTCAAAGTGCTGGGAGCGACGCACCGTGGTCTCCCAACGGCCGGGGACTGAAAGGTGCCTTCTGCGACAGGCAGACTCCAAGCCCCTTAATGAGCTTACGGCTTGCATTGCTCTTGGCAGAGTAATCGCCCACTGTCCTTTTGCTCTTCTAATCGCCGAGTTTCTCCAACACATACAGTGCTGGCATTCCAGGAAAAGCCAATCCTCTTCTCTACACGCACACGCAGGCCAGTGCGCGGAGACACGCATGCAGGCCCCCCGCAGCTCAGAGCCGTCAGCCAGGACGGACCTCCTCCGCGCGGGACTGCGCCTCAGCAGGATCCCAGCAAAGCCTCCCACGCCCACAAGGCGCCGACAGGTCAGACGGGACTTGGGATTTCTCGGAGCCGCCCCGTGCTCTTTGCGCTGCCCCAGGAGCGGGGTAGGGGACCCCTCCCCAGAAGTGCCTCCCTGGCTGGGGTGCGATGCCACCGGAGACCTCCTCCGGTCGCTCATATCACAGCTCTCCGGCAGGCAGAGACACACGCGCGCAGATCACACACAGCAAGATTCCAGGTTCGGTGGTGGTTTGTGCTCTGTTTTTAAGGATGAGCACCCAACTACCAGCCTCCATTTCTGTGTGGCCAGCTGACCCCCACACTGTTCTTCCTCTGCCTCGTCCATCCTCCGGCTCCAGCAGCTCTCCTCGTGCCCAGCGCGTACAGCGGCCACCGCGCTCCCTCCTCTCCAGCCCTCGCTCCACAGCCAGAGCACAACACCCCAGCCCTGCAGGTGTCCGTGTGCCCCGCGCATCTTCCAACCACATATGGCTTCTGTTGGACCAGTAGCTCAAATCCAGCTGTGGTCACCCAGCACCCCCACATCCCCACCCACCCGAACCTAGGAATTCCAGCGAGCAACACACTCCACGGAGGAAAAAGCTGGAAAAGTAAGGGCAGGTGTTGAAGCTCCCCTCTCCCCACCAGTGCTGTCACTGGCCGTGACACTCAGCCTCAGCACGGCAGCGTCCCCGGCCAGGACACACGTGGGCAATGCCCGCTCTGGGCAGAGGAAGCCTTGGCTGCAGGGCTTGGAGACACAGACAAGCTGAGGCTTTCAGGAGAGACTACCTTAAAGGGGAAAATCCCAGAGGAGCGAACGTGCCCAGCTGGGAAGGGCTGCTACGGGTGTCCCAGGGCTGCTGGAAGGAGGCGAGAAGGGGAAAGGAACAGGCCACGGGAAGAGGCGAGGGTATCACAGCACATCACCAATCCTGCCTGCTCACTGCTCAGCCATCCCCCCGTCAGGACTCCAGCAAGTAGTTCTGGCCACTTCCAACACCACTTCAGCTCACGGTGGCTTTATTAACGTTACTCCGTTAAGTACCTGGCCAGGGCAGGAAATGCAGGGGCAGCTAAAAACCAAAAATACAAAAGCGACTCTTCACGGGGCCTTCAGCCACCAGGAGAGCTGTTCTCGGGCTCCTACCCTGCGCTTCTCATGAGCCTGTCACCCAACATCCCGCTACGGTGGTGGTCTCTCCCTGGAGCTTTACGGAGGACGGGCTGTGAGCGGGAGCAGCCCAAGGCCAGCTCGGCCGCGCGCCTGGGCAGGGGCTGCCATGGGGTGGGCCAAGATGTGGGGAAACAGCCTAAAACACCGCGTGGGGGAAAAGTCACGGCTGCTCCGAAATACACCCAGAAATCGGTAGCAAGAGCCAGTCGGCAGAGTGAGCCAATTTTATCACATCCCGAGTTGCCAGAGGGCAGCTCCAGAGCGAAGCCCTGTTCCCCGCCAGCACGCCACAGTTATCCCCATTTCCCCGGCAGGAGAAACGCCCCCTGCCCCGGCAGAGACCCCGGCACCGACCCCGGCACCTTCACCCACCCCAAGGTGGATAACGGTCTGGTGAAAAGGGCAGGACACGACCCCGAGAACAGCTCTCCTGTTTGCTGAGAGCCCTATGGAGAATTGCTTTTGGAGTTTTGTTTTTCAACTTCCTATCTGCCCCGGCATTCGCTACCCTGGTTCCACACTCAACAGAACAATGGTAATAAAGCTGCCGGGAGATGAAGCGCTCCTGGAAATTGCCAGAAATAACCTTGACAAGACAAAACATGAAACAGCCTGGAGAGGAACAAGGGGAAGGTGGGAAAGGTAAGTACAAGCTGGATATCTAGGGCTGCAACCGAACGGCTCAGGAAAAAAATAAAACTACAAACATCATCATCATACAAACCAGGCTCATGTAGATTTAATTTACATATAAAATCAGACACAGCTGCTACCACAGGTTTCAAACAGGAAATAGGAACATGTTTCAAACCGAGTTATTGCTAAGAAAAGAGGCGTTTCTCCGCACTACTGACGCACACTTGTCCGCACCCAGACCGGACTCAGCGACGCGGCTTTGGGCACAGCAGCCCCCGGGCGGACAGCCTCCCCACGCCACGGAAAAACTGCAGCGCCCCTCCTAAAATACTGCACTGGGAGGGCTTCCGTGGCGCCCACCAACAGCCAGGAAGCTAAAAGCAAATTCCTTACCGACAGGGACTGGTGCAACCTGACAGGAGATGGGGAAAGGCGCGTTGCGGTCCATCTCTTCCTGCAGAGGGGCTGCCCGGGGACACCTGAGGTCTCCCCATTCAGGCAGAGCCAGCGAGGATTGTCTCTGCAGGGCCACCAGTGAGACGTCCTCTGCCAGCAGCGCCTGCAGGAGGCCCACCCTGCAAGCAGAAGGTGGGAGAACAGGGACCTGACCAGAGGATCAAGCTGACCAAGGATAAAGGCTGGTCAAGCAATTAAAAAATTCTAAGAAAAGTCAGCAAAAGATACCTACAGACATTCTTAAGAGTCTTAAAATGATGTTCATCAAAAATATATTTCTATTTGCATGTAAACATTCCCCTGCCCCGCTCACAGTGCGGGCTGCTGCGGTGCCGTGCCGGGGGGCTCCGCTTTCCTCTGCTGCGCACCATGAGCCACAGCAGCACAGAGAGCGCGGAGCGGGCCGAGCAGCAGCTTCACCGCCCTCCCCGGACCGGCTGTCTCTGGAGAATGGCTTTGAAGACGCTTTCTCACAGATGGGATCCCTTGGAACGCAGCATTTTTTAAAGTGTAAAATATTTAAAGTCAGCTTGGAGGCAATGCCGACAAAGGCGACCAAATACCACGTTTCCCACTCAGCAGTAGGAAAGTCCAGCCCGACTTCTCCCTGTTGGCTAGAGCAGCACCATCCGCCCCCTCCCAGCGCCACGCACCCCGGTGGGATGCTGGTGTGCTCTGGATACAGCGTCTCCGGAGGGGCACCACTGCAGCCACCCGCTGCGCGCAGCACCGAGCCGTCTCGGAGCGGAGGTCTGAGCCCTGGGCATCCCGGCACCTCCGCCGTGGCTCCAGCCCTGCGGAGCCCCTTTCGGGGTCTGGTGAGCCCCGCGCTCCCCGGAGCTCAGCAGAGCTGCCGCAGGAGCGGCGAGGGCTCCCCTCTGCCTCCCCAGCCCCGCCGGCTGGAAGGAGACCCCAGCCGCTGAGCCGAGCTCCGCTCCCTCTCCCCAGGGCACGGAGGGAGGCAGGTGGGGCTTTGTCTCCGCGTTCACACTAGGCCAAGTTCCTCAGCAGCGCCTGCACCCCACGCTCTGGCCATCGCGGCTCCTCATTGCCGTTGGCGCGTTCCTAAGGCAGCAGAGGAGGTCCCACAGCACAGCTTTGCGGCGCAGCTCCGGATGGCGGAGCAGAATGAGGACGCAGGGAGTGCTTTCCCTGATCTGCCATGACAAGCTACTCCTGGTTCAGTTCCTCTCGCTTCCACCCCAAACGAGAGGATCATTCCCCGACAGTCAGTCTGCCATTTCCCGATTCCGTCCCCGGACTCCACAGCCATCCTGCTGCTCGTTCTCCCCTGCTCACACACACGGCAGAGGCCAGACGTCTCGCCCACCTGCAATTAAGCGTTTGCTGGGCATCGGCGCGGGCTCATTTCCTGACACATTTCCTCTAGCCATGTCTCAGCTGGATTCACGTCCTCCCCCTTGACCAGTTACTCACAGTCCTCCGTGATTCACAGCTCTGGCTCACCACTGCTAGAATACTAATGAGAACGCTGTTGATTTATTGAAGCCCTGGTATTTCACCACTGGATTAAACAGTCTATAAAGTATATTTGGACACATTACAGGATTAGAAGAATCCACCTGGGAAGTTCGCTTCCTCCTCCTTCCGCTCTCTTGTAAAGAGACTTTATTTCAAGGGCACGGCACAAAGGCAGAGCTGAGGTGGCTGGGCATCGCCGAAACCCAAAGTATCGTCAGGGAGACCGCACAGGCTCCAGCCGCCGGCTCTCCAGGGCCAAGTCCCACCTTTTAGTAATGGTACACTTTGATTTGCCTGTTTTCATCCAGCCCTAGCTGAAGCAGGCTGGGGCTGCTGGCAGGGGGCTTCTGTGCACCTGGGAGGAGAGGTCTGTTGGCTGGGTGAAGGAAAGGCCTGGCTTTCAGGAGGGACGAGCGCGGGCACAGCCAGGGGACGGGACAGGTACCGAGGGGCAGGAGCCAGCCCTGCGCACACGTGCTGGATTTAGCCTGCTGCATCCAAGTCAAACGGGATTAGAAGGGGATTAGGGAATTCTAACAGGAGCACTGTGCGCTATCGGAGGCCCAGGGGATTTGCTGCTAATATCAGCGTACACCACGGAGGGGATGCTGACAGCCCCGGTGTAATGCTGTTACAACACAAGCCTGGAAACGTCGCGGCTAATAGCACCGAGGGGTCTCACTCATTCAACCCAACCGCAAGTGACAACATGTCTCGAAACCCAGCCGGAGGGAGAGCTCGGCGGCTCCAGCCCTCCCTGCCTGGCCACGCGGCCGCCCCACGTGCCGGGGCCACGGGGCCCAGCCACCCTCGCCTGGCAGCGACACCGCTCCCTGCCCCGCAGGGACCCCCCGTAACAGAGTCCCCGATGTGGCTGGGGCCACATCAACGGCACCAAGAGCAGGCCTACAGGACTAGGCCCCCTACTGCCCCCTCCATTCTGCACTCTTTGGTTAATTTTTTATTCTTTTTTTTTTTTTTTTTAATTCTCACATTGTGAGCTCCAGCTGCTGTGTGTCACAGCGGGGCAGCGACACTAAAGAGCATCACAGCACAAGGGAAGGGGAGAGACTTTCTCGGTCAAGTACCGCTCAAAGGAAAAAAAACAGCAAACAGGTCACTCCTGCTCTAACTGCTGCACACCACATTCCTTCGCAGGACTGGACGCTAAAATAGAGGCTAAGGCTTCAAAATTGCTGTTCAATGCTTTAGAGCTCCTGAATCACTCGCCTCCTGCTGCAGGAAGCTGGAGTGCAATTTAAGACCAGACCCAGGCAAAGGATACATTTGTGAATCCCTCTTGAAGTCTTCCAGCCATTTCTTGTTGGTCTCAATCATTCCTTGAATGCTCATCCCGTCCGACTCACGGCTGTGGAACTGGGAATGCTGGAACAGCCGTATTTGCTCACTGTTGCACGAGAGAAAGAGACAGCGCAAGTGGGTGAGAGAGGTCTAGGCAGAAACAACCCCGGACATCTCAAAGAAAACGATGGGCTGCCACGGGAAGAGCCACGGTTAACAAAAAGCTCCCCATCACAGAGAGAAGCTGCGGTGGCCCCCACCATCAGCCTGCTGCCTTTCTCCTCTGCACGGTGTCAGACCGGTTCGGGTGGCAGCCTCCGCTCCAGCCACCCAGGCAGCAGCGCCAGTCACAGCTGGAAGCACCCTCGGTCCAGTATCAGCGGGACTCTGAGGGCAGCTGCACCGCAGAAGCCACCAGGCAGCGCTGACCGGTGGCAGTCAATAACTAACAGCATCCAACTTGTCTACTTACCAGTATTTACCTAGTAATTTTGTTACTTCCTTGCTATATGAAATGTGACCTAAGTCATTCTAAAGGAATAAAACCCACTGGAAGAGCAGTAAAAGCACAATGAAACAACAACTCAAGGAAAAAGACCCTTACTCTGCAGGTACGTATCCCAGCTTGTTGTCCAGAGGCTTGGAACTCTCCCCGAGCAACGGGAACCCACCTGGAAAACAGACATTAAATACAGGCCCCCCCCAAAATCTTACAGTCCCCCAGTCTTTCCATCTGGGTGCATTTGCTTTCTTGTACTGTGGATACACACTCCCTACAAGCTGAGCCACCCCCCGAGGACATAGTGGTGTCAAGGAAACCAAGATTGTGAACTCTATCTGCAATCCACAGGAGGGTTTCCAGGCTCCTCTTTTGCTCCCGTCTTTAACCGCTTCCTTGGATGCACATTAAAGGCTGAGCTGCTCCAGGAGCAGGATGACAAGATCAGCCATATGCTGCACTTCCTAGAATGAGAAAACCTCTTCCTCACTCTTTATCTCCTTAGCACCCTTCCTATCAGCAGCACCAGCGGATCTGGCCTCGCCAGCATCAGAAGGATGAGCTGGTTCGAACTTGCAGGGCTCTGAAATCAAAAGTCACAGGCGAGCAAGCAGCTGGACTACAGAGAGCAGACTTACCTGGGAAATACTTGCGCCATTTCTCCGCCAGGATGCTGTCCACGGACTGTCCAGCCGCGAAAGAGCGACCAGCGCTCAGCCCACTGCTCCAGGGCCACGGGCTCACCAGGGACGCCCCGGCCGGGGGCACCACGGAGCCTCCTGCCTGGAGTCCCGCCAAGGAGGCGTATGTAGAGAGAGAGACGCCGTCGCAGGGCGTCGAGGCGAAGAGCGGAGACTGGCAACTGTTGAGAGAGTCCAAGATGCCGAGGACCCCGTTCAGTTCACTCGTGATACGCCGCAGAGATTCCGACAAGTACTGGATCTTGTCCGGCTCAGGGGCAGGCCGTGAATCGGTTCTCAAATCAACTGGCAGAAGAGAGGGAGGGAAAAAAGGGATCACTGGGAAAGCAAGGGAGACACTGCCTGCCTGGCAGGAGGCTCGCTTTCCAAGGCGTTGCACCCCGAGCTGAGTTTGAGTAGTGTGACACGAACCTGGCTCTGCAGCCAACAGAGGAGACAGACTGACATAAGGATCATGCCTTGGAGGCTGCTTGGGCACAAAGTTGGGGAAAAACAAGATAACAAGGACAAGCCCCTCCAATGCTGCAAGAAGGAGGCCTGCAGGACAAGCCTGGATGCGCATTCGCACACGTTTCGCCTCCCTGCTCCGTCCCTCTCCGTTCTGCTGCCCCTGTTCCATGTGGCCATGACCATAACGGCGCTCCCCTCACAAACGGCGAGCCCTCTCAGGAGCTGGAACCCCAGTGCTGCACCCTGCCTCGCAGACGGGCCCTGGCCCAGGCCACCGTCCTTCGTTTCCATGAAATCAACACAAACGGCGCGGGCGGCAGAAGGGGCTGGTTACACTTCACACGCCCAGGAGAAGCGAAGCTCTCCGGGCCACCAGCCAGGCTGGAGTAGGACCAGGAGACTGTGCTGATACAAAGGCTCTCACGGCGAGAGAAAACTCTTCAGTTTCACGTATGCCTGCAGATATTTTACTGACCAGGGTCAGAGAGACGATCCCAGACTGGACAGATTGTCAGTCTGTTGCCATGGGGAAGTTTTCCAAGTTTTCTTTAAGCTTCAGCCTTGCCAGCCTTCCTGCAGGCAACACAGCCCCCCCGCCTCCCCGGCTGTTTACGGGGAGCCCTTCTTCCCACCTGCACAGCTCCAGTTACGGGCAACTGAGGGCAAGCAAAGGAGCACAGGCAGCAGACAGAGGGAAGGGCAGCAGCCTCTCCCGCCAGAGACGCGAGGAAGAGGAAGCCCAGCCACCTGCACAAGAGCAAAACGGCTCCGCGACAGCAGAGGGAAGAGCTGAAGCCAGATTTTATAATCCACTCTAAAAACGAAGGTAGAGATTTAAAAGGCAAATTCACACACAGATTCTGTCCCTCTCATCTGCCGCTACAGGCAGGAAATAGGTTTTTCAAATGAAATGATATGTACAACACAGCCCCAGTCACGGATAGCAGGCCTGCCTCGGACGCTGATGAGCGGCAGGGAGAGCGACAGAAGGTACATCAGAGGCGCGAGAGGGAACGCCAGAACAAGGTCTAAAGCATTAGGCACCGGGCACAGCCGACAGCACTTACGTTTAGGCTGACACAGATTTACGCTGGATGTGCTGTTTGTGTCCTCAGAGTTGCTGAGATCAAAAGTCACCATCTTCTTGCACGCAGCACTCTTCAGCGTATCTTCGTCTGAAAGCTGGTCAAAAGAAGGAAAACAATGCAAATAAAACCTGTTGATTTGTCCCCCAAACATAAAAGCCACTGGAATGCTGCCCACAGCTAGTCTACACAGGCTGGACCGCACAGACAGGCACAGGGCAAGTGAAGGCCAACTCATCTTCTGTCCCTGACCGCAAAATCCGAAAGTCAAGAGACTGCTTGGTCTCTGGAAGAAGCACGTGTGCGTGCTACAGGCCAAACCCAACAGCCATGTGAACGGCCCCTTCTAAGCAGAAGTGTTCTGTGCCTTAAGTAAGCCTCAAAACGCTTGCATGGGCTGCATTCTCTCTTTGCACCAAGGACAAGTGCTTGACCACCAAAGGTCTCGTGCTCTTGCATCTGCTGCTGCCTTGCCCAAGGCCACGTGGTCCCGGGCAGAGCTGAACAGATGCCGAGGTTGCCTTGGTCAGGGAAGCAGACCCCATCCTAGCTCCCACGAGGTGACCTGCCCTTGTTTTCTCGAGGCTCAAATCAGGCACCTTTTGCAGGCTGCTTTCTGTATTCACTCCGCAGCCACCCCCCTAACTGAGTCCAGATGTCGTCAGCGGAGGGATTTGCCATCTTGACCAAGATTCAGGCAGTTAATAGGACATGTAACCATTCTGACGTGAGGTTTTAGCTTATACTGTAGGATACTGCAGCATATCAGTGTTAACAGTGATTCGTTTCTGACCCAACAAACAAGCTTCTCACAAGCCAGTGCACTCAGCAGTTTTTCTCCACCCAAGTCCATCCCAGCAAGCTGCCGCTGGGGAAGGAAGTCTCCGTCCCAAAACCCAGCCCACATTTGCCCTGCTGGCCGTGGGCCTAGTGAATCACTGGGGTCACAGTTCAATTACGGTTGTCATTCTCGCCAACTTTGTGACAGGCCTTCTCTCCCACCGCTCAGAGACACACCATTCTGCTCTCACAGAACATGTCCCTGAAAATCCTAAAAAGGTCAGTCTTTGCCCAGCAGCTAAAGAGCCCTCATGGGCACCAAAAGCCCTGCAGAGACTCCAGCCTAAACGGAGGAGGCCAAGAGCCCTGGGCAGGGCGGGAGCGCCCAAGCAAGGGCCATGCTGGAGGTTACCTCCTCCAGCAGCGAGGACTCCAGCTGGCTCAGTTTCTCCTCTTTCTTCTTCAGCAGCACCTGTCCTTTCCGCATAGCCGACTTCATCTTGTCCAACTGCTTTGCTTCCTGCAGTGGATCAACAGCCAAGCCAAGGAGGAAAATTAAACAAGAACAATAGGAAGTAATCTACATTAGTGGCTAGGGTGAGAGTCATTATCTCACTGCTACTCAGCACAGGAAGCCATACTGCTGGAGTACAATTGCTCCCAAGTCTTTGAGAGCACGGGAAGCAGAGCGCAGAGAGGGCAGAGCACATCTCTCAACGCAAGCTCACCCCAAGGAAAAGGAGGTTTCACTTCCAAACCCTGCATCCAACAGGGTCAACAACTTTGGTCTGAATGCTCTCTAAGGCCCTGCACCTGGGTCACAGCAAACATGAATGCTCGCTATAATCAGTGAAGGAAGTTATGGCCTTCCCTGTCTTTGGCTGGCACATCAGCAGAGCTGACGAGTACTTGAGACCCCCTTTCCAGGCTAGAGTGAAGTCACCATAGAGCTACAACCAAAACTTGTACCCACTGATGGGATGGATGCCTGCCACTTCCTTTACTAGGAGGAGAAAGTGTTACGGGATCCGCATGACACAGGAATCCCTTTTTCCTCCCACCAAATACTTTCTCCATTTTTAAGGTCCCAAGAGCTCCAATTAACAATCAAGTTCCTGCAATCTAGCGAGGTGCTGAGTACTGGTCACACTGCAGAGACTGCTTCCCAGAGCTAGGAATCGATCCCAGGGATTCATTTATGCAGCCACGACGCCTGACATCTGAATGCAGGCAGCGCTCCGGGGCTCACCTCTTCCAGGTTCTTGCGCACACCCTCCAGGAGCTGGGAGCTGTCGGGATCCTGCACCACCTCCTGTGCTTTCTGCATCTCTTGGCGCCACTGCTGCTTGGCAGCTTTCAGTGCCGTGTGCCTCTTCCTCATGGAGCGGGTCTGGCGCACCAGGAACTCCTTGGCATTCCTGATGGAGATCCCTTCCGCAGAGATGTAGCTCCTGACACTGCACGGAAGAGACAGGCACGCTCCTGGCTCTGTGCTGGCTGTGCCATCACACAGCCTCACGCAGCACCCTCCTCCAAAGCGGATCGTCAGCGCAATGTGTGTAAAGCCAAGCAAGAACATTTCCTTGTAGAACCAAAGCAGAAGCACTTTCCAGAAGCAGCTGGCATACAGATACTCACTGATCAAACTGGAAGTTGCCGTCCTCGTGGCTTTGAGAGGGCGGGGAAGCGGCCTCTCTGGACGAGTGCTGAGGAGTTAAAACATTCCAAAGAGTCAGAAATATGTATTGGAAACAGGACCCCAGCACCCCGTAAGACTGCCATTAGGAGCAAAAATTCAGAATGACATCACCATGGCATGGCCCAGATCCAAAACCAGTGCCAGGGATGGTTTTTTATGTGACTTCTCAAAAGTAACAAAGACATTTCAATGGCTCGATGTCCAAGTGGAAATCAGTGACAAGGGGTCAGTACCGGGACTGGTGCTGTTTAACATCTTTGTTGGTGACATGGACAGTGGGATCGAGTGCTCCCTCAGCAAATTTGCCGACGACACCAATCTGTGTCAGAGCAGAGGGGGAGGATGACCTCCCTCCACCTGCTGCCACGCTCTCTCGAATGCACTCCAGGAGACCACTGGCCTTCTTGGCCACAAGGGCACGTTGCTGCCTCGTAGTCAACTTCTTGTCCCCCAGGACTTCCAGGTCTCCCTGCCGAGCTGCTCTCCAGCAGGACAGTCCCTAACCTGTCCTGGTGCAGGGGGTTATTCCTCCCCGGGTGCAGGACCCTGCACTTGCCGGTGTTGAACTTCATTAGCTTCACCCTCCTTTACACTCCTTTCCCCTGCAGTAATACCATACAGAAACCAACAACTACTACTCAACGTATTCATGTCCCCTGGCAAAGAAAACTGCAGCGCTGCATCCCAGATGAGTTCACACGGAAGGAACAAGAGCTGGGGTTTTCAAGGGAGTCACAACCTCAGCCCTCGCAAGGCAAACACCTTTACCGTCTGCTTTACTCACAGCTTGAATAGTTTCTCTCAGGTCTTCAACATGGAGCTCAGCTTTCCTTCTTGGAGATTCCACACTTTCTTCTGCCTCCAGTTCTTTCAAAGTCTCCTGTTTGCTCCTAACAGCTGTCTCCAGCTCACTGCCACAAGAAAAGGGAATTACGGCAGCACTTGGTTAGAGCGCAGGTCCATCTGCGGTGGTGTCCACAGTGACCTCCAGTTTCCAGGAGGGAGAGGCCATTGAGGAGCAAAACCCCACCAGTATCGGGTCTGTGGTGGGATGTCAAACATAACCCCTGGCTGGGCAGGGAAGCGTTGCTTCGCACCCTTACCCAGAATAGCTCAGCTATCTTAGGAAAAATCTTTTCTTTGCATTTCAATGTGCCTGAAAGCATCTTGCCAACCTCACAAGACAGGTGTGGGGAGGACAAGCAAGTGAACCTGGCAACCAGAGGTGGAGGGACAAGTTTTCACAGAAAGTTCTTAATAGATCTGGAAACAGACCCCAGGACCACCACGCCCTCAACATGCAGTAAAACCACCACTAGGATTCTGAAGGGATACGGCCCAACACAAAAAGCTCAAAGGTAAGGGAGAGGTCCAGGGTTCGGTTACCGAGGTTTTGGCCAGGGGCATAGGGTAGGGTTTTTGCACTAGAGAAAACTTCTCATTCACACACCTGATACGTTTCTGCAGCCTCTGGCTTCGCGTCTGCAACAAGTCCACCTGGGCCTCCAGCTCAGCCTTCTGGTCCTGGAGCTCTTCCAGAGACCTACGCAGCTGCCGGGTGGACTCCAGGAGGCTGGCATGTTCCTTCCGATTCTCCTCTAGGCGGAGCTGAGAAGCTACAGCAGCTTCCTAGAAGAAAACCAAGCGATCCCTCACAGTAATCTCCCCCACACCAAAATGGGAGGCACACAACATACAAGAGACCTGCCTCCTGCAGTTCACAGGAGCTACAAAGGCACATGCCACACACCAATCCTGGCAGAACAGGACCGACTCCTCTCTTTGGGAAAGAGTTCGGAGCTAATCAGACTCCCAGCAGGATGACACTCCAGGCTGAGGCAGGGAGGGATTTTCAGACTCACAAATCAGAAGCTACAGTTTTGCTTTTTTAAATCCATAGTTCTAGTGTGCTCCCCTCACCCCCAAAAGCAGCAGGGCACCGCTGCAGAGCTAAGGCATACATACGTCTCTTTCTAGCTCAGTCCGTCTGTCTTCATCCAGCAGCTGCTGCCTTTTCTTTCTCAGAGACTCCTCCTACATAAAGAGGAGAAAGCAGGTGAGTGTCAGAGCAGGGAGACTGCAGAGGCTGAGCTAAGGCTCAAGACCATTTCAAAGTACCCGAGGACTGTTACCAGTTTTGCTCTATCCCCCCACATACATACACATAAGTTCCCCTCACTCTATTTGGCTTCAAGTGAGGAGCTGGGAGTATTTGCATTCCTGTGGGAAGAGCCCCCCTTCCTGCTCGGCTGGGAGAGTACTGGAGGCACACGGCCATTCCCGCAGGACCTTGCTTTTGTGAAGCCTCTGGTGGCCTCCAGCATTTTCCACCTTTCTACTTCCTCTCTCCAGCACTGCTTGGAAAGAAGGGCTGACAGGAGCAAAGTTAACTACAGTCCTTGGCACAGGTCAGGACTTAGAGACCGGACAGGCAAGAGCATCAGCCACTGATTTTTGCCAGCTCCATAGGAGCATTTGGAGCGCTTCCCTCACCACTCTGCTGCCCAAGATCCAGAAACACTCATCCCCTTTTCACAGGGAGAAGAGGAGCTAAGGCAGGAAGGGACTGACTACAATCCCAAATGACACCGAGCAGGACATGCTGCCTTGAAAAGATTTTATGATCCCTCTGTCACTCTTACAGCCACTTACTGTCTCCCAAAGCACTGAGCAAACCCTGAGCACTGACTTTGACTGCAAACATCAGCCACGAGGAAAGCTTCGCCCTGCTCTGAATCACGGGAGAAGTTCTACCTGTAACTTGGATGGCAGCAAGAGCCCTGGCTGAGCACCTCTGAGAAGTCGCCCAGGAGGAAGCAGCCAGAGGAGCGGCAGAGGGTAGGAAACCCCTGTGAGCCCAACAGGGCTGACCCACCTGGCTAAGAAGCTGCGCTGATCTGGCTTTGATGTTCTTCATACGCGTTTCAAGCTCGTTTTCTGAGTCCTGGAGTTGTCTTTCCTGCACAGAGATGCCGAGTTAGAGAGAGAATGGCACGAGTTCCTCACTCACCAGGCAGAGCTCTGCCACCAGGACCAGTGAAAACCAGGAAAGCGTGACCTTGTGTCCCCCTGGGCTGTGGCGGGTGGCAGGCACACCAAGGTGTCACGGTGCCCAGGCCACCCCCAAGCAGCCAAGTCACAGCGACCTGCTAGGCAAAGCGTCCTCCTCACCTTCTCCCTGTGCCTGTGCCGCAGTGCGGCAAGCCGCTCCTCCAGCTCTGCCTGCAGAGCCTTCACCTCCCCTTCGTGAAGCTGCCGGAGGCGCACCACCTCACCTCGCAGGCCTTCCAGCAGCTCTGCTCTTTGCTTTCTCTCCTGTTTATTGCAAAACACAAACCGGGAAAGTGGATGAGTGAAGCACAGGGTTCTCCAGCGAGCCAAGATGAGCGCACAGGACGCACGCTCCGGAAAGCCAGCCCGTCACGCAGCAGCTCCTGAGCAAACACCAAATTCAGCAGATTAAAGCCTTTTGCTTACAGGGACATCACTGTTAAGGGAATGGCTCAAGAAAGAAGAAACAACTCATGAAACTAAGGTTTTGTCACACACTGCTGAGTGTATAGTCACAAGTGGGAGGCAGAAGACTTTCCAGAGCAGGCACTTGCAGAAGTGTGAACGACCTTCTCTCACACAGAAGTCCACAAATGCATGTGGAAGTTGCCTGCACAGAGAATATTTTGGCAGCTTACCCTTATAAGCCCAGCCATCACAGCAACAATGCCCAGCTCTCCTAGAAGAAAGGAGACTTCCAGTGCTAGGAGTGGCTGCCATGGGCAGGTCTGGCAAGCAGCGCTGCCGGCCCAGGCACAGCCCAGCTGAGCCAGCCACCAGAGTCACCTCCCAGCGTCACTGCTGTCCCCCGGCAGTACCTCCTCCTCATACTGATCCTGAAGCCGTACTAGGACCTCCTGGTGCTCCTCTTTCATCCTCTCCATTTTCCTCTCGTGGTCTTTTTCCACTTCCTGGCGTTTCTCTCTCATGAGCTCGCAGAGCTGCGGGGAGGACACGAGAAGATGTTTCTCTGAAGCACAGCACTGCAGTGGCCCCCCCAGACAGCAGCCTCCCGCGTAAGCAGGAGGACTGAAGCTCAGAGCACCTCGCACGTGGGATCGGGCTGTGGCCCGGGTAGTACAAGGGAAACACCTCGGTGAGGCGAGATGCTGCAGGGGTGTCCTGTCCCCCAAGGCACCACCGTCACCCCTGGGCAGGGGACGTGGCCTCTCAGACCTCGCCACGCATCCCAGGAGAGAGGCTGAAGAACCTTCAGCAGCCCAAGATGGATACTTGCCTCGCGTTCATATTCTGTTAGTCGATAGGCTTTGAGCTGCACTTTCTGCTCTGCTCTCTGCAAGTCTTCAGGAAGCCGAGCCTCCTCGCTCCTCTGTGCCTCTGCTAGCTGGGTTTGCAGGCTGGAAATGACCTGCCATGAAAGCCACCCACGGAGACTTGTCACCCTTCTGACAAGATCCACTTAGTGCTCTCCTGCAGAGAGCGAGCAGCACGGCAGAGACTAGTGCGTGCAGTCTCACCACCCCCTACTTGGAGCACCTCCAAATGCTGAGCCAGACCAGAACCACATGTAGGAAGTGGAAAAGAAATTAACGCCACCCCCCTGGCCACCTTTGGTGACAGTGTGGGGGCAAAAAACAGTTTACGTTCTAAGGACATAATCTTTTACCTTACAGTGCTTCTC
This sequence comes from Rhinoptilus africanus, assembly GCA_013400135.1. Classification (NCBI taxonomy): domain Eukaryota; kingdom Metazoa; phylum Chordata; class Aves; order Charadriiformes; family Glareolidae; genus Rhinoptilus; species Rhinoptilus africanus. The sequence goes on along the minus strand of VXBO01003547.1, from coordinate 27,107 downwards.
TTCCGCTGCAGATTTCAGCTGCCGGAGTTCAGTTGCAAACTGTTTCTCCAGCTCTTCTACTGCCTACAGGGACACAGGCAAGACAGTCTGCTGGAAAGCCTCGATGTGTGGGGATACGCCACGCAAGACGCATTTGCAATTAATGTCTACCCATAAGCATCAAAAAAGCACAACGGTAAACCCCTTTCAAAGCAGACCTCCTGCAAGGTACCTTTACCTCGCAGGAGATCCCCTCGGATCTCAATCACGCTGTGCTGGAAGGGCTACAAACCGCCCCCATTCAAGAACTCCCCGGGCTCTCTGGAGGACCGAAGCAGCAGCCAAAGAGGTATTCTGAGCTGATAAAGTGCCTGGGTTTAGCTTGGCAGAGACACGGCGATCTTTCTCTTTTCCCCAGATGCAATGTGGCCATTTAAATAATTGTTATTTAATCACCATTGTAATGAAAATTGGGGGAGTACTCCTCCCCACATCAATCACGCCCCTAACAGCATGCCTAGCATCTTTCCTGGATGTTTTAAGTAAGACATTATTACAGCACGTGCAGGTTTTATTTAATCTCAATACTTTAGCAGCGCAATGCAAGCCAGGTCAGCATAAACAGCGTGGGTCTGACCCTAGCTGGCAACAGGCATCTCACCTTCTTCTTTTCCCTGTCTAATCTCTCCTTGAGCTCACTCAGGAATTGTTCCTTCTCTCGTTCCAGCCCAATCTTCTCTTTCTGCCGAGCTTCCTCCATTTCCAGCTTCATTTTCTCCAAAACAAGCTGCTGCTGCCTCTCCAGGTTCTCCTTCTCCATTACCTGCTGGGATTCCCACTCTTCTCGTAGTTTCTGCAGCACGACCTCTTGCTCTGCCCTGGTCGGTTTGCAACAAGAACAGCCAGAAGCACATCAGGGTTTGGTGCTTGACTGCTGGGCTCCATTTAGGAAGCAGAGCTGAGAGAAGACGCTGCTATAGCATAGGACGTGGAAACCAGAAGAAACTGAGAACCACAGCACACAGATTCACAAGCGTATCAACTACAGCCTCGGAAATAAACAGCAGTCAGGTGGAGACATAACTATCAACTAAGTAAAAAACAAATAGCAAAATGTAAGTTTCCCAGTGTCTGCCCTCTCTGCCTCCTCCTCTGCTTTCACAGGCCCTAAGAGCCATTAGACAGAGCCAGCTACGCTGCCAAGCGCGGCTGTCCTTGGAGAGGCCGTTTCTTTCACTTACACGCCCCAGAGCTTTGCCTGGTCCAAGAGTACAGCAAGACCCCTCTTCAGGACACTTAAGTACTATGTGCCTACTTAGCAAAACTTCATCGGCTCCGGGGCAGCGGAGCTGTTACGACGGAGGCCCGTCAGGTTTGCCTTCTATGGCCACACCGCTCCCTGCACGTACAGCACCGCAGCCGGGGCCTCACACTTGCTGCCAAGGCAGGGTACCAGCTAGGGGAGGCTCAGGAGGGCGGTATCTCCACTTCGAGTGCTTGCTGGTGGCAGGCAAGCGCTTCCCTCCCAAACCAGCAGAGTCTACATCCCCAGAGATGGCAGCAAAACTTCTCACCTTATCTTCTCCTTCTCCGCCTCGGTCTCTGAGGTGATTTTGGCTCGCAGCTTTGCGAGTCTCTCCGTTTCTTCCTTTCTGACACGCAACTCTTCCTCCTCAGAAACCTTCGCCAAGTCTTCTTTTAGAGTCCTGAGAGACGAGCAGCCAGAAAAAAAAAATAGAAAGGTTCAGAAGGCTTTAATACCTTCAAACCACCCCCCCAAGGTCTATGGATCAGCTGCTGCTCCCACTGGCTGTGCCTGCCCGAGTGACGCATTCTCAGGGCTCCAGACCGTTAATTCTCCTCCCTGCCTCCAGAACCTGCCTGTCGGCATGGGAGACGCGGCCCCCGAGCATCAAACTCGTGTGGTGCATTTTTAAAACGCACTATATTGTTATATGTGGCACTTGGGGTTTTTTTCCCCCTGTATAATGAAATCAGCTCCTATGAAATGAAAGCGGACTCCAGCCAAGGTACCTGGGTGCAGTAGTGCATCTGTAAGCTTTGTATTTTTATACAACACCCTTTTTTCCTACTGTTTTATTCCTGCATAGACATTTTTCCCTTCAGATGTGGTTTCTGTGTCTTCCATCGCACCCTAGACAGCATTCCCATGACATTTCATGTCAAGATACTGTTTCTGGCTGGCTCAGTGTGCTAAGAACGTAAGTATCAAGGCCACCTGAAATAAAATACAAGCCTTGATAGAAAAAAGACCCCAGGGAGAGGACACAGCTCCCAGTGTTGTTCCACTCCCTGGGTTGCTATTAGATCCTCGTGCACCGGCTGGGTTTCATGCAGACATCCATGTCCTATTCCTTAAAGTCTTGCTTGGAAGTCCCTCTGTAAAACACGCAGTACTAGAGTTTCAGATAGTTCCTCTGGGGTAACCCCATCTCCTCCAATGCTCCAGTTTCCAGTCCTGCTACCACCGTTTAGCCCAGGAGCTGAACGTCTGCCAGGCAGTAAAGCTCCAAGCATTGAACTGGAGACTTTTCCCAGGAGAGCCCTGAGAGACGGGTTCAGAGCTCTGAAAGCTGTGTGTGTACCGAGCCAGGGCTCGTCCCGCGGGAGAGGGGAATCCGCTGTGTCTGTACTGGAGAGCGCTTTCCTGAGGCAGGATGTGCTCTCTACGCACAGACCGACAGCAGACCACGATCCCTCTCAAGGTGTGCAGATCCTCACGCACAAGATTGTCTGTGTCAAGCAGAGTCCCATACTCCTCCTCCCCAACAGCCTTGTTCTTGCCTCCTCTGCCCACACCTCTGCAAAGTAGCACCACTTCCAAGGTGGAGGCCTATAACAGCACAAGCCTGTGGCCACTGGCCATGAAATTGCAGCTAGGAAAGGCTCAGAGGAGAAATAGGAGGGGAGAATTAAAAAAAAAAGGAAAGTACCTGAGGGATTTTTCTTTTTGCTGATGAAGCTCCTCGGCTTCCTCCTCCTGCTGTCTCATCTCCTCCTGGAATGGCTGGATTTCCTCCTGCTTTGCTTGCAATAAATGCATTTTCTCTTGCTCAAGCTCTATCTCCAGCTCCTTGGCTATTTCCTCCAGGGATTCTTCACTAGCCTGGTTCAGGGACTGCTCGAGTTTGATTTCCTTCTCCGGTTGCCTACCAAAAAGAGAAGGGTCCTTTGGCAAAAGGGTGACAGAAGAGTGAGTAACAAGAATGGAAGAGCAACATCTCCCCAAGCAGTAACAATTCCAAGCCCAAAATCTCAGAGCCACCTACTCTAGAAGCTTCACTGCCGACAGAGGGAGAGGACAGGCAGAATCCCACCAGACGGCAGCCGCTTGCAGGCGGAGGGTACAGAGGCAGAAGACAAGTTTGCTATAGGAAAGCAGACTTTCCAGGCTGGTGGGTAACACGCAGCACACGCTCAGGGGTCGGAGTAGCATGTTATCTCGGGTAACAGCCTGGGGATGCCCCCACGCACCACTTCTGACCGAGAAGTTATTAAACCCAGCCCTAGCAGCACTCAGGTCCTGAAAACCTCGTATTTTGGCCCACTACAGCTCACCTTGCAAGGGCAACACGGCATTGCTTCACAAAGGATGCAATAGCTCCGAACCGCTGGCCAGGGCTGCCAGGCGCAGAAGCAGAGGCAACGGGCAGCTGCTCCCAGCCCAGGGCTTGGCAGCGCGCTTCTGACGGAGCAGGTATTTCTCCGCAATTGCAATCTAAAGTGTGCTGGGAGTTCGCCAGCTCCAGGCAAGAAAAAGCCCTAAGTGCTCCAAAAATCCAAACCCAATCTGTTTCTAATTAGGTTTTTTCAGACAGAGAGCAGCAAAATTACAAGGTCTGAGAGAGGCTGAAGGGGAAGGAGGGGAAAGTGAAGATTAGTATAGGAACAAAATTTTTGTTCTTTGCTAAGAAAAGTTGGAGCGGCAAAGCGAGGTCTCCCAGTGCTCGGACTGCTAGCGTAAGGTGGAGGGACTTCTTTTTTCCCAGGAATCAGAGAAATCACAGCCCCAGTAATACAGCCTGGAGTCCAAGAGAACAGGTCACTTCCACAGCCATTAACAAAAAGAACAAGACAGAGGGAAGGGTGGTCGGGTTCTGGAGAAAGCCTGCTCTGCTAGTGCTCCCCGTGGCGCCGCACGCCCCGGGCCAACTGCAGAGGTGGCTGCAGGAGGCGTCATTTATCAGGCTGCTCTGCAAAGCAACTCAGCCGCTTCCACCTTTTTATCGTGTTCTTCCTTTTGCCCCAGTTCTTGCTTGAAAAGAGGTCCAGGCAACAGACAGGCTTTTACACAACTCACAGCTCCGAACAGGAAGGGGGAGATAGCGTGCTGGTCTCCACATCAAAGATTGCTTCTCCACCACTTTGTCCTGAGAGACGCACTGCCTATTTCTTCCCAATTACATCTGCTGATCTGTCATTTGCCATAGAAAGCAGAGTCAGCACAATCGCCTTTACTGAGCTCGTCTCTCGCAGCGGAACCGCGGGTACATAGCTGCAAAGACCATCAATTCAGCACGGCAACAGACCACCGGCCTCTGCAGGGAGCCCGAGCTCTACCATCCCGTGCTCTGACCTTATTCTCTCAAAGCAACCAGTGTTCCCAGTGACTGCAGAAACGGGGTGATTTATTGGGTTTTTGTTGTTCCTCCCCAGTCTCAGCACCATTTAGCAAGTGAACTCAGGAGTCTGCGAGAAAGCCTTTATCAGAGGAGCGCGAATGCTTGCAGCCTCGCTAACGACACGAGCCCTGTGCCACAGAGCCCCAGGGCTGAGCCGCTGCCCTCGCCCTCCGCGGTACAGCCTGTTCTCTTGGCACTCTGGCCAGCAGAAGAGCTGCTGGGCTCCGCGCACGGCGGTGTCGGGGCTCTGCTGTGCCCACCAAACCCCGTCTCCTGGCGTGCTGACTTCACACGCCGGCTTCAAACACCACAAAGGGGAACAAAAGGACAAAAGCTGTTATGCTTACAACACTGGGGACTTAAATGAAGCCCTTACGCTTTCTGTGGGGCAGCAAGCTCCTCCAGATCGATTAGGCTATTCAGCGACCCCTCCTCCGGCTCCCGGGCCACCGCCTCCTCACGATTGGAATTTTCTAAAGCAAAACACTTCTCTTCTGGTGTTTCACAAGCACTTNAAAAAAAAAAAAAAGAAAGGTAACAGAAGATGAGATTAGCAGAGAGGAGATTCATGGGGCTGCCACAGGTAGACAGGACAGAGGGACCACGGGCTGTGCAGCTGATGTAGATGGGCACCAAGCCATGCCTGCCAACCCCATTTGGCCAACATGGAGCTGCCGAAGGCACAGCAAAGCTCCAAACCGCTCCCACCTCCTCAACAGGCAGCTGAGGATTTAATGGGTGTCGGACTCAAAATGCCCATTTCCTTCCCTGGATTATCCCCCTCTCCTTCCAAGCCCTGAGAGAATTTCCCCTGGGTAAGCCAGCCCTGTCAGCAATACTCACACCGCCCTCCAAATTACAGATGGAAACACTGGCAGGCATGTTTACATCTACAGTGCTACTTCATCTCGGAAGTACAAAGACGAGACAAGGCAAGCACGAGAGAGCTTTACAGGCAGAGAGAGAGAGGATGCAGGGCTGGGAAGCAGGTACCAAGTGATAAGGAGACAATTCCTGTGGGCAGAACATGTTTTCAGGGACCTTCGTACAAACAGCTCTTCACTAAGAACAAGGCTGCAAATCCCAAGCGCGTGCAGCCAGGCATTAAGATGGACCGTAGCTGCTTCTGTTCACAAGTCTTCCTGGCACGGGCAACAGCTTCTTGGTTGCCAGAGCCCCAGAGTGTATGTAACTCTGTGCGGAGGCTAAGAGTTTTGACACAATTCATCTATAAATGCCACACGCTGCAGCTCTCAAAGAGAGGGGAAGAGCTCCAGAGAGCACAGAGCTCGCGGCTCAGCACAGCATTTCAACTGCTTTAAACACCTTACCACAAACAGGCTGAAAATAGCTCCCCTCGACGGTCCAGTCCTCGCAGTGACTACGGGTCTGGAAGGCAGCGCTGCTCCTGGGGTAGCAGCTGGTGCACTCCAGAGGGAGTTGTCCACATACCAGGACATAAAATGGCTTAATACTTACGCCTGCTCAACCCCTAACTTGGCCCGTTTTGCTGCCTACCCAGCCAGAAGCTGAAACCAAGCTGAAACCTGCTGAGACAGTGCTAAAGGGGGGGTGGTGGGAGAAGCGAGAGGTTTGGCAGGAAAGACCCCGTGAGAAGCTGCAGCACCTCAGGGTGCTCTACACGGGACGCCTGCCCAGGTTACAGTGACCACAGCCGAGCAGGGGCAGACAAGACAGGAAAGTGATGCGGAGCTCGAACTGCCTACGCCTCCCTCGGTGCTCTGTTTGTACCATACCTCTCAGCAGCTTTTGTTCTTTTGCTTTGCTCTTCCTCTATACTGGCTTTGCTTTGGTCTTTTTCCTCTTCTCCCAGCTCCTGGGCCTGCAGGTAAAAGCAAACAGCGTGGAGTTTGCTGGCTCCTTCCCCACCAAAGCCTCTCGGGACCTCACAGTGGTTCTGCTAAAGGGCAGCGCCGCTCTGGTCCGGCACGTCAGTGGGGAACAGAGAGCATCCACGGGCCGCCCCAAACCCCCAGCTGAGCGAGCCAGCCTCCTCGCCTGCAGGTAAGCGAGGTCGCCAAGCACCGCAGGAACACCCTCCAGGAACACCCTGCAGGACCAGCGCAGCGCAGCTGAGAGGCCTGGGAGCTCGGCTCTCCGGGTTGGGCCAGGTTACACGCTGGGGGCTGCTCTTCCAGTACAGCAGATGAACTCCCTGCCAGCACTCGGCACGTCGGGCACAGAGTGGGATGACTTTGTTCCCTGAAGGTCATCTTGGATGTCCAAGTTACACTAGCCCCCCTGAAGAGGGCAGGACAAAAAAAAAAAAAATCTCCTAAAACAAACAGGAATGTCAAAAACACGAAACCAAAACAGTGTGCTGTGGCCATAAAGCAAATCGATATATCGGCTGGGACCGGAATTACAAGAGGACTCGGTCCTGCCTTGCACACCGGTTCTCAGACATGGGCAGTACCCACAGTCGCACCTACCCAGGGATTTCCGACTACTCGCTCCACAACACGTCAGTCTGGGTGCTGCTGAGGAGGCCAGCCCCCTTGGAAACACAGTCTACGCCACTTCAGCCAGCTTATTTACGAGATAGTAAATACTTGAAATACGAATAGCAAGTATTTGAGTATGAATTAGTCAGCTGCTCCTTCTCCCCCCTGCCGGCTTCCCCGGCACCCCTGGCCCTGCAGCAGGTACGCACAAACACGCAGCGCGCAGTTCACCGGGGAGGGGAAGAACCTCCCTCTTCAAACTCAGCCCCACACGGGAAAGCAGTGAGGGCTCGTCCTCCCTGCTGAGGCTGCTGCTCCCCAGGAGAGCTGCTCCTGAATTCCTGGGGACCACAGAACCAGCAGGTGAGCTCGGCCCTTGCCGTGCGGGAGCGTACTGTGGAGCAGGGCCAAAACAACCCAGAATTAAAACTGCAGTAATTTATGCAAACCTTCAGCGGAGCAAACAGCAGAAGGATTCCCTGCAAGTGCTGTCACCTCCCATCACATCAGCCCGGCCAGAGCTCTCCCAGGCAGCTCCCCCCCAGCCCCCTCCTGCCCCGCTGTAAATAACGACTGCCATTCCCGAGAACGGAGGAGCTCAGCAAATGTTTCCTGGCTCAGAACGGGCTCTGCCACCGCTGCCTGCGAAGGGAAAGAAGCCAGACAAATGGAGAATGAGATCTTCCTGGGAATAGGGATAACCAGTCGCAGAGTGATGCTGCTGAGCCCGTGCACGGCGCCACCGCTGCACTCCTGCCCAACGTGCCCTCCCAGGAGGGCAGACCCTCCCCAGAATCCACAGGCTGCAGGAATCTCGGGATGCATTTGAGAAGGTGAAGACAGCACCTGCCTGCGGGGAACATGGGCTGATTTTGAGCCTTGTCGCTGAAGGTACCGGAGAGCCTTGCCTCTCCTGTTGCCTCGGGATCCCCAGCAGCCCCAGTACTTGCTGTTCTGCCCCGCTGCGTCCCACAGAGGACACCTCACACGCTGAGGACACAAAGCCAGACTTGTGGCCGCAGGAAGGCAGGGTGACAGATAATGGGCCGTCTCCTGCCTCTGCACAGCACAGTTCCCAAGGGGCCTCAGCAGGATCCCCTCCCCGGGCCCCAGCACGCACCAGCTCAGCTCGCACGCCTGCTTCCAGCTCCTCGCCACCCTCAGCCCCAGCGCCAGCAGAGCAGGATGCCAGCGCTTTAAACGCCTGTTAAGTGAAGGGTGAAAGGAGCAGCCTCCCCCGAGCCAGCAAAGCGGCCAGGTCTAGCAGGAAGCGGCCCACACGGCCTCCGCAAGCTGCCATGGCTCCTGCCCAAACACGCCAACCAAAAACCTCCAACACCGTGCTCGTGGAGCTGACAGAGGTGGCTCTTTTGAAAAGAGAATATTTTGCCCATATATTCAAAGCAAGGCAAGCTCGCTACATGGATGTAAACACATTCCTACAAGCCAGAGTCTCATGTCAGTCTAGCCTCTGTCTCCCGACACAAAAGAGCAGCTGCAGAGCTGCAGGGGCGCCGTTTCAAACCCACCCCTCAAGACAGGGCTGTGACAGGCTCCAAACGTGGCTGCTCCAAGGAGACATTTGTATGCACAGTAACCCTGCCGCCGCGAAAGGGAGAGGGGGAGGACACAGCGGGCATCTGGTTTTGTTTTCCCTTCGCATCTGATTATGCTCATTATTAGGCACAAGAGGACAGGTGTATTCTGCAGACACAACCTTACAGACCGGCTTGCTCCTCTCTGCCGGGCGGGTGGTGAGTTCGCCACTCAAGGTCTCCCCGCTGCAGCTGATCAACTCAGTTACAATCAGAGCAAGGCTGAGCAAGCCCCAGCTGGAGCCTGACCCTCCGCCTGGCCGTGCGGCACGCTCTTCCAGCCAACAGGCTGGCCGGCTGGGATGCTGCGGGAGAGGGGCAGCTGAGAGGGCTCACCAGGAACGCGGGGCCGAGGCAGCCAGCTCAGTAACACGCTGAGAAAACACAGACAAAGCCTCAAGATGCACAGCAACCTTCTGCAGTCAGAACTGCCCCATCGTAGCTACATCCTGGGCTAACGGGGTATAGGATGTGCATGCATACGTACACCCCTTCATACGGCAGGCTCACTGGAAAGGGCCTATTTTCTCCCCTACGTAAGGGCAGGCAAGACAACTAACTGCTTATAAATAAGCTTCCCGATACTAAAATCTGTCAGAGAGTTAACCTCCTTTTCCTCCCATTTATGCTACCGTGTTCTGTTACACAAATCCTTTCCATCTGCGTAAGAGAAAGCAAAGGACAAAAATGCTCACAAAAGAAAAAAGTGAACTAGACTCCGCTTGCCCCCATTCGCAGGAGAGCCATTTATCCACACTGGTACCGGGGCAGGGAACGCACACGTGAGCCTGCGTGCATGTCGCCCTCGCAAGCCACCTCTGCTCAAAGAGCGTGTTCTTTGTGTAGCTACCTGCCTCTCATCTCCGCGGGAAAGCCAACGCACTGGCAGCGCGGCTCCAGCCCCTGACACTTCACGCACCACTTCTGTTTGCCTCTGCGAAGCCTTTATGCCAACAGCAGCACTGTGACTCGTGCACCACAACACAGTATTTTATCCCGCCTATTCGCAGACGGGTCCCTGATCACATATAGAGCACTTACCTTGCACCTGGGGCTGCCCGAAACAGGAGAGAGAACCTCCACGTCCAATACCTGCTCAGAAAGCCGACTCTGGAAACCCAAGTCCTAAAGAAGGAAGCAGAAAAGGATCAGCGTCTGATGGGCACGTGTAGGTTTTGCAGATATCTGGAGAGAACAGACCAAAATCCTAACATAGCTTGGAATCCATGCCCACCAACCCACTGACAGCAAGTCTTTTGTAGCACTAGATGTTTGAAAAATCTGAAAGGTTTACAGGAGACAGGAGAGGTTACAAAGACTCTGGCCTGCACCCAAGCACAGGTCATATCTGTAGGGCAGGCAGATGGCTCTGTTAGCGGCTTGGCCAGCAGCGAGTTGGGTTTTTGCTTTCCCGAGCTTTGGAGGCATGGGCAGGGAAGGTGATGTGTGCGGAGGTCCCTGCTGGCAGGACCGCAGACAGGGTGCTCCATGCGTCAGGATTCCCTCGGGGCTGGGACACAGGGACTGTGCAGCACAGAGGCTCCTTCCACTGATGGTCCCCCAGGAAACGCTCCCTGCGAGGCCAGGGGCTGCGGTGCCACGCAGGGGGGGACACCGTGGGACACCACCGTGACACACGGCACATCCAAAGCAAGCCGCAGACCCTCCTCCAGCCCCTACTGCTCTCATTTCTGATACTGCCGCAGATTTCCTGCGGTTTTTCCTAAAAGCCAGTTCCTGCAAGTTGCCCACAAGCTATTCGCTCTCCGAGCTAGTTCTCCCTCCTGCCGGAGTCCCTGGGGGTCCCTGCACTCGGCTGCAAGCGCGGGGCCGTGTCTCTGCGCGCACATATGCCCACGAGCAAGCTCTACACAAGGTATTGTTTGGGGCGGCAGACGCTCGCCAGCACACAGGCTTGTGCTAACACCGGCAAATAATGATATTCTCAGCCATTTGCTGGCCATGCTGCCCCTGCTCCCACTGGCAGATGGCAATGGCGGTTTCCTGTGGAGATGAAGAGATGCTGATGGGCATCTCCCCCCACCGCAGGGCTGCCCTCCTGCACCTTCTCCCTCTGGGTCCTTCAGGAGCCAGGTCTCCCAGCCATATAGGCTCCCCTTAGAAAAAGCCGCCGAGTCCCTTCGAGCGTAATTTTAACACTGCTTATTATTTCCCTTTTCGCAATTATCCGAGTACAGTCCCAGCTCTAAGCGACCTACTTTTCCAGGGATATTACCTCACGCACAGAGAGAACCCGCGAGGCGCAGGATGACCTTGCTGGCCTGTGCCGTGGCTGTAAGGTCACTGCTTAGCGGTCCAGGAGCCGGGCAGGTGGACGGCAGGAGGGGGGCATAGCATTAAGTGGCTGCGCTTCCCCAGAGGAAAGCGAAGCCCGCACCGGAGGGACAAGGAGCTTTCCGTGACTCACCACAGGCCGAATCAGCTGGCGGTCCGAGCGGTTAGAGACCTGCAGGTCCTCCCCACAGTCGCTGGTCTCGGACACCTTCGAAAGCTGAGAGAAGATAAGTGTTACAGCCTGTACATGCCTTACCCCTGCAGCTTCACCTAGGCGTTTCCAACAAGCTGACAAACGATAACGGGAAGGCAAATCTCTCTATAATGTAGGGAAGAAGAGGCAATCGAACCTCAGAGGAAAGACGCTAAGGGTGTGACCCACAAGACAAGCACAAAACACCACGTCACGGAGATAAGGACAGGGGAAGGAGGGCAGGGGTAGGAGAAGGGACTGGGGAGGGCAGACGAGAGCTCTTCAAATACACCCGATAAAGGCCACTTGCTTACTGCCCTCTGTTCCCTCTGCAAGGATCTCTGCAGCTCTGAGAGCTCCCCAGGCCACCTCACAAACGGGTAAAGCCACACAGAAGAGTACCACCATCTTAAAAGGACTTTAAAGGTACACCTCGCTGTGCCCGCCGAACTGCAGCGGGGACTCCTGTGCTCCCAGCCACCACCAAAAAATACGTAGCTGCGCATCGTGAACGCCCGCGTAGCCCTGCTGACTTCAGCAGAAGTACCCAAAGCGAGCACGCAGGTAAGTGTTTGTAAAAGCAAAGCTTTCAGCTTTCCACTCTTCAGGACGGAGCGCATTTTCCAGGCTCAGCTTTATGGCCTATCATTTCTTAAAGACATTACACATCAGTGGAACTAGAAAAATCATCAAAATCCACAGGAAGGAAGCTAGACTGGAAAGAGATAGCTTCTCAAATCTCCTATTGTCATGTCTCTGGAAGGCACTGAACAAGAGTGGACAGGCTGTGACTGTCTGGCACCCCTGCTGCAGGGGCCAGGCCATGAACCCACCTTGGTGACACTTGATGGTTCTCCTGCCAGAGAACACACAACCAAATACCCTGGTTCAACCCACGGCAGTTAGCCGTTCCCCACGTCTCCCGGAGAGCGCTGGAAAAGCGGCGGGCAGACTGGGAGGTACTGTGCGCCACGGACTCAAGCTACAGCTCTGGAGCCAGCCGGCAGGTCCCCTCCTTCCCCGCTCCGACCTCGCACCTCCCTGCCGCATCCTTCCGCGGGGCCGCCAGCGTCGCAGCTGGCAGCTCGCTTTACACTTTTGCCCCGTCTCTGCATAAGCTGAGAGAAACAACAGAAGGAGCGGGACAAAGCAGCGCGGGCAGCTGGGCTTGGTGCGAACTGCATTACGAAACCTGCTCGCCTGGTACAGATGGCAGCACTGAAAGCTGAGACATTTCTCCTCCAAGACTTGAAACATGCGTCACAGTTCGGGGGTTTTTGCCTGTCAGTTGCTTTGGACAGCACTTTGTGTACGCGTGCAGGAGTGATTTCCTAGCTCGGTACTGAAGATTCCAATCTGGGAATTGAGAGCACTCGTGCCCCCCCCCCGAACACCCTGCTGACTAGGAAAGCACTTGCACTGACTCAACAGAAAACGAGGAAGCGCTCAAAGAGCTTCCCTGACGCGGGGCCTTACAAAGCAACGGGAACAGCCACAGCCCCTTCCACACCAAACCCGGCCTCTTACTTCGCCAGCATCCAGCCTGCTGTCTGCTTTCAGATCAGCTGCTGCTTCTTCCCTCACTTCAGCCACTATCTTTTCACCAACAGCCCCGGTGTTGACGGTGGCAGCCAGGCTCGCCAGCGGATCTGCCTCAGCAGCTTCAGCGGCTGGAGAGGCAACTCCAGGCTGAGGCAACTCCTCTGTCCCCGCTGCGCTCCTCTCCTCCAGAGACTGTGGCAGCTCATCAGCTGCAGAGACGTCACCTTCCACCTCAGCATCTTGCTTGCCCGGTCGTTCATTCCCAGCAAGCTTCCCACCGGACTCCTCCTTGTTCTGGCCAGACAGGCTACTGTCAGCATCTCCAGGAAGGACTTGAACTGGAGTCGGAGGGCACGCAGCATCAGAATCCAAGGAAGAATCTGGCTTTTCTTCAGCGCATCTTGATTTTAAAGACTCCTTCTAGGCACAAGTCAAACACAGTTATAGCTACAACATTCTTTACTCCCTCTCTGGGAGGACACGGGGTCAGAAATAGCACGGGTTCTACAGCAAGAAGCAAAATCGCAAAGCTTTGGGTGACTTCAAGACCAGTTTGCTCTCTTTTCATAAAGTCCCTTCCAAAGACAAGGAACTTCATCGAGATACACACACTCATTTCCTGGGCTCAGATTTTTTTTTTTTTTAAACTCTGTTGCTTTTTTTTTCCACGGGGTGTCAGCAGATGAGAGTTAGCAGTGGCTGCTGCAGCACCCGTCAGCCCCCCGGAGCACATTACGCGCTCTGCTCTAGGCCCATTTATGCTTCCACATGAAGATGGAAATTTGCGAGACTACTACTGGATATTTAACTTCTGCCTGAAATTATAGGCAGGATGCCACCTTCCATCCCACCTTCCATCAGGACAAACTCGAGGGAAGGCACCGGCTTAAGGCACCGCTCTGAGCTGAGCGCCAGACCATGACGAGCTAACATACCAGACCAACAAGTGGCAGAACCCACTGGCCTTGGGAAGAGACAATCCCAAATTAAAGCTTAGTCACCCAAAGGTTCGACTGCCTCCCCGGCAAGGGGCAGCCCACAAAACTCACATTAAAAAGTGCAATAGCCAGGAGGAAGCTGGAAAAGGTTCCCTCATCACTATGCAAACAAAACCGCTAGCACGTCCTACTTTCTCGCTGTTTTATTAATGCTGCGGTGTCTTGTCAAACATTAGCTGCATCCTGCGTACAGCGTGTACCATACACAGACCGCATATTTTAACGAAGTATTTTTATCAAAGTGCAACTGGAACGCTGTCAGCTTTAAACCCGGAGCTGCAGCAAACTGAAAGAAAATCTTCTGGCACATCATTTGTCTGAGAGACCTTCTCAGGGCTGAGAGCGCCATCCATCAAACTAGAGAGGAGGACAGGCAAACCAAATCACGGGGTACTTCCCCAAAAACTGCAGTTCAGAGCCTCACCTGCAATTTGCTGAGCAATAAATGAAGGCTTACGGCCCCTTTCCAGTTTGGTGCCCCGTTAGCAGAGGTTCACAGACACCGCACTGAATCATTAGCCAGCCACACAAGGCTCCGCAAAGGCCTTGGTAACATCTTTATTCAAAAACACATGCAAGTTGCATATCTTTAGCATTACTCCAGTAGAGGACTCCTCATTTTGCTTCCTTTTACTTGGGGATCAGGGCACCTGGAAAAAGTTGTGCTCCCTTTTGGACAGGCTTGTTTTAGAGCTTTCATGCGGACCTCTCTCCGGGACGTGTGACAGAGCCCACGAAGAGATACGCCAGATGACACCAGTCGGGATTCTTCTGCTTCGCAACAGTGCAGGGTGTTTCTCTTTGAGGAGCACACACACCACAACAGAACATACCAACGCATCCAATCATACCGTGCACACAGGAAGATTTCTCTCCAGGCTAGTTTACCTCAGTTACTAGAATATCCCAGAACAATTTCTTTAGCTGGTAGAATCCTATTTTAAGGACAGATACAGACAAAGCTTTTGCTAACATTGCACCTCCACGAGCACCAGTGCAACTCTCCAGAAGAGGGATCGGTGCCAATCAGACACACAGGTGGAGGAGGAGGGAGGTTTTCCTCCTGCAAAAACAGACTATGGATTTTCCACGGATTTCAGAGCTAGGACGAGTCAGTCAGGTTATAATTGGCTTTAGCTGATCTTTTCACAAGCTGTAACATGTTTCACTTGCAGCTGAGTGACACTAACTGATGTGAAATTTTTGCCTATCAAATCCTTATTTCCAGGGATGGGCATCGGTCCAGAGGAAAGCACACCGATACCAACAGGACCAGGTTTTGGAAAGGCATCTGGTCCAGAGATGAACAGTCAGTCTGAACAGCAGCCACCAGAACTGAAACCTAATCACGTCAAGGAAGAGGACAGACTATGCCACCTCTTTGGACTTCAACAGTTTGAAGGTGAGAGATTACAACAAAATAATTCCCATTCTTTCTACCTTTAAAAGGAAGAAAGGAAACCAATCCTCATACAGCATACAGAATGCTTTTGAAAGGTGCCGCGCTCCCCGACTTCAGGCTGCTCTCGGGCACAGAAGCACAGAGAGGGTGAGGTTTGCCAGACCTCATCTGGGTAGCACTCGCCCTTGTGTTTTAAGTTTACACCTGTCTCCCCACATGCGATGCTTTAACCAGCAAACGACACCAAGCAGCTCTCCGACCCGCACCACAACGCTAGAAGCCGCCTAGTGCATGCAAAGCTGGGGTGACACCATGCAAGCGGGACGGCGGCGTCGGAGCCACTCATCACCTCTCTCAGGCTGCCGGCTTCCTCCACGGGACTCCTTTGGTGCTGGAGATCCGCTTCAGCGACATCAGCTAACCGGCTGCCAGAGCCTTCCTCCTCTGCTTTGCTGCTCACCTAGTGGGTGGGGTAAGATCCACTGGGAAAAGCCCCCACACCCCCGTTCCCAGCCGGTAGGGTCACCCGCCTGTGACAGGCCACCGCTGTGTATCACCCGCTGCCGAAAGCTCTCAGCTCAGCAGCTTTCCAGCCTGTGCTCAAGGAGCTCACAGCCCCACATTCCCAAAAATCACACGTTTATGCTCTGCGCGCTTTTCTGCTGGCCAGCCCGCTGCGCTGCCTGACTCCTCCCGGCTTGGGGCTCCCCACGAGCCGTGGCTCGACGCAGCTCTCAGCACAGGGAGCGCGAGGCTATGGGCACAGCAGCTGTTCCTCCCCTTTCACTAGTCACCCCTGCGCTGGTATCCCATGGATGTCTTCGCTTCCTGGGAGGCAGCAGCACTGCGTCCTACACGTACATCTCTGCATTAACACACAGGCTGTATCGTGCAATGTTTGTTTACGGAGACAGCTCCCTTTCGCACGTCTCCATCTGGTAAAGAAGCCTTGCACGGTAATTTCCCACCACGTAACGGACCCCCGCGATTCCCAGTGTTTACCCAGAGATTGACCTGTACAGAAGGCAGAGTGCTCGCCCTCCCACGCTGCCAGCACTACACCAGGGCATCACTTCTGCTGCCACGGGACCCTCTCCCCGGGCACCCAGAGATGCTTCCAGACCTTTTCCTCCTCTTGCCCCTCCCAGCAGTATCCCAAAGCCCTTTTGTATTTTAGAGCACATCTCACATATCTGCAGCAACTATTCCACCACAGGAATTGAGGAGGTTCGGGCAACAGCTAACCCTATGAGCAGCCAAGCAAACCAAGCTGCCTGGAAGAGGTCCTCTTTCCAAGAGTACATCCTAACGCCACATAAACCTCACAGCTCCAGAAAGTTCTCCAGCATCTGACCTGGGTTTCATTTTCTGTGCCTTTTCCCCAATTAACTCGCTCCTTGCTCCAGAAGAGCCCACTGAAGGGGGCTGCATTTCTTTCTGCCTCTCCTCCCTCTCCCAGATGCTCGTGCTGTCTTCAATGCGGCCTCCACTCTCATCCAACATCCTTGGGTCTCAGCAAGTCACTAAACCCACACGTTTATTTACTTTGAATACAGGTATCCAACACTGATCCATAGGAAGCCCATTTTTTTCCATCAGTTCACCCCACTGCTGCTTACATTTCCCCCCTTTAGGGCTCGCTCTACAAATCCTTTCCTTCTCTCCATGTAATAAGGAAGCTGGAGAAGGGCTCCGGCTGCAGGCTGAGGTTCCTTTACAGGAATGCCTTTCTACTGCCATCTCATGGAGCTACGAGTGAATTATATTTTCCAGTGGGGCACTAATATCTTATCAGGACTAAGATATCACCCGCCTGGGTTAACAGAGCCTGGCTGTTGGGCAGCAATTGCCATTTCATAATAGATTCCTGAAGCCCTGCCGCGGCACTGAAATGCCAAGACGGCTCTTTGTTCCTGGGCACATTAACATTTCAGTGACAAATTGGACCCTGACAGGCTGCTTGTTGTTTGGAGACAAGAGAGTCGGGCCTTTCTTTCACATCCACTTTAGCATAAGCCTTTGCAGTTTCTGCCCAGCGCCGTGAATGGGTTTTCCAGCAAAGTACTTTACAGCTTAATTTTCGTATGCTGTGAAAAGGATAAGGGAAATACTGTAAAACACTTTAAAAGAAATTAATTTGCCTTTCAGATACCGGAACAGAATTTTCAAAGCGGGAAGAGAGGATTAATGTCAGTGCAAACAGCCGGGCCGAATCACCAGAGCTGCTTGCGACGCACTTCCCATTGTGCCCTTGTCGTCTTAAGCCCGATCATCGCCAGGAAGGCGCAGGCAGAGCGCACATCCCCAGGGAAAGCACTGCCTGCGGAGGCCGCGCCTGGACTGAACCCGTGCTGACACTCTGTGTCCGCATCGGGGAATTTATCAGCAATGCAAAAAGAAAACAGGTTTTAGCTTAGTTTCAGATTCTCGTGGAAGCCAGTGACGGTGCAAGAATGGCATTTCCAGAGTACAGTCCCCTCTCCTGTCCCCAGTGCCACCACTGCAACTTCAGCTGAGAATAAGTCTCCTTTCTAGATGCACTGAAAAAAGCGCTGAGGAAGCAAACCGTGCCTCCTCCTCAGGAAGCCTTCCTCCCACAGCAAGGGCAAGGCACCTCTGCGATCCAAGACCCTCTGCTGTTCCTTGGAAGAGCCGATTTCCAGCTTGCCCATCACACCTACATGGCCCTAAGTGTCTGTCTCTTCATTCAGAGCGAAAGAGCGCTCCACCCTGTGCAAAGATGCCATCTCCTTCAATCCCATCGACCGAACAGCAAGCATTCTCCTCCAAGCACAAACCTGCCTTCGGCACCCACGCCGCCATCCCCTGCGGACTGCATCTGCCTTCCCATACCCTCCCCCAGCCCTGCTGCTGTGCTTCCTCTCCGTCCGCCCGCTCCCCGCTACTCCTGCTCATAAACAACACGCGAAACTCCTCCTCCGGCAGCTCTCCTGCACTCGCGCTGGGCCGTGCTGGGCGCTCCTCTGCCGCCCGTCTCACAGCTCCCGCCGTCTTACCTCAGAGCCAAAGCTGCCTCCCAGGGCGCTGACATCCATGTGCAGGTTTTTGAACAGTCTCGCTGTCCCGTGGAGACTCTAAAGGGATTAAAAAAGGAGATGGCCAACACTGAGTTCTGACCTCTGCAATCCCACAGGCTGCGCAGGAGGAACTGGGGGTTCCTAACCAGAGGACTAAGGCAGCAGAGCCACAGCCATACCCCGAGGCAATAAGCCTACAGCCAATTCATTTAGGACAATGCGTTGTGGCAGATATTGATTTATAGGGAGTACTCTGGGAAAATAGGATTAGATGCTTTTTGGCCGCCAAGCAACACAGAGGAAAGAGATCACAAATTAAGGCCCCGAGTCAAACGGAACAGCCACGGTCAGTCCGCTGTCACCAGGGGAGCATCAGCTTTTCATTCCTTGAGGCTTCATGCACTACGGCGAACGACACGTGCTGAGAGCCAAGGCACATAAACTACCTCATTCTCGCTGTCTTCCTCTTCGTTTCTCCCTTTATCCAGAGCCGCTGGGTTCAAGGAACTCTTCTCTTCGCAGACCAAGCCCAGCAAGGTCGTGGTCTGGCTGGTGGGCTTACAGGTCTCTGCAGGCTGCGAGGTCGGAGAGAGAAAGGGAAATGAGAGGACAAACGAGGAGAAAGAGGAGACCCAAACCCACCGAGAGCCCGGCCAGCGGCAGGGAAGCTGCCGAATCCTGCGAAGGTGCTCAGGATTATGCTGCTGCCCTTGCTCTGCTGAGCCAGGTCCCGCTGGGAGATGACATATTCGTGACGCGGCCGGGCTTTCCCTTACACCAGAGGAGCCCCTGTCCTACAGGAGCACGTCTGCAAAACCTGCCTGGGCCTCAAAATACCGATTCAGTCAAGACCGTAATAAAACAAAGTGTTTGAAATCACCAGTGACAAGACTTAACTCAGCATGAAGAAAACCTTCAGTGAAGGTGTCGATTTGTATAATGTTTTGCACCTATGTTGTTTTCTTTTCCTTTAAAAGATCAATTTATTACCACTTAACACGTTTGTTTTGTTGACCCAAAGCTCACATTCTATAAATAATCACTGACACGATTGTCAATGTTACATTCATCCAGAAAACTGTTCTTCACTTTTTTACTCTCAGCAAATAGTTGCGTGAAAATATTTGTTAGAACACATTACCTATACTGTATGTTCATTTGGAGACAAATCAAAGTTCTAGTCAAATGAACTTACGTGTGTGCGTGTGTGTATGTGCGTGAAACAATTATTTCTTCAAATCTGCTAAACATAGCAGGATAAAGCTCACCATAAATTTAGCAATGGGCTCCCTAGAAACAGCAAAAGAAAAGAAATACAGTGCAAGACAGAGGAGGGAAGTGGTTCTTTTAACAGACAAAAGTATTTCAAGACTGATGAGAAGCCACAAGTTCTGTCATTTAAGCTTCTAAGTACCACCATGCCCGTGCCCCCCTGCTTTCCAGGGCACGCTCCCGGAGAAGACGGAGCCTTACCTGCGTTCCTCCTTTGGCCGCAAGGCTGGAGTCCACCGAGCTCCCCAGGTCCGAGTTCAGCGACCCGCGAAGGATGCCGGCCGGAGACGCCGCGAGGCCACGCAGCGGAGCGAGGGTCCCCAGGGGCGGCTGGAGGGGGGCGAGCTGGGTGCCTGCGGGCTGAGCGTGCAGAAGGGACTCACTGACAGGGGGGCACAGGTGAGAGGGAGAAAGCCCTCCCCCGTGCAAGCACCGGCTCCTGACACCGAACCCACCACCCCCCAAAAGCCACTCATGAGACCCCACACCCAGCGATCACCAGCACGTGAGACACGTAAGGAATCGCAGTTTGATCTTATCACAGATTTTGTCTTCCAAAGACCCAACCGAATATGGCAATTTACTTGACAGCAGTAGGGTGATTCAGAACGTAAGCGGGCATCGCTCCAAACCCAAAGCAGGAGAACAGCAACAGCCACAGGAGCTCCCACACCTGCACGGACCCGCACACAGCACCCTCCGGGAGCGCCTCTCACCCAGCACCGCGCACCGCGGGCAACGCGGCAGCTTCGCCGAGATTTGCCCTGCCGCCCTGCGCAGTGGGAAACGAGTGAAGTAGAAACCGCTCCAACGGCAAGCAGCCGCCTGCTCTCCAACAGCTGCAATTACCACTTCTTCTCAGACCAAACTCCAGGCTGCTTCCTCGCCTTACACCAGTGGGAAAGTCACAGGCCGTGGAAAGCAGCTCTGCCGCAGCACATCCGCAAGAAGCTCCCAAACACACCTCTCTTTCCAAAGCCCAGCAAGAGCCCTGGGAGCCATCCAGCATCCTCACCTCTGAGCAACGCATGCCTGACATCGAGTTATCTTCGCCCAGAAACGTGACCATTCCGTTTGGCTTCCTAACATTCCCTACCCGAGCAGCCTCACCCGCGGACAAACTGCACAGGCTAAGCTAGGAGCAAACCAGGCTGGGATTTTGGCTGCAGCACGCTGGCACTGCCAAGTGCTGGTGCTCCAGCAGAGCACGCGTGTATTCAGGAACCACAGCTCCTGCACTCTCTGTACCAGGCTACAGACTGAGGACAGTGGATTCACTCGCACGCCGAGGGACGGGGAGGGGGAGGTGAATACACACTGAGCCTTCTTCCACCGAGTCACGGCCACAGCAACGGCAACGAACAAATCACACATGCGGGGCTTGACTAATTATTTTCTGCAGATGGCCATTAACTACATGTATGGAGCAGAGAATATTATCTGTCCTTCAACAAAGATAAGCTCACTTTCATCAGGCCAATTAAAACTTTCAGGATAATCTGCAGTTTATCTGATATTTATAGTCATAGTTCTTATCAGCTACCCGAGCACTACCACATGCTGGTAATTAGAAACCTGAGCTCGCAATTTGGTGGAGCCACAGCTGGGTACCAGTAACACTGGAGCGAAGCAATTCATTAACATCACACACATTGACCTTTCAGTTCAATTTTTTTTTCTCCAGAACAGGAGATTTGGTAAGTTCTTATTAAATTGAGGTAATTACTTATGGACAAAGACAAAACAACCTGGAACATTCTTCCCAGCGAAGGGCAGGATCCTGCTATAGGCAAAGGGGAAAAGTTTGGGCAAAACAGAGCCAAATGGCCCAGCTATTCAGAGGAAGAAGGAAAAAGTGACATTTACAGACGGGCCCATCACAACTCTAAGCTACTTTGGTGTCCTAAGAGCACAGCAGCAGCGGGCCAAGGGCTAAACTGTGCTCAGACAAGTCGGTACTGCACCCGCCTGCAAAACCACGGCCTGTAACCACTGAGAATACTCTGTCTTTTGTTTGAGAAAGATAATTCTAACTTTTTCCCATTTTTCCCTCATTTAAGAGGGAACAGAGGCCATTTCTCAAGGCACTGGCCAGGGATGCAGGAGAGCTGGCTGTGACTTACGGTTTCTTACATCGCTTCAACCAACTTAATCACTCTGGCACTGGAGATTCAGCAAGCGAAATTAAGCTAAAAACAGCTGAACAAACTATTGCCCCTCAATTTAGATTGTAGGGCTCTAGAGAAAAGACTGACTTTGTAGCGTGCTTACCACAAAATTAAAGATGATTTTGTATTCCATGTTGCCACCCCACTTGATTTACTGCCCGTCACCTGTTGTTGAGTTCAGGAGGCACTTCATGTCCTTGCAAAGCTAACACAAGGTGCGAGGTGTGCAGTGTTGGCCATCCAATGAAGACCAGGAACAAAGGCTTTTTCAAGCCACCTCCTGAGCTTTAGGAAAACCACTATAATTAATGCCACATCCGCAGAGGTGACCACCAACAGGATGGCGTTGCCCCTTTTCTCCTGGAAATTAGCTTAGAAGCAAAATTTCACACCCTCAGTTCTCCAGAAATGTTTATAATGGAAGGGCCGTCCAAGGGCTTAGTCCTACCTCATTCCCACCTGCTCCTTCACCAATGTCTATTTTGCTGCACCTCCCCGCGGTTTCTCTGGTTTGGGTCGTCTCCACTTCCACGTGCTGACAGAGACTCTTGCTCCCCTGGCACTCCACCTGCAAGTCCGCTGCGGCTTTCTCTCCCCACGCTCTGGGAGCGTGATGTGATATCAAACCGCTTCCTTCCTCACTTCTCCAGCCATTTTTAGCAGAGGAAAACACACGTTTCGATGCAGGAGCCACATCGACTCCTCTCTCTGCATCTACCCCTTGGGAGCAGGGTGGTACACCTGCGATCCCGCGGGGGACTGCAGAGCGGCTCTCTAGCATACCGTTGCCACTGTCTACTGCTACGTCTGCTCCTACGTCCAGCAGCTCCGTCTGCTTTAAACCCTCTCTCTCGGGTCTGCTGGTGGTCTCATTGCTCTTGTGCAGACTGAAGGCTTCACCCAAGGCCTCATCTCGAGCTTTCCTCTTACTTCTACTCTCAGACACCTTGCTGCGGGATCTCAGCTCTTCTTGAGCGTATGGAATATCAGCTGTCTCCTGCCAGCTCCGGTCACTTGTGGGACTGGCCTCAAGCAGAGTCACCTCACTGTTCCTGTGGTAAAAGTTTTCTTTCTCTCTGGCTTGCCATATGCCTGGACTTCTTTCCCCATCCCCATCCGGTCCTGTAGATTGCTCTCTGACTGAGAAGTGATCATCAGGCTCATGGACACGCTCATCCATCACATCTTTCATCTGCCACTTTTCTTCCAGCTCTTCATCTTCAAAAAGCAGGATTTTGTGTTCCGAGGCACCTAGTAGAGCTTTCAGTTTCTCAAAGGCTTGTGAATAGGATTGCTTTGACACGCACAGAGGTTGCACTGGTGGCCTAACCTCTAAATCATCAGACTGCGAGTCAGAGGAGTCAAGACAAAGCTTTTCTCGCATTTCTAAAGGCGTGTACTGGTCCTGGTCGATGTCTACATCGAAACTGCTAGAAGAGCAGCCTTTTTCTAAAGTGTTCTCCACATCAGGTAAGATCTGGCATAGTCTGCTGACCTTTGAAACAAGCAGGGGAGGCGGTTTGTTTGGCCACGGGCCTGCAAATTGTCTCCTGGATTCACTTATGTCTGGTGGTCTCCCTTTGCCATTGGCAGCCTTCGTCTCTACTCTGGCTTTCTGGGTCTGGCTCGGGACTCTCCTGCCGGAGGGCTGAGTGGCAGAGGGCATCTGACAGAAGGACGTTGAAGGGAGAACGCCTGCCTGCATATTCTAAGTAGATAAATACTAGAAAATAACTAAAATATATCACATATAGATATACGTACCCTTATCTATCTAAAGTAGAAATAACCACTTATTTAATACTCAATTCTGTATATAAATAAGTGTGTAAATTTTTCACCACTTGAAATTACATATATACACATAAAAGAAAATGCTGAGAGTGAAGGCTAGAGGCTCTCTGAGTGGAAGAGGTCTCTGCCTTGAGCAATAACACAAGGCACCATCTTTCCCCCTGGAGATTTATCTCATTACTAGCTAATGGAAGGGAGGAATTATTCGCTATCGCTTGGGATATAAAGGGAATTTGGTTATGCCTGCAGACACCAACAGCCAAGCAGACTAACCTCACACATCTAAACGCGTGTTCAGTGCCTGGATATCATAGCAACAGACGCATGGACACTGCATAAACACCATTTGTTGTCCTCTCCAAGGAAGGAAATCTTTCCAGCACTCCAAAATCTGCTGCTAAGAATAGGACCAGCATCCTCGGCTGGTACAAAGACTGGTGCCACATCCTGCTCGGCAATAGCATCACAGGGCTGTGGCACCCTCACCCCACCTGTGTCCTCCTAAAGGGAAGCTTCCCAACTTCTGTGGGTTTGTGACCCCACTTCTTGGGGATTTTCATCAAACTCACAACTCTGCAGGGCAGGATCCCTCGTCAGGGGATCGCTGTTCCGATCCCAAAGCAGCGACAGCACAGACCCCCTAACTCCAGCCACTTGTCCGTCCTCCGCCCAGCCCTCCCCCGCAGCACTGCAAGCAGAGCCGACTCACGGTGGGTCGCTTCAGTGACTGCTTCTCCTTCTTGTCTTTCTTCTCTTTCTTTTCTTTCTTCTTCTTCTTCTCTTTCTTCTTCAGGCCGCCACGTGCCAGCAGTTTCTCCCGCTCCTGGATGACAAGCTCTCTGTAGTGGTCGTCACAGGGGTGGTCCCACGTGGACTGGCCGTTAGCAAAGTTGAAGTAATAGATATCACCAGTGATGTCTTGGCTGTATGGCAAAAAAAACAGCATGGAAAGATGAAAGAGCGCATACAAATACAGATGCACATACCAGAACATTCTAACGGGATCACGTAATCACCTTAAGCTCAGAGAGGAGGAATGTGACATCTCCAGGAGCCCAAAGACACAGGAGTGTGGGGAAGCAGCTCTCCTAGAGACCGCTCACGTCCTTATCCAACTCCCCAAACACTCCTTCCCCTTCTCCCACCCCCGCAAAAGGACCTGAGCTCCCCCATCCACAGGAAGTACGCCTGCTGTGGTGTTGCCCCCCCTCGCCAGCTGGTACCCGGCTCTGCCACTGATGTGGGCAGCAGACAGCAGGGGAACGGCGGGGGAGGCCAGGAACCCAGCAGCACAGGCTCTGCTGCTGGCAGAGCTCTCACCAGGGCTTCCACTCGGGTGGTAACGGGGCCACAATGCCTTCCCTGGCCAGCCATATCAGCTCCGGCTCCTTCTCAGGGTCAATCCCGATCTCCCGTGCAAAGTCATGGATTTCTAGGAAAACAGAAGAGGAAGCTGGGGAGATGGTCAACACCTGGCACTATGCAATAAACCTCCTCAGCTAAAACAATGGGCACACTGGGAAATCCTGATCCCGAAACGAAGCTGCTCAAAGCCGCCAGTGTGGCCTCACGTGTCAGTGAGCACATCCTACCAGGCTGGTAAAGCAGGGAGACAGACTGCAAAAAGGCATTTATATTCCCAACTACAAAGAGTTTTTCAGCTCTGTCCTCTGTGAAATCCCATTTATTCTACCCTCTCCACCCACGCTCTCCCCAGTTTTCTTAACACACCTAGAAGTAACTTGCTCGCTTGAACCCCTTAGCACAGCTCCTAGGAGGATGGGCATCAATTACCTTGCTCGCTGGGAATGTAGGTCTCATCATAGTCTTCCTCCAGGATGAGCTGGTCACCAACGCGCATCATAGATCCCGCCATGGCTCCCTGCACCTGGCAGCATGAAGGACGCAACACAAAATCACAACGATCGACTGCGCTCAGAAATAAAGGGAGAAAATTAGGAGAGCCAAGCGCAGCTAGGGCTCAACCTGGCTACAGCTGTTAAGGATATTAAAAAATGTTTCTATAAATTCATTAACAACAAAAGGAGGATGAGGGGAAATCTCCCTCCCCTGTTGGATGCAGAGGGAAACACAGTCACGAAGGGTGAGGAAAAGGCTGAGGTGCTCAACGCCTGCTTTGCCTCGGTCTTTAGCAGTGGAACTAGCTGTTCCCTGGACACCCTGGACACCCACTCGGAGCTCACCCTCCTGCGCCAGGAGACGGGGAGGGGAAGCAGAACGAGGTCACTGCAAGAAAAGAGGAAGGGATCAGTGACCTGCTGCGCCGCCTGGATGCACACAAGTCTACGGGGCCGGATGGGTCACAGCCAAGAGTGCCGAAGGAGTCGGCAGGCGTGTTTGCCAAGCCCCTTTCCGTTATTCACCTGAAGTCCTGGCTAACTGGGGATGTCCCAATGGACTGGAGGGCAGCAAATATAACACCCATCTACCAGAAAGGCAGAAAGGACGATCTGGGAAACTATAGACCTGTCAGTCTGACCTCGGTACCAGGGAAGGTCACGGAGCAGATCATCTTGAGTGCCATTACGAGCCATATAATGGACAACCAGGGGATCAGGCCCAGTCAGCGTGGGTTTATGAAAGGCAGGGCCTGCCTGATGAACCTGATCTCCTTCTGTGACAAGATGATCCGATTATTGGATGAGGGAAAGGCTCTGCATATTGTCTACCGGGATTTTCAAAAAGCATTTGACACTGTTCCCCCTAGAATTCTCATGGAAAAACTGGCT
The DNA here is from genome assembly GCA_013400135.1 of Rhinoptilus africanus. NCBI lineage: Eukaryota > Metazoa > Chordata > Aves > Charadriiformes > Glareolidae > Rhinoptilus > Rhinoptilus africanus. Next base: position 973 of record VXBO01003547.1, on the reverse strand, counting down.
GGATCTGCTGGATCAGGCACTGGCTGGGTGGACGGTCCCAAAGAGTGGTGGGCAATGGAGTTAAATCCAGCTGGCAGCCGGTCACAAGTGGTGTTCCTCAGGGCTCAGTGTTGGGACCGTTTCTGTTTCGCATCTTTATTGATGATCTTGATAAGGACACAGAGTGTATCACCAGTAAGTTCACAGCTGACACCAAGTTAAGTGGGAGTCTTGATCCACATGAGGATAGGGATGCTCTATGGAGAGACTTGGATGGATTGGATCGATGGGCCAATGCTGACGGTGTGAGCTTCAACACAGCCAAGTGCCAGGTCCTGCCCTTGGGCCACACCAGCCCCATGAACGCTACAGGCCTGGGGAAGCGTGGCTGGAGAGCTGCCTGGGGGAAAAGGACACAGGGGTTCTCACTGACAAGCGGCTGAATGAGCCTGCGGTGTGCCCAGGTGGCCAAGAAAGCCAGCGGCATCCTGGCTTGTATTAGGAATAGCGTGACCAGCAGAAGCAGGGAGGTGATTGTCCCTCTGTACTCAGCTCTGGTGAGGCCACACCTGGAGTGTTGTGTCCAGTTTGGGGCACCCCAGTGTGAGAGAGACATCGAGGGGCTGGAGCGAGCACAGGGGAGGGCAACGGAGCTGGGGAAGGGCCTGGAGAATAAACCTTGTGAAGGGCCATTGAAGGAGCTGGGGCTGTTTAGTTTGAGGAAGAGGAGGCTGAGGGGAGACCTCATCACTCTCTACAACTACTTGAAAGGACACTGTAGAGAGGCTGGTGCTGGTCTCTTCTCATGGGGAATCAGCGATAGAACAAGAGGGAATGGCTTCAAGCTGCAACAGGGTNAGAACAAGAGGGAATGGCTTCAAGCTGCAACAGGGTGCATTTAGACTGGACATCAGGAAAAAATTCTTCCCAGAAGGAGTGGTGAGACACTGGAATAGGCTGCCCAGGAGGCAGTGGAGTCACCGTCCCTGAGTGT
>VXBO01003546.1:413001-465980 GCA_013400135.1 Rhinoptilus africanus | reverse complement strand
CTGTTATTTGTAATTCATCGCCTTGTGGGTCAGTTACAGTCCTAGTTATTGGTAACCGGGTGTTAATCTTCAGTGCTTACGTATTTAGTCAGCAGTCCTGCTAATTGCATAAAGCATTAAGTTTCTGAACTTAGTATCTGTTGTGAATTGCTCATGCTTGGTTTAGAAATGGTATTTTCCTTTGAATCATCGTTAACAAATGTGTGATATAGAAATACCCTTTAATATTTTTTCCAGCAACTTTGAACTCCCTGTGCAATATAGAGGGATGAAATCCCTTTCAAGAGGAGAGAAAACTCAAATGCCTTTTAAGCTTCCTCTGACCTTCACTTCACCCAACTCTGTCACAGTTGTGTATAGATGGGAGGGAGATGATGACTGGCAGTCACAACTTACATATAAGAAAGGGTAGAAGTCAATTCAAAATGTAACCATGCTAAATTTGTGTTTCTAAATATTTAGTGCTGTTATAGTTGGTAAAGAAAATTGTGATTACAAATTGATGCAGTAACTCTCATATGATTGCTTTGACTTCTACCATGACTGCAATTTTGAAATATTTATCTTGAAAGAAGAGCAAGAGAAAACAACTCAGGCGGAATCTGAATTGTGACTGACTTGTTTGGAATATATTGCCTCTGAGTTGGGATAAGCATAGGAAAAAAACCCCCAACTTCCATAGATTTCATGGAAGATTATTTTCAGCTTGGTAATTTTACTGGATGAATGTGTATTTGTTGAAGTATTATAATGTGTTTTTCTGCCATCTGAAAAGATTCTATATTTCTCTGAGGAAGTCTGTCTGTGGACTTTAAACAGCATTTTAATTCTTATTTCCAGGTTGAGCTTGACAGAAGTGGAATGTTTTCGTTTCCTCTAGGATTTTTGAGGGTTTGTGCAGCAGTGCCTGCCCTATAAGAAACTCATGTAAGGGGAAGCAGAACAGCTCAGGATCTTCCATGATTTGTTGTGTGCGTGGAAAGTTGTGCACAGTATTTATTGTCATTGTCCCTTGATGTCACTTGTAGTACAGGGCACTCAAACTCTGAACATCTCTGAAACAGGGCAAGGAAAGATTCTGTAGTAATAACTAGGTTATATGCAGCATTATGGTTTGTTCATGTTATAAGCTGTTTATTGAAAATCTTGACCTGGCCTTAACTTGAAATATCCACTAAACATCTTGATTAATTATTTTTTTTTTTTAATTCTTTGGTCTAACATTCTTAATGCTGCAGATCTGTATACGAGAATGTATAAAGCTTAATTATTTTTTTAAAAAACCCCAAACTCTGAACAAACCTTCTGTTGAGAGAAGGAGCAATTGCTGTTCTTATGGTTTCATTTCTTGCATTCTTACAAAATACGACCAAGTGAAAATAAAATAAAAGGAACCATGAGTTAATGACCACATATTTTAAGCACTTGTTAAATAATTTACTGTAGCACTCAAATGAATTCAAGGTATAAATGCGCCTCTTTAATCTATTGAATGAGGTTATTATGTTAAGAATGGATCAGCATATTGCACTGCCAAGTGTTTCTTTAGTAGGCCTAATATCCTAAATTGGGTGAAATGGCAAGTTACTCATAAATGTTCAGGGAATGGTGCAGGACGTGCATGTGCCTCCGTGTTCTTTTTTTTTTCTTTCCAAGTTTGTGAGACTCTCTCCAATTCCGTAATTGCTTGTGAAAGAGGGGAGTTCCCGAGCACGTATTTCATTGGAGAGAGAGGAGGGAGGAAAGAAGGTGTGAAATGCTTCTGACAGTCGTTTTGATTTTCTTTCTTTTTCTAGTGGGGAAAGGGATTTTAATTTTTGAAATAGGATCAGGTATGTGTGTGTTTTAGACAAGTATATGCAGTTGTTGGCAACGCAGCCTCTTATTTATGGGGTAGTAGCTACAAGGCCTAGTTGTGAACTGAGGCTCTGTGTTGCTGGCTGCTTTATAACAAAAAGCAGAAAAGATGATCCTAAAGGACTTACTGTCTGATGTCCATAAAACTTCTGAGTTGATTTTAAGATGGCCATGCAGGCAAAGTCTTAATTATTTTTAGTGCTTTATGAAAGAACAGAGCAGCAAAGCAGGATAGTAATTTGTATATTCCTGTGAGGATGTACGCTATTTGGAAGATGCTGTTTTTAGTGCCTGTGAAGCTATTGGATTGGTGTTCTCTCTGAAGGCATCACAAACAGTCCTCCAAAGAATTCTGTAAAGGGCACTGGAAACTAAGTGTTCATAAGTATTTTCAAATAGAAGATTGTCTTGATATTTACTGACCAAAAAGTGTTTGAGAAAGTCATGCAACCCTCCCTCTTAATACTTTTTAATTGGAGAGATGTTTAAAGAGGCTTGCTTTTTTAAAAGTTTTATTTTTAAAAGAAGTTCCGTCCTACTGAACCTCCGAACATAATAGACTGAACCATTCTTAATGTTTCAGGAACATGTACACTTTAGAAATACCTAAAATGTTTTATTCATTTTTTATGTTTCAACAACAACAACAAAAAACCCCAAAACATTGGGATAACTTTTTGTAAATGATGGAGTTTGCATATTATATTAGATGGAAGGTCAAGTCAGATCAATGTAAGATTCATGCAGTAATCCAAAATCCCAAATACCTTTTATTTCTTTCTTCTACTTTGACTTTAAAAATCCTGTAATTCAATGTATTTATAGGTATTCTTTAGAATTACTTTCTCAAAGTTGCTGTCAGATAGCTCTGGAACACAGGTACTTTATTACAGGCTCTAGATGTGCCGTTATGTGACTTAAGGGGAAAGTTGATAGCTTGTAGATTAAGTCTGTAGCTTTTGTGTATGCAGACAAATCTTCCCGTGGTTTTGTTACTGTGATCACTAGAACAGTCATGCAGATTGCATTCATCAAATAATACTGCCATGTAGCTCTGTGCAATTTGATGTAGACAACTTGGCAGTATGAGGTCTGTGTTCAGAAATGTATTAGTGTAAATTCTAGTTTTCTATAGTAAATTGCGATATGTATTTGGAGACCTTCTATAAATCATATGCTAGAGCTTCTCAAACAATGCCTTTTCTACTAAAAACCTAAAATTTCTTGGGCACCGTTCTTAAAAATGTAATTTTAATATGAAAAATCATATAATATGAAGTGAGTAGCTTCTGTAGCATACTAAATATATACTCTAAGATATAAATTTATAATGAAGACGACATTTGTCCCTGTGCAAAATACTTAGAGCATGACGAGTGAACACTGGATTTTTTAATTTTTGCTCATCAGTTGCATGTTTTCATCCATTGATTTATGTTGTTGGCCTCTAATGAAGAGGCAAGATTTAGAAACAAAGCCCTTTCAGAAATCATGAGGTTGCTGGAAAGATCTACATTTTGCTTCAGAAATATTAAAAGAGTTAAAAGAAGTAACTACCACTGGTAGTCTACTCTGCTTAAAGTGACCACAAAAGAAATGTACCAAACACAACTGCTGGGAAAAGTAGGCTTTTTTCTTTATGAAAGAAGATCCAACCATGTCTGAATACTATTTAATTATAGTGTCTCTCAGTGAATGTGACCAGTTTCTGTGAGACTGTGCTTAAGTGGTAAACAAAGATTGTTTGTAATCTCAAACTGGTAAGAAATAGTTTGCAATGCAGTTCCTGAAAAGAGTTTTGCAGTTTTTTCTAGTGAAGTAAACAGTTTTTCTCTCTGTAAGTATATTGATGTTAGTGGGTTGAATTAGGATTACACAGACGTGAGACATGAAAATTAAGACTATCTCTTCAGTCCTGGCTGTTCTGAAAACTAAAAATATGTAAAAATTGTGTTGGAAGCATGGCAATGAACACCTAAAATGCCAGGATGGCTGCTGTTGACTTGTCAGCTTGATCTCCTTGAAGGACATGCTTGTGTTAATTCGTCTGATCGAGTAATTGATAACAATAATAGAAGAAAGAGCTGCTGAAGCATGAAGCTGAATAGAGCTTAAAAATCCTGAATTGTTTTGCAATTTGGAGCAGTTTGCAATGGAGATTCTGAACCTTTAGCCTTTTCCAAGAAAGGCATCTGGAGACGTATGTGCTTCTCTTAGCTTCAATATAGTTTCTTGGGAAGGGGTGGAAGAGTTCCGCTCTCCTCCCTCTTGATGGCCTATGGCCAGAGGCCCATTGCCACAGGAAGAATGACTAGTGGAGAAGCTTTCAGTCAGCTGGAGTGGGTTTTGTAGAGTCTGACTAATATGACCAAGTGCTGTGGGGATGCTGTATATTCTTGGAGGTGACTGTTCTAATTGATGCTTAAGTGTTGAGGCTAGCACCTTCCATAATTAAAAGTAACAGAAGCAATTGGTCGATGTTAGTTGTAGATTTACTGAGTTAATGTTTCTTATGTGCTTGCAAACTGCATTTTAAGATTTCCTAGTAGTGTATTTGCTTTTCTTGATTTGAACTGTTTGTATTGTAGCTTCATTGTATTCTCTGCTTACATACCTAAGAACAGGCTTCAAAACTTTGTTCTGCTCCTTTCCTGATAGTGTTGGCAAAATCCAACACTTGCAGAGCAAGGTTATGCTGCTTGAACTCATATATCCTGTTTCGAAGCCTGGAATGTTGTCTTACAGTTCTTCTGCTTTAGCCCTGTGTCCTGTGCTTTTTCCATTTCTCCACTTTGGTTCAGCATCTACTGTTCTTTGCTTGAGTACTCTTGATGAATGGCAAATACATTGGTTCAGGAAAATGAGGATGTCTGTTGTTTGGTCTCTACAGCAGAAGCAATGAAAGGGGATAAGAAAAAGGATGGTAGGTAGGAGTGATTAACTAAGTAAGTTTGCGTGCTGCTAATTCTTCTTGTCAGACTGTGAGAAGATGTCCTTTTGCATTGTTTTCTTTTCTTTGTTTTCCTAGAGAGTCACTCTTGCTTAACCAGGAGCCCTTTGTATCATCCTTGTGGGCTGGGTTGGTTTGCTCCTGAAGTTGGGTGCCAGCAGGAAGTGGAGCTGCTGTTAGGACCAGTGGCTTTCCTTTTCTCTTACTTCACATATACTTTCTCCAAGTACAATGGAAGGTCTTAACTGGTCACTTTAGCCTTTCTAAGGATTTACCACTCTTACCCCTATTACTGTGGTGAATCACTATGTTTAAGAGTTCCAAATCTGTTGTCTAAATGTGCCAAAATGGTCCTTTGGTTTTGGTGTGGACAGATGCAAAGCCCAGAATGGCCCATCTTGTAAATCAAGTGAGTACTTCATCTTGAGCCTTTGAAAACAAAAAGTTAATGAGTTAAGGCCTGCTGGGTTGCTGGGGCTTGTCCCACAACATCTCAGAATTCAATTGTGGTGGTGTATTTTTTTTAAACGAGTAAAGATGATATACAGGGATTAGAAGGAATTCAAAATGAAATGGCGAAGTAATACCTAAACCAAGAAACAAATCTCTAAAGCTAATGGTAAACCTACATCAGTCTTCTGATTGAGACAATGACTCATAAGGAGCCTAGGGCTATGATAACATATCCACTTTTTTGTACTTTAAATTATAAATGAGAACTAGTTTAGAACATGATCTGGACCTTATGTGCCCTCAAATAATTCAGGAACAAGAGGACACAGGTAAAATTGCCTTGGCTAATTTCAAGAAAGGTTTTTGTCTGTGGAGCTCATTGCCACAAAATACTGTGGAGGCTGAGAAGTTAGCAGCTCTTAAAGAAAAAAATACATGAGTACATGTATATTATGTATGCTTAAAATTATAATTGTACATGGAAAAGTAACTGACTTTTGGCTTCAGCTTCTAGGACTACTTCTAGCTAATTCAGGGTAGGCAAGTACATCTTTGAGACAGATTTGCTGTAGCTGCCTCTTGCATGTTTTTCAGTAGCTTCTGAAGCACTTGGTGCTGGCAATTACTGAAGGTGGGATACTGCTCCATACCTTCTTATTCCGAACTGGAAATACACTACAACTTAAAAAAAAAAAAATCTTTTTAAATGTACACTTTATTGAAAATAGAAGCATGAGCACAGGAGAGGAAACTAATAGAGTAAAATGGAAAAACAAACACGCAGACGGCTGCACCCTTGACTGCTGTGTATAGAAATGTGAATGATCACAACTGATCCCATGGCTGCTAAAAGCTGGCTGGGGTGCGATGATGTGTTACTGAGTTCACGAAGTAGCAAGAAGTTTAGAGGTGGTTGCATCTTTAAAGTAGAGAAAAGTGTAACAACTGCCATACTATTTCAGAGCATAGGTCAGAAGTTAAGATGTCCTGGAAGCAGAAGCAAGATATTTATGGTTTCATTAACAACAAAACCCACTTATTCACAATCGTTATTTTTCAGGAAGCTGTTCTCGTGCTTGAAAAATGTAATGGTCAGCACAGCAACGGCTTAAAATAGCATTTTGGATGCTATAGCACTGGCGTTAGAGCCCCATTGGCAAACATCCAGGAGGCCTGTAAAAAAAGAAAAAAATGCTTTAAATGTTAAAACTTCATAAGGCAGCCTCTGATGTTTAAATTTTCTAAAATTTTAAAAGTATTTGTTTATTTAACAAAATATTTGAAACTGAGCTTAAAATCCTGTAAAGAGTCACTTGATAAAAACAATTCTTACTGGCAACAGAAAATAATTAAGTCTGTTAGAGGAGTGCGTGTCGGGTAGCTAGCTGTGAAGAATTACTGAAGTTGTACCAAGTACAGCGATAGCAGCACCAGTGAAGTGAAAATAAACTTCAGCAGTTGGATTTTTCTGTTCTCCTTGCTTGTGTATATTTCAAATGCTTGGCTGTATGTCAGGATACACTGTAGGCCTTTCTAGGCTAGTTCTTTATAAACATAAAAATACATTTAGTGGTTATGTGATGGAATTGAAGTGTGTTTGTCCTTTAGCAGGATGCTGCAGGTACCAGGAGGAGGGATGGCCTCTAGTAGCCTCCTTCCCTGCTCCTCCCCAAGTCATCCTCGGTAGCTGCGTCCTGCTTTAAGGCCTTCTGTTGTGGTAACCCCTCTAAGGGTGTCTGTGGATAAATAGGCAAGTAGCAAGCATTTAAAATTATGAGATTCTCAATTTTACTGCTGCCTGCAAAGGAATCGGAATAAAAGATGTGAAGTGCTTCCTGCACTTCATCTTCCAGTTCTGTCAGGTAAAAGCTGTTACCAAAGTTGCTCTGAACTGTCTTCACTTTAAAAAGAATAAAAGATGAACAGGGCAATTCAGCGTGATTCGTGCCTGTGTGGTCCCATTTGCAACCAAGGCACTAATAGTCATTTTAAAGAGTGTTACCAGGACTCTGAGATGTGGCATAACTTTTTCAAAACACTCCCTCATCAAAGATTTTAGGCTACTAATAAATTCTGGAGCGCATTTTTCAGATCTTCCGGATTTCTAGAGTTGCCGGTGCATCAGATGCCCTGCAGATCAGCAAGCACGTCAGAGGTCACTAAACCCTAAAGGAGACAAGTAATCTACTTAGGCTGTTGGGTTTTTTTCTGACTTTATTTAGAACTTCTATTTTGTAATATATTGAAAATAGCTTTCTTTTAATTGTGGTATATTTCTGTTTTAATCCATCCAACAGCAGAATACTCACACAGAGTAGAATGTGTGTATTTGGCCAGTCTCTGGAAATGAATGTTTTGCTTTATGAGTTTGTACTGAATACCTGAATACCTATTGAAGACCTGAATATGATGGCCCAAACAGGACCATTGCGGGAAGGACTTAAGTCAAAACCTAGGTTAAGACAAGCCCCACGTACTGTATCTGCCTGTTTCTTTCCTTATCATGTGGCTTTTGACTTTAATATTAGTATTGTATTTGATCTACAGCACCTGTTCTAGGAATCCTACTCTAGAAGCTGGAGGAGTCTGCAGACATTTCAGAGGTTCTGCTTGCTGTTTGGAGAGGATGTTTCATTAGATTTTTAAAGCGTAGTGTGATGTGGCTTGTACATAAATAATGCAATTAGGTTGCAAGTTAGCAGAAAAATCAGTAATAAATTTAGACATGCAGGAAGCTTGTTGATCTTGTTTTAGATATTAAAAAGTTGGGCAAAACTGATTTTTTTTTAAATGAATCACAGTTACTAAAGCAAACTAGTTACCATAACATTTTCTAGATGTCAGATACAAACTCTCGCATTTTCCCTGTTGGCTGCAGCATCTGGTAGCACTGGAGGAAATAACTATATTTGGCTTAAAATACAAAATTCGAAAAACAAGGTAATATACTCCAAGTCATTGTATGACATGTAACTGATGTATAAGACCAGTTATCAATGTGGTTTTACTTAGTGTCTTGGCATGAATTTCTATACTTACACTTTTTTTATTTGTAATCTTTTTTATGTCGTAAGTTCATCTAGACTATCTTTCCATTGCCTTAATGAAGCATCTTGAATATGAGAGTAGAAAGTGCTGTATAACACGAAGTAAAGTAGGATTAGCCAAGTGCTCTACTTACACTTTGCTGTTCATGCTGGAGAGTGTGTTTGAAATTTGCATCATATTATGTTCTAGGTGATATTGCAAAATGTTGTGTTGATGGGAACGCTAAGGTAATGAACTAATTGTTCAGTTAGATTTGAATATCTTAAACTTCTCAGGAAATGGGTACAGAGTTGTTAGAAGCGGAATAAAATACCCATAAAGAAATAACAACCATAATTTTTATTATGTTAGTGCTTACCACGGGCCACATCTTGCTCTCATCTGCTGGAAAAGGGACAAACATGAGCATCTTGCGTCCTTGGAAGATAAACTGTGTGCTAAAGATTGGGGAGAGGGATGCAACCACATGTATAAACTATTTATGTGTAGCTTTGCTCTTAAGAAAATGTATCTGACGATCTCCAGTACAACTTTATTGATACCTCTGTAAAACATCCTAGGAGAAAGGGGTCTGAAGAAGTTGGTGACTTTATTGATCTCTGTTTTTTTGGACTTGATCTATATAGTGAAAAAGATGCAATATGTGTATTGCTGAGCAATGCAGGAGAGCAAGGCCTTTGAAGATCAGGAGTAGAAGCTTGCCTGCAGGGGAAAACTATGCTCGGGAAGGGGGGCTGACAGTCAGGGCTAAAAGGAGTATGCTCTTATGGAAGAAATCTTCTGGTGGAGAATGTTTATAAACACTGGTGGGTGAGGAGGGTCAGGTAGGAAGATAAAGCCAAGACCATTTACTGTAAATATATCCTCTTCCTCCAGGTATTACTCTGTAACAGTATGTGTTGTCTTAGCCCTTTATTTTAAGCTGTTATACTTACAGTATGTTTGTGTGTATCTAATCAGACTAACTCCTTTTTCAGAAGCATTTTCCACACTGTCATTGAGTAGGGCTTTTTTCTGATCTCACAAGTGTTGATCTCGTCTTTTCCATATTTACAGTACTGTGGAAACATTTTTTTTTTAAGATGTGCATGTAAGAATTGTATCTGCTGCTTTCTATGTACAACAGGATATGCCTGTGATGAGCAGTTCAACAATATAAGGGGCTAAACTGCTCTCAACATGCCAAGTAATTCTGTAGCACACTAGCTGCTGGTTTGGATAAGTGTATAAACCTAGTTAGTCTAATAACTTAGTGCCAGTAATTTTAATAGGTGCCTTTTGCCCAAACTGCTACTATGCAATCGGTTATGATTTCAGCAGAAGTGTTTGAAGTATGCAGTATTGGTTAATAGGCTGTGGGGATGGATAGAATGTTACTTCTGCTGGATGAGGACTTAAGGTAAGGTGCTCCTGATAGACTTCTTAGTCTTCTTTTTAATTAGTTAGAACTAAGTGTTGCCTCTGTTTTGCCTTTGAAAAGAATTATCACTGCTGTTCTGGTTTTGGAAATGATCATGCTTTTGCAATTAGGGGTTTGAGACTAATGGAAGAAAATTATGAAAGGGATTGCTGAGTTTCTAGTATTGCTGAGTGTTTAGATATTTTGGTTGGGTTAATTGATGTGGCTTAAATACTTTTTCTTAAACTGTAAGTTGAGTGAGGAAAAATACAAAGCTCAGAGGAAAAAATAAGCCAAAACAGCTCGGTGTGTAATTTGTACTGTGTAAATTGCTTTGAAATCTGTCACTCCTGATGTCAGTGCCCTTAAAAAATGCAAAGGGGAATAGAAACACTTGCATATTACTTAAATCTCTACTGAAAAACTTATTACTCTTATTAGTATGTGACTTATTTTAAAATATAAACTGCTAAAATTCAGAAGCTTTAGGAGATACCAGGTGGAAAAGAATAGAAGTAGAATTTCAGTGGTTATATTCGCTAGCTAATAAATGTATTATTCATTGCAATGAGACCGAAATGGAAATATTTTTGCATTGTTTGAAATTCATACGGAAAACACAGACTGTTCTAAGGACAGTGGAACCTGATTCGGATACTTGTGTAACACTGTTTTTCTATTTTGGTTTGGATGATCTGATCCCCCATGTTATTTAAGCTTTTCAGTTGCTGTACAAAAGACCCTTACATCGCATTCCAGTATCAAAACAAGCTGTTAAATTCTTTTGTTTGTGCTGATAGTTTTTGTCCTGTAAAGGTTAATATAATCAGTGCAAATAATTAGCTGTGTAATAGAAAGCCCACTTAATTAAAAAAATCCCAACCATGGAAGTCCCAGCTGTGAAAGGAGATGGACAGCAAATCTTTTCCATAACTTTTTAATTGATACTTGATCATTCTTGCAATTCTGCATAGATCTAGGAAAAGAATTCTTAAGATATTCAGCATTTATGATGGGATAGTTATTTCTGTGCTGTATCTAGGCAGGATTAATTTCAAAGCCTTTGACAAATGCTTATTACTTCTAGATATTTGGAACCCATTTTTCCCTGGAGGAAAAATGAGACTGGTGTAGTCAGGGAAGAGTTTTCTACTGGAATTTACTCATAGCCATCTAAAAATTCATTGGTATTTTGTACTGCAACTGCTTATTTGTGTGTTTTTTTTTTTTTGTCTGAATGGCTCTTTAAGTGAATATTAGCAAGAGAGGGCAAAATGTGAACCACCGTGGTTTGACATCAGGTTTAATTATATATTTGAACCTCTTATCTATCTCTTGCACCGGTGAACCCCCAAAATAGGAATCTTGATAGAGCCCTAGAGGATTTTAATTTTTCACAACTTTGACTTTTGAGTAGTTTCTGAAACTTTATATCCTTAGGGTTTTTAACAATGTAGCTTTAGCTGAAAACATACATGTACTTAAGGAGTTTTTATTGAAGCCAGTGGGATTATTCATGAGTCACGTTATGTCTCTTCTAATGTATTTGCAGTATAGTGTTTTCTTTATCATTAATGTGGCTGTTAGTTTACAAAAACTAGAACAGATGCCATAGCTTGAAAAATCTCTAAATCTATGATGTTTAAAACCTTATTTTATTATACAGAATATAGAAATGTTATATGAAATGCCCATGATAATTTCAGAGTCTTTGGCCCAGTTTAAATAATTCACTGTCTTTAAAAGGTCCCAAGTGACTGTAAGTATTTACTTGACTACTAGAGAGGAGCAATTTAGTTTCCTTAATTCTGCTTATGGATTTGAGTTAATACATCTCAACACTTAAAAAACCCCACAAAAACCACAAAACCAAGCAAACAAAAAAACCCACAACCAACCAAAAAAGCTCATGCTAATATTCATGCTTTAAGAGGGGTTACATATTTTGCTTTCTCACTCTTTTGGTTTATTTAGTAGTCTGGGTGTGCAAGTGTCTAGTCTAGTCATGCAACATGTCCCAAAGCATCTTTATGAAAATATCTTGAAGTCAATAAAAATAGCGTCCCTGAATATTAGTTGCCATCTTTGCACTTTTGGGAACTGGTTCATTGAAGCTTCTGTTTGTGTTCACGCTTTGGTTTTTTTCATGTCTTTTGGTGTTTCTTGGATTAAGTCATACAGATAGATAAAAGAAAATTCATGCATTTTCTGTAGCTATCTCTTGGCTCTTCAGTTTCAAAACAAGTAGTTACAAATTAAAAAATAGTTATTGCACAGATTCGAGACTGTATCAGTTGGAGAAGATTTACCATCTTCACTAAGTGTTTTACACTCTTGAAACTAAAACTTTAAGATGCAAGCTTTTTATGTGATGCCCTAGTTTTTCTGTGTGTAGATTTTTAGTTACGAATAATCAATAATAGTCTGTTCCCATCAGTAAAGGTGTGGTATACTGCCTGGAAAAGGTTCTTGACAGAGAAAAACTTCCCCTAAATTGGGAAATATCAAATTGTGACACATGTGTAAACAAGAAAGTTTACCGATTTGATAAAGAAGTGTCAGAATGATATGTTAAATATAGTTACTTAATGGCCTTGTGGCACATTGTGTTTCACCGAATGCACGGTAGTTCCTGTAAAGAAAAAGCCTGGTTTTCCAAAAAATAGTATACAGGTCTCTTACAGGCAGCTTCTGTTTCCCATATCGAAGTACAAGTAGCATTGCTACCTGCCTTTTAAAAAATGGGCAGGAAGAAGGGAAAGTGGTGTGTTAGTTGCTAGCCTTGCTTGCTCCCAAGTCTCAGAAGTTGGAACACTGGTAACACCCTGCAGCTTCTTATTCCTTTTCCAGCTTCTTACTCATTTCTGCTGTCTGACTCCGCTTTGAGCAGCGGGGTTGGACGAGGTGATCTCCAGAGATCCCTTCCAAAGTCAACTAGTCGGTGATCCTATGAGAAATTCAATTTGCTTTTGTAAATTGTTCTCTTAAATTATATTACTTTTGCAGCAAGGAAGCATGATTACTTGTTTGGCGAGTCTATATTTTTTGTAAATAAACATAAAAATTGGGACCTATGATGGTAAAACCGGAACTGAAGGCGGTGCTTCGCTGAACAGAGATAACGCTTTTCTTCCATCACAGAAATGAAACCGAAAACCTTAAATATCTGAAGCTGATGTGTAGACTGCAGGCCTGACTTAGATTAGTGCTCTTGAGCTTGCAGTTAACTCTTGTTTCTCTAGAACCCCTTTAACTTATTCCTGACATGCACCTGCATTTTATTTAGATTTTTTTTTTCCCTAGAAACATTTTTCAGGAAACTTGATGTAGAAGCTGCTGTAAATTCCAGTGCCTGGCTGGTTTCAAACAGCTTGCTTCCTTCCTAAGGTCCCTTTACCTTTCTTTGTTTGCTGTCTGTATCTTTGCCTTCCTCCTCGACCTGTTAGTTTGCTTTATTTGAAGGCTTCAGGCGGGATGTTTTGGGAAAGGAAAAGGAAAGGAGGTGTGGCGAATTCACCATAGTATTTTATCTCTGTTAAGCCAACAGTTCTGGCACTGTTTATTGTTCATATTTAGTTTATTCTAATACATTATATGATTGTCAGTTTGACTTAAAAGTAGGAAGTTTCAACAAGCTGTAGAATTTGTGTGCAGTTTTATATCTTAAGTGTTACTGTGGTGAATATTTACTTTTAATGAATGCTGTAGTTTGAGAGAGAGAATGCCTAGTTTCTGTAAAGTAAAATTTCTAGGAGCACCATACGGAAAACTACTGTTCGCTCTGTGATCGATAACTAATGGTTGCCAATTTCATCCTTTGTTGCCCTTATAGCCCTATCGTGTCCTCTTTCCTGGCTTCCTCGGTCTTGGAATCTGCAGTGCATTCATCAAAGCTGCCTTCAGTTCAACCCTTTAGGATTGAGGGATTTTTGATTTTGTTTTCCATATTTTTGGGGAGTTCTCTAAGGAAAGAAAAAGTCTTGGTTTTGTTCTTGTGTTCCCTATTCCTTTTCACTGGTGCTTGTAGAGAACAGAAGCTTGAAGTAAAGTTTGACAGTATTGCAGAAGAACCTGCTGACCTGCTGTTTGTTCTCTGTTTGTCAACTCTTCATTTCTCGTGCTACCCCGTCGCCCTGTTGCTTTGAGTAGCAGCCTACAAGGTTCTGGAGAGCTGTCAACCTCTGCAGGCTCTGAAACTCCTTCCAGAGGAGGCAGCGGCTCTGTAGGTGTAGACCATCACACAAATGGAAAGGCATAACCATTGGTGTCTCAAGGGATCCCTAGGTCCAACAAGGTATTTCAGATATTCTAGCACTGGAAAGTCTTTTGTCACTTTCCTTTCCTCATTTTGTGTCTTCTGAACTAGCAGAGAATGTGGCATAAATGCATGATTTAGTGAAAATGACATGCTCAGACTTTCATTATAGTGGTAATTCAGAACTTGTTAGGGTTTTTTTTGTGGTTTTACTTTGGCCGGTGAGCAGTCCAGAGTGTGTGTACTAGAGCCAAGAAAATGGAATATGCTTTTGAATCCTTGTTCAGATTTAATCAAACTATTTTTTTTTCCTGCTTGTTGAACTGCTAAATGGCTTTGGTAGATGACTTTAGGCAAAACAAAGGTAGAGGAACTGGCAACTGCATGTCCCTCTTCAGACGCCCTGTTTTGAGCCTAATGATTACCTTCTCGTGAACTTCTGTGAAACTTTTTGAAAAAAAACTAGGATGTTCAGTATTAAAAGAAACAGGCGAGAGCAGATATCTGTCTTCCCTTTGCCAGATCCTGTATTTTGGGGTCTGATTATATCACCATGGCAACAGGAGTTTCACAAATTGTAATCCTGGCTTCCCATGGTGTGTTTTCAAGATATATTAGTGTTATGACTGAGAAATGGCCAATATTTCAAACAGCATCCTGAATGTACCTTGATGAAAATGAGAGCAAGTCTAAGGATAAAGTCAGTATGAGAAACAAACCAGTGATTGTAGCCTCTAATTGAGTTAAATTACCTGACAAATCAGATAGTATATTTTTTTCTGAGGTTGTAAACTATCTGGAAACTGTAGAAAGGTGCTTTTTTTGATGCATAACATAGGAACTGGGGAAAGCTCAGTAAAACCACGTAAAGAATTCTATTGCATTTCTGATGCAGTTTTAGGTTGAGAAGTCCCAAATTCTTCTTTCCAGCTAGCCTTAAGCGAAGCTTTTTTAATGTTGAATTCTAAGACAGTATGCACTACCTTTCAGAAATATTCCATGCATGTGATTTTGCTTCTGTGGAAGTATTTTGAACTCAGGTTCGTGTTAGGTAAATCAAAAATAAGGTAATAGATAATGAATATATCTGTTCTTCCCCAAGCCCAGAGGACTGGGAAGAAACATTTTTTTCCACTGTAGTTCCTTTGTACTTTTGACTCTTCTGTTGCATTCCATTATGTTGCAGCTTCATGTTATAATAAAACCTCTTTGGTTTTAGTTGATTCTTTATTTCATGCCGTCTCTTGGATCTTATTTATTCTAGCACAGACTAGTCTCACTTCATATTTTTCTAAAACACATTTGTATTGGTGGTCTCAAAGGAAGAATGCTCCTGAAACTGAGCCAAGGATACTTCAAACTGGCCACTCAAAACTATTTGCAATTGGAGAATGCTTTCAAAACATTTGTCCGTGCTTTGATTGCTTAAAGAAGAAAGGATTTCTGAAATGTTGGGTACTTAAAACCTGGGAACTTAATGTTCTTCTTCCCCAATACAGGCAATTAAAAGAAATGTGGGGAAGAACAATTATATCTATTGCAAAATACTCTTAACAGGGCCTAATTTCTTCTAAATGCTTGATTGCCAGCTCTGGTAAGTGTTAACGTGTGCATTGATCATGTACAAATGTCAAGTTAAAATTACAGTGAAATTTGGAGCTGTAAATTCAGCTGAACAAGCTCTTTGAAAAACAGCACAAATAAATGTGTATTGGTTATAAGTTTAGAAGACTGAAAGTTGTCTTTCTAAAAATCCTCGCACTTTAATTCTTTAAACCTTGATAATCTGATTTTTCAAAATTTCCATTCTAAATTGTCATGTTTTTTATTTGTTTAGTGTGTGCCTCTCTGTTAGAAAAGCTTCGGTTTCAGAGTTTAGTACCTGTTATGCCTTGTAACGTTTTTGCACAGTGGTGCCAAACATTCTGATAACTGTCCTTCATACAGCATAAAGTTGTAAAATGGAAGTAATAAGAAAAAATGTTTTGACAGATTTGCATATTATTTAGAAGGATAAATTTTAATATTAGCAGCTCTCTTGTCAAGCAGAGCAATCACTGCTTTTAATAAATGTTCTCACCGGTAGGCATTGTTGTGTTATATTAGAATGGCTCTTAAATATTTAGCAAATAAGGTGGTGTTGAACAAACTACACTTGAACAGTGTTTAAAACAAAACAAAAAGACCATATAGGCTTGCATCAGATCATGAAAGAAAAGCTGAGTTGTACTTAAAAATAGCATGGCTGATGCAATAGCCAGGCTAATGTTGAAGTCGAAGTATTATACCCATAATATTGGCTTCTGTCCTGCCAGTGGCTTCATAAATGAGGAAAGTTAATGCTGCAAGAGTGTTCAAGTCGGTGGAGTTCACTCCACTCAGTGGTTCTGCTACAGGGGGAGCATAGGATGTAGGAACTAACCTTAAAAGATTTGACTCGTCATCATAGTAACTCTGGTTCCTCCCATTAAATTGTGGACTTTATGACTAGGTCATGTGGAGATGGATTATTGATGTCCTTGTCCATACTGTCATGTTTTTACCTCAGATTAACTTTTACGCTATATAGACATGCTCAAAATGAGCGTGTAGTTTAAATTTGCTTTATGATAGATGGAAAACAGGATAGTCTGATGCTGACTTCTCTGATTGCTAGCTGTTAAATAGACATAATTACTATTTTTTTTACATGAATACTTAGGACACTGCTCAGAATAACCATTTGATCTAAGTGATAAAGAAGTGGGAAGGAATATGTATTGTGTTAATGCACGCTGGGGGCTGGGTGGAGAAAGAAGACACAATGTGTCTGGCTGTTAAGATTTATGTTTTGTCTCTACTTTCCTTTTAAAATACTCATACTTTCTCAATAATGTCTTTTACCACTGTTTATTACATTGCAGTTAAAGATTAATCATGTGTTTGCATAATTTTTTTAGTCTATTCTCAGGAGTATTTTGCTACAGTTAGAGAGCTCTAGATACTGTGGAGCACAAAAATCTGTACGGCCCAGTTAATGATTCATTTCCTTAAAGGCCAAGGTTATCATGGTTAAACGATTGGCTCTTCCAGAAGGGTCTGCCAGTGTGTATGCTGCTAACTGGTGTTCAAGTGATTCCACTGGAGCTGGGGAGCGTACCCTTCCCCATGTCCTCCTTCCCCCCGCAATCCTCTCTGCCCCCGCTTTGGAGATGGGAAGCATCTTCCATGTAGTTTTGTTGAATTCAGAATATATGTTTTGTTGTACATTTCTGTAATGAACTGCAGTAAGTATGGAAACAAATTATTACTTGATTATGGTACTGAGACTATCAATATTTTGTTAGTCCTTTTGGGTTTTCTTCTGCACCTCTTTTTTTTCTGCCTACGTATGTTAAATGTACAAGAGAAAAAAATCAATGAATGAAAATGTTGAGTCATATCAGTAATTGAGACATTATGAAATATTGCTGGAAAAGCAAAGTTTTGATTAGCATAGGCTTGAATATGCTGTATTTCTGAAACCTGCATTCAATTAATGTGAAAAAATAAATAATGTTTTAATGCTGTATTGCAGTGTGCCATTTAGTGCTCACCCCAATACTTCCTGTAGCTTCTCTCAAAGAAAGTTGTGCAGTTGCCTATGCGAGTACCATCAGAATGCATTTTATTGGGTACCATATGCGATTCTTCTGTTGTGCGGGCTGCTTAGATATATTTGCATGCTTTATTTTGTAAAATAGAATGAAAAGACTTGACTGGTAAATGGCAATTCCCTGATGACTTGAAAAAAGGACATTAAAAGATTGCCAAGGCCAGGAATAGCAAACTCTTACAGTAAGTCACATCTTGAAGTATGAAGTTGGCAGTTCTGTTTGAAGAATTTTTCTGTTGGACTGAGTTCTACAATAAAAATAATTAAGAAATAAGAGTACCTGATGTCCACATGTAAAATTATATACATGAGGTTATCATATAATGATTGTCCAGCAAAAAAAGGAGGAAAAAAACCAGTTATGTAATATTAAACTCTGGTTTAATTTGCAGAATGCTTATGGGGATTTCAGTTACGTGGATGTTAAACTACGAATTAAGAATAATTTAAAAGTTGGGGAAATAGCTATTTGGAACAGTAACTACACTTAAAATACAGACTCATTCACAGTGGAATTCTATATAATGTAATGCTTAACTCTTCAGCCTCTAGAGAATGAATTTTGAGCACATGCCAACAATGAAGGACTTTTACTTTATTAGGCATCTGCCTTGCAGTTCTCTTTACTTTGTCAATGCACTATGCTTTCCTTTTTGTATGTTTCGGTAAACTAGAAGATGGAATTTGACAGAATTTGAGTGTGAAAGATAGTTCTCTAATAACTTTTTTTTGCATGTAGAAGTAATGGCAGCATGGAATGCTTGTGAGATTTTGTTTTACCTTTTTACCTTTTTTTTGTTAGCTAGAAAGCCATCAAGTAGAAAATACAATAGTTTGCATATAATGTACAGCTAAAACCTGAGAACTTTAATGCAGATCTCTCTCAGTCCTGCTGCAAACTAATTTTAGAATCTTGCCTTAAAAAGAAAATGTGATGGAAGGACAGGAGCCTTGTTAGTCTTTTATAGGAGAGCTGATCTTAGGAACTTACAGGCAGAAGCATTTTCTTAAATAGAGCAACTGTTTTGAGGAAACACTGGCCTTTGCATTTTGGCGGAGAAGTTGGAAATCAGGTAACTGATTTCATGCTGAAAGTGAGTCAAGTCAGGAACATCTCTGGTGTAAGCTGTTGTCAAACTTGCTTCAAAATAAACTATGCATTTTGTATGTATTAATTATATACAGAAGTTTTCAGTAATGATTCAAATGGTGGGGTTTTTTTTATCAAGAGGGCTCATAGTGTCTTGCATGTTTGCCTGAGTGCGTGGGAAGCTCTTTTTTTTACCTGCCCTGGATTGTGTTTATTTTTGTCAATGAAGTCTTGACTCAACCAAGGGAAGAGGGTCCTGTGAGATTCAGGGTATGGTTAAACACTCTTCAAGCCAGATCAGTCAGTGGGGTAAGTTTCTATTTTGGTATAGTTGTTTGATGTCTGTCTTTCCCTGCTCTGAATAATTCTGTGAACGCAGTAAGCCTAGGCTAGAAACATACCTTTATGTGTTTTCATATGTATTCTTTTGTTACCTGTGACTTGATACTGTTGTGTTGTTTATTTTCTTCTTGCACACAACCTAAACCAAGTGCTAATATTTCAACAGATACAGGATGAGAGTCAAACATTGCACACTGGTATGCCTGTGAAGAGGCACTGCCAAAGTTAATTGTGTCTAGTGCAAAAGCTGGGAGTTCTGGCTGATTGCAGCAGGTAGGTGTGAAGGTGCTTGCGTGAAGAGAAGATACAGGGGCAACTCAATGCAAATGGTTTTACTTATGCACAGCCAAATGGTACATTGCAAATGGCCTTTACCTCAGCTGCTTTATGAATATTTTTTAATAAAACTTGTGGTGGTCTTATTCTGAGTCATATTTGAGAGGATTACCCAATTTTAATTTGATACTAAAATACGGGTGGATTTGAGGCACTAGTCCAATAAGGAAAGTTAGGTCAGCAAATCTTCAAAAAACATGTAATTAGCTAATTAAAGACAGCATGTTTTGTGTAGTGGTAGCAGTACACTATAATCTAGAATGCATATTTCATGTACTGTTAACACCTACTAGGTAAAAGTAAAAAATGTAATTCTAATCTAAAACATAACTGACTGTGCATGAGACTTTTTAAACTTGAATCTTGAACCTAAGATTAACCCATTTCCTTCTAGTGGGAGGTGCCCCTGCCCAGGGCAGGGGGGTTGGAACTAGATGGTCTTTAAGGTCCCTTCCAACCCCCAAACCATTCTATGATTCTGTGAAGAGTCAGACCATATATTGCAGAGATACCATGATGTGCTTGCACGTCATTTGCAAGTCATGACTCTAAATTGGTTTCTTTCTCCACTGTCACCAGCTTGTGTTAGACAAAAGTAAACCTTAGTTACATCACATGCTGATTAGTGCTGGAGAACTCACTCAGCTTACAGTCCACATTTAACATCAGTTTGGGTCTCAGCTGTAACAGTCACTGGAAGACTCAGGCCAGTTTTGGCTGTAGAGTTTTTACTGCTGCTGAAAATGAGGAAAGGCTTAAGCCTGTTGGTCAGATTGCATGATAAATCTGTAAGTTCTTGAGTCAGGAAGTTCTTTTAACATGAATAATGTAGAAATTAGTATTTGATATGGAAAGTAACGTAAGTGCTCCATTCTGAAATGCGTATTTTGAGTACTTCACAAAGCAGAACTTCTTAAAAAGCAACTTTTAAAGAGGCAATTCATTTGTTAAGCTTTTATTTTCCATGTTGCCCTTTACTAGCATTAATCCATTAAATATATATATATATTTGCATAATTATTGCATGAAAGTGGTATTTTTGCTGTATTTGAGTTCTTCAGAGATCCCAGACACCAGAAGAAAGTAATGAAGGAGATGATCAAGGGTCAAAACCTACAGAGAAAAACATTGAGCTATTCTCACCCAAAAATTCCGTTTGAATCTCACCCCACCCTGCCCCAAAACAACAGCAAAATAATCATGGGCATCCAGTCTGGTGTGGCTGTTGAGAATACTGGAATCGCTCCTCTTAATATTGCTTACATATAGTATTTCAGTTTCCAGGTTCTGCAGATAGACTGACTGAAAGACCCTGACCAGAGAAGTGTAGGAATTATGTGAAGATTGAGAACTCAGTAAGAAAAATCATGCTTTAAAAAAAAACAGTGTAAGAAATTTGTGTAAGCTAATTGCATGTAAACGGAATCACATTAAATCAAGCAAGCCATGTATTAAGAGCTAAAAATGAAAGGATAAAGACACAGTTAATGTTAAGAAACCACAGATTTTGTGCAGTTTCTTCAAATAAATTCAAGGTATACATAAATACTATAACCTTTGATGGTTTTCTTAAGGAAGAAAGAGGTGAACAACCTGGCATCATATGATGCCTTAAAAACACTGATTTTTTTTTTTAAAATATCAGCTCATGTACTCTGCCCAGAAGCATAGAATTTCCCCAAGGCTGAATGAAGGTCTGTCTTTATGACAGAAATGTGTATTAGTGCCAGTAAAGTCTATTAATCTCATTTAAAAAAAAATGTGGTTTAGTTAGGCCAAAAAAAAAAAGGGTTTGCTCTCAACTGTACTTGGCACACAAAGTTGACAAGAAACAAAAAGCATGTTAATGAAGACACTTAAAAATATTATTGCAAAACAGTTTTGAAAATGAAAAAATAATTATGTCATTTAACAAATATCCATTTATTTAATTTTATTAAATTGATGCATCTATTAATCAGAATTAATTTTACAAGGTGGTATTTTCTATAAGCAATCTATTTAATTTTATACCCCTACTGCTTTCCTGCTGGTATATACGCGCCAAGAAATACTGCTGTGTTTCTCAGACGTGTGTTGCTGTGACAGCTGTGTAGAATTTTTGAGTTTTCTGTCACGTTGAGTTCAGAAAAGCCATAGCTTTTTAGCAGTCCTAAACTGGCAATAGGAAGGGTGTTTCAGGGATTGGTACCTGCACCACCCTCAAGTAGGTGTTGTGGGATGCCTTGTCTGATAATCTAGACAACTCTATGGCCCTCTCTGGTTTTTAGTAGGCCTTTAAAGAAGTTGGGCACAAACCATTTCCGGAGAGAGGCTAAATGCTTTGAAACAAATTCTGAAATTCAGAGAGCCAAGATTCCTGCCATTCTGTTTCTCTGCAAGTTTAGCTTTTAATGATGGGTTGCATGACACTTAATCTCTTAAAATCAACACATTGATCAATTGTTTTGCTGCCTTTTCTCCATCTTGGCACTTGATAATGTTATCTGGTATAGCTGTTGTAATGCTTAATGACTTCTTCCCTTCTCTCCTATCAATTCCCCTCCTTCCCTTCCCACCCCAAAAAAAACAAAACCAGGAAGTTTTGGGAAACTAGTGTGTTTTTCATAGTGTCAGTAGCTTGGAATTTAAACAATCAGCCTTACATCACTCCTGTTGATACTTTAATATGCATGTCATGTTGGTGCTAGTTTCCAGGGGAAAGATGCTTTGCTAAAATTTGTTGTTCTTGTAATGTTTATTTTGAATAACAGTTCAACTGGATGCTGGTGCATAGATCCTGCAGTGGGTTTGCAGCCTGCACGTATTTCTAGAGGTATGACTAACAGCAGCAGGGCAACAACTACTTAACCTAGAACAAGTTTCCCTTTAGGAACTGTGAATACTCCATTATGGCTAGTTGAACTTTAAATCTGAAGTAATTGCATGATGATTTAAAATTTCAGTTTGAGGGTTGAGAAATAGTTGATCTAGCTGCAGGTAACTTGAATCAGATGTTGCAGTTCGCGTTTTGTTTCCATTTTCTTTCACTTGGATCTTGCAGTTGTTGAAGCTGCAGTATTAGAAATAAAGGAAGTATTCTTGCTTGTATTCTATACCATTTACCAAATACATAGATTCAGTTTTTTGCTTATTTTGCAGATGGTGTTCTGTAGAATTTACTGACAGTTATTTAAACTTTTCTTTACTGGCTATTGAGCAGAACCACACCGATGCACAAAAACGGGGATCGCTCTTCTCTGGCTCTTGAACTAGTGAGCAGTGGTGAAACCTGCTGTGTAGAGAAGGAAGGTGGAAGAAAGCACTAAAGGGAGTTTTCCTCCCAGAATATCTATCAACAGTCAGGTCACTATGGAAAGACATTGCAGAGATTCCATCCTTTGCCCAAAGGAGATGAGAACATTGATTATAGGATTCCTTACCTTCTTCTGTATGCTCACAAACAGAACTACCATTGCCTTTCCTGACTTCATCCATATCTGAAGATCATCAGCATAGGTTGTTTTTGTGTCATCACAGCCATAATTTTCTTCCTGCTCCACCTAGAAGGATCCCATCACAACCTGCACTTGAGGTAAATCAGCAAACTCTACAGTACAGTGACTGAGAAGAGCTGTTGTATATTCAACTCCTTAAGCTGTCTTAACATCCCATCTCAGTCACATGAATCAATTCTGATGATTGATGTGGGGCAACAAAAAACCTCTCTCCAAAATTCCGATATGAGGGATTCAGGTACTTTGGATGGTTTATTCTAGACCTCTTTTCCATTCTTTTAAATCTTCAGAAGAACTAAGGGGTATTTATTAGCATTTCTTATGTCAAAATGTAGAAAGATGTAGTTGTTTTGGCCTGAAATACATATCTGAACATAGGAATCAAATCAGGCTAGTATTTGTGATAGTTAGGATGCAAAAATTACCAGCCTCACTTATTCTTTAGAGTTCACGACAAGTCTGTTCAAGGGAAGAAAGATGTAGGAAAGGATAAAAATTAGAAGTAAAGGGTTCTCCCTTCCTGGGAAAAGGAGAGATACTATGACCTTGACGTAAGGAAAGGAATTTAAAAACAAATTATTCCTTTTCATGTTTGATTGGTCATCCAGAAACTGTTTTGTTCAGCTCTTTCCACAAGGAAAACGCTATTCCTCACAAAACAAAGTCCTCATAAATGAATTTTTTCCCCCATTAAATTTTACATTGTTTCTTTGTCTCTTCTACTGAAATGCTACATCAGTAGAATAAGACCAAGTAATCCACTCTTCTACAACTCTGAAACTTCAAAAGGTGATTTCATACTGTGCAGTTACATGAAAGGTGATCTGGAGCCTTTTTACAGTGAATAGGATCTTTCCCTGGAGAAAGAGGATTTCTCAATGGCAGCCTTATCTTGATACTTCAGAGGCCTTAGGCAGATTCCTGTTTGAAAGGAACCTGCACTAAGCTGGGTCAGGCTGCTTCCTCTTGGTTGATTTGCTCTGATACCTTCTGCTACTTTGAGCTGGAAAAGAATGTTGACTTCAGAAGTGTTAGGAGCGTTTGTAGGCTTCAACACATCACTGAAATTAAGCCTTATAATGCTGTATATGGCATTGTAGTTATGAACTGAAGGTAACAAGTGTTAACAACTTGAAAAGTTCCTGAGATTCAAGGTTTCACAAGTTACCTGATAAAAACGACCCTTCTATTCACAAGGGAATCTTAAGAAGAAACGTGCTCACAATTATACTGTCCTTTTATAATAGTTTCTTAGGAAGTACAGAGCAGTAGAAATTTGCATTGAATGTGTTCTGTTTATTATATTTTTATCTTCTTCAATTTTTATGTTGTATCCTCTACCTTACTGGAAGAGGAGAGTATAAATGTCATCCTGAAGACATCTGTTGGCCAAGTACATATATGTGTGTGTTAGTCAGTTATTCTTTCCCAACAAAGGTTTTATGTCAGAAAAGCATACATGTGGGATGAAAAGACTGAACCCGACTCTCTAACCTTTGAAAGCTGATCTGAAATAACAAAAAAGCAATGTTTTGTCAAATTGAGAGGTATAGGAACACATCTTGGTCTCAGGTTGTTGAAAAGTCATGAAATGCCACTAAAAGACTATTTAATATAGTCTTGCCATTTAGAGCAAAAGCTCTTACCTTAAATTGAGATACCATCACCATATTCAGCATCTTCAGAAGAACCAAGAAGCAGAATACCTTTCTGCATGCCCAGGCAGTTTTTATGTAAGAAACTAGCTGATTTTTCTCTTGTAATTACTGTAGGGTATCAGGTTCTGTCCTTGATGGTTTTATCTGTCACCTCTTAAAAAAAAAAAGGGGGGGGGAAAAAAAGAGGAAATTTTCTTGTCCACTACTTCTAACCGCAAAAATTAAAGATGCTGTTTTAAAAACACATTATTGCTGTGGTTGTAATGACAAAACCTAGCTTTTTTCCAACTTCTTGTATTAGATGAAGCACAATAAAAGAAAGCTGCTTTGGGGAGAGGAAAGCTTATATTAAAGGATGCATGAGATACCTAACTGTATAAGGCTGTTTTGTTTAGGTGTGTGCTCTAGAGGAGAGGATGAAGAAACACCACCAAAATTACCCCAAAATGAACTAAGCGAAATTGCTTCAAACATGAGTGACGTACCTTCTTGGTTAACTATTGGATCATACTCTGCCTGGTGTCTTGAGAGCAATGAAGAGCACTGCAGGTAAAATGAATAGTGCCTTATCTCAGGCACGCAGCTCAGCGGCTACCCTACATGCAAATAGCAGGCACTGTTGCTGTTGCGCAGCAGGTATTGCCGTGGAGAATAACCAGGAAAAGCATACACAAGTGGCTACGCATATAAGTGTGTGTTAAGTCCAGTGACTTTTAGTTCTATTTTGTTGCATGTTGGCTTCATGCTGCTGATAAAATTTCACATGAGTCTATCAGCTTTCATGATTTGCAAAGGAGAATATTTCGGTGCCCTTGTGTATTGGATTTTTTCTAGACAGGAAATGACAGTTAACTTCTAGGACATCCAGGGTTTTGGGAGAGGAATATGCTATAAATCCAGGAACTTCGGTACGTTCTTAGGCTCCACAGCAATCATAATGTGCCTGGGCTAAGTCAGAGGTTGTCATGAGAGCATTAAAGTGCTGTCAGTGTTTGACTAATCTGATTTTGCAAATAGAGTAGATGAGTTAAGATGGGAGTAAGTCCTTTACAGAAGAGTTGGGGGTGGGGTTAGGAAGTCATTGGTGAGGGAAAGAGTCAGGTAAGTATGACCGTTTCTTCTTAAAGAGATTATGGGGAGATATTCACTGCATTGCAATGGATGCTATTTTTAATTCACTTGAGAGAAAATGAACAGAGGAGAAATTTGGATTATTTTTTTTTCCAAGAAATGAGCACTTAAATGTTTTTAGGTTTTTCTTTTCCCCTCCACCTACATCTACTTGTAACAAACTGAGAGAACTTTCTGGACAAAACATCTTATGATCTCATCTATTGGTAGATGTCTTAAGTCTTGAAAGTTCAAAGCTCAACACTTTGGGGTTTTTTTGGCATCAGAGCATGAAAAAACTGCATGTCTGGTACTCATCTCTTGTCATCCTCCCCTATTGCAGTGACTATGTGTATGTCTCTGTGTGGCAGAAAATGAGGGAATGCAGATCGTTATTCAAGAAGTTACCAACTAGCACTTTTCCTTCCCCTCCAGTCTTTCTGCCTCCCTATCCTGGAAGTTTGGAGTCCCTGCCTCAGCCTACGGCTTCATTCTTTTTCCAGCTGCCCACAAAAGTAAAGAACCAGTGTGAGAGTTTGAAGAAAGAATCCGCTCAGAGGACTGAGTCTCAAGCAAAAGCTCCAGGTTGCAGACTCAGAAAGAAACTTCCTTTGGGGAAGGATCTGCTTCCAGGATTTGCTCGTCTCTTTTTCCTTGGGCAAACAGAGTTCTTGAAGCAAACAACAGGGTTGCAGGTAGGTAGGGCCCCTTTGAACTGCCATCCGCTCAGGTGTGAAGGATGGACTTTATGCTGTTTCTCTGTGCTTTTTTTTGTTGATGTTGTCTTCCACTTCTCTAGGCTGAGAGAGGGAAAGAATGTGAGCGGNGAGAGAGAGAGAGGAGAAAAAATATCCCAGGCACTTGGAAAGTATGTTTTTATACCTCTGTTTAAGCTTCCTGTCCATGGGTCATATTTGTACTTCTGTTCCTTGAAGCACTAATGACATTCTTTGTCTGACCCTTTTCTAGACAGGAAACTAAGTCAAGAGCAAAAACTGTCGGCTGGGGCCAAGGTACGGCCAGTGATTGTATATGGCCCATAGCCACACAACTTTCATCTCCTCCCTGTCTCTTTACACCAGTGCTAGGTTTGAATGTGCAATAAGGTGTAGGCCACCAAATGAGTCTGAAATCTGACTTGATTCCCAGCACTGAAAAAGTTCCCCAGGTCTAAACATGTAAAACATGTTCTTCCTTCAGAGGAGCCTGTGGCTGCTGGGTTTAAGTTCTGTTTCTTTGTCCATGTGAAGGAAGTGGACTGGGATGCCTTGATTTAGGGGGTGTGCTACTAACCCACAAGATTGGCAGTCCCTCAGGCCCGGAGATGGGGAGTCAGTAGAATCAGCTCAGGTAAATTCTGCCTTCCTCGCTTCACGCTGTGCAGAGCAGCAGCCTTTTCCTTGCAAGCATCGGGAGCCCACAGTCTCAGACCTTTCTTTCTCCAGCTATGTCACTGCTGGCACAGGGAGTTTATTCTAAATTTCCTTTTGATTTTTAGCAAAAGGAATCACTTGAAAACTGGCAATGAAATTCTAAGGAGATTTTGCCAGTTCCTCTTTCGTGCTGAGTTGAAGTCATTTGGAACTATGTTACGTGCATTATTACTTTGGTGCATCTTGTGACTCTTCTCTCCCTCTTCATTCCCTCCAAATTGCTTCAGGACACCTTCTAATCTTTATACTGCATCACAAGCCTTCAGCAGAAGATCTTGAGAGCCATTTATGTTGCTGGAAGATGACTGGGTTTGGATCTTGGCCTTCCTTAAGCAGGACCTTCTGACAAAAATGGGATTGGGAAAGAAATGACTCCTTTTTCCATCACACAGAGCCACCCTAGAAATGGAGGTCTAGGCAGAAAATTACTTCTAAATGCATCATTCTTGAGGAAATTTGTTTGGCCTCCCATGGTCCTTTTGTTACAATGTCATAAAGATGTCTTTTATAAAACCTAAACCTGGCATCTTCCTATCTGAAGAACAAGTCCATAAAACAAAGTTTAAGAGTTTACAGGTCTAATAATGTGATCGAATCTTGCTGTCCCCTGCATAGGAGATGCCACGTGAATTTGTGAAAGAGGGTTCTGCTGTGGTTCAGCCTGTTAACATTTGTAAAGCCTTTTCTACTTAACAGTCCATTTAAATGATTAGAAATAATATTAATAAAACTTCTTGTAAAAATGGTATTTAATTAGGCTTCTACCTCTCCAAGTTTACTTAAAAACAAATTTGAGCCATGATGTTGCAATGGCAATATGGGAAGTTACTGCATCTTTTGAGGTTTCCTGTGGTTTTGTGTTGAGAAAAGGTACTTTGGAAGTGTTTGAGAGCTATGAAAGTGGAAAATCTTAGATTTTTTTCTTTAAGAGTGAAAAGTTATTTGTTAGAAAGCAGAAAGCTTTAATTGTTTACCCCCTAAGGGATTCTATAGTCAAACTTAATTAAATGGCTTCTGAGATCTCAAATAAAAACCTTATGTTTGGCAGTAGTGAACAACACACGTGCATGCCCATGTACTCTTGTTCTTTTTGCTATAGGAAATTAGTTTTGAGGAATAGGATTTACTTTTAATATTCAGATTAGGAAACGAGAAAGCTCTGTTCTGAAGCTGAGTGTGAAAAGGTGTGGCAGGAGGGTGAACCGGACCCTCCGGCAGTAGGTAAAGAGCAGTTTTATTTTCCTATTTTCTGCTTCAGGCAGTTGGAGTAAACTAGTCAGATGCTTGTGCTTGAATACAATTAATTTCTTAAATCAGTTACCACAAAACGTTGTTTTTTAACTAATGCCTAGATCTTTCATTAAATTCACCAGTGTATTTAAATTGTTGAACAGTCTTAACGTAGCCCTGAGGCTACTGCTTCATGGCAGTTGGGACTTCTTACTATGCTGGAATGCGTTGCAGTCTTAGTACATTCTAAAAATAATTGTTCAAATGGTGCTGTTTAAGTACATACTTATGTAGTGAGCCATTTTCACTGGACTTCCTGAAACTTGGCTATCTGTTGGATGGCTTTTCAATAGCCTTTTTTTGCTGTGAATATCAAACTACTTTGTCCTGCTGCTTCTGGGGTTATTGAGTAAAATGCTAAATTTATAACCTGGTATTTTTAGAAAATTGATAGTCAGATACATGTGTTAAACTATGCAACCACAGTAATACTTGTGAACTTTGAAGTTTAAAGAGAAAGCACTTTATTGTATTGAATTAAATACTTTTTTTTTAATATGTGGAAATATGTATGTGATAAACCTAAAATTTAGTAGTTGTTTTAGGTACAGACATGAATTGTGTGCTGAACAGGAGTAATCTAGAAGTTATAAGATGAAGATCTGTGAGTTTCAGAAATAAATACTAACATCTGTGGCTAGAGATCTGTGCCAGCAGTACTTTTAGTTGAAAATACCTGTTTTTCTAACTTCTAGTCCATTTAAGGTTTGGTATCTTTTGTGCCTTTCTATATAGGTATACTTGCCTCAGCCACAGTTTTTTGGTCATTTTGTACTGTAGCATAAAGTAAATTTAAGGCCATCAAATACTTATGAATACTCAATACTTGTAGTAAAATGACAGGGGTGCTGAGAACTGTTTCTAATGTTATTGTCTCAGTTGCTAAAACGACTTTACTCCCCCCTCCTCTCCATAGTCACAATTAGAAAAAACAAAAAAAAATCCCCCCCCCCAAAAAACCCAAAGAAACCTGAAAAACCAAACCAAAAAACCCTGTTGCTATTCTACAGTCAGTATTTTGATACTAATTGTCTGTCAGCATTGTGTTAGCATGTTATGGTCATGCTCTGAGTTTTGCAGCTGGAATCCTAGGTTCTTGGTACATCTTTAGAGCAATAACTCCTGCCTTTGTGTTATTTAATAATAAAGATGTCTAAAACCATTTTCTTCTTGTTTATATTGTACTTGACGTAATTGTATGAGTATCAAGTGACTCTTCTGACTGACTCCAGAATGCCAGGAAGCATGGAAAAACACCATACGAGTTTAGAGGTTTTTAATCCCCACTAACAGAATTTCACAAGGTAGACTTGTAGCGTTCCTATTTTTCCTCTTTCTATTCCCTGAGCATTTGAGCTACCCAACTCACATTATGTAATCCTCTACATCTTCTTGAGCGGATGCCAGCTCCTCCTAATTGTTTCATAGCCAGTCAATAAAATCCTGGCTGTTGAAAGCTCCTTTTTTTTCCTGGCCTGGAAGAGCTATCTTGTTTAACCTGAAAGATTTGCTTTCTTCTTTCCACCTTCTATCCACCCTCTATGGCTTATGTTGCAACTCTTTGTCTGTTACGGGATGCTTTGAGAGAAAGTATTCTGTAAAGATCAGGAAATTTGGGGGGAAATCTTGCTAATATTGCTACTTCAACCAGAGCTAAACCTGTCATTTGTTTGAGAGATGCTCTGTCAGTTTAGAGTGATTTAAGGAAGGGAGATGTATCAAAAAATGTGTTCCTTTTGTAAACCAGAAAATGGTATTGATTTTATAAACAGGAAAACGAGAATAAAGATACAGGTTCTGGGATGTTTATATTCCCTTGCTTTTAAAGTGAGGGAGATGGGTAACAAAACATCAATGGTTTTCAATGAACTTCTGAAAGCCAGACTGGTTCCATCACCAGGGGTGTGCTGTAAGTTGGATTTCACTTTGCTGGTCCTGTTTGCAGTACATGGGGATTTGAGAAGGTAGCAGTGACAAAAGTCCTTTTTCAGCTCTTTTGGGTTTTTTTAATTGAGGAAAATAGATTGATACCTTGGTTTGCAGACCTCTGTTACTGATCCCTCAAAAAATGAATGTGATTTAAAGGTTTGTTTAGAAAAGTGTTTTTAATTGAAAATGAAAAAGGCATTCTCTGCAAGCAATGGTAACAAACGGTTGAACCCTTCCAGTTTTGTTTCTTGCATGGACTTTATGAAGAATTGTCGGCTGCACAGCTCCTAAGCCAGGTCCATAAGTTGGTATCAGCAAATGAGGTGAGTTGGTGGATTGTTTCAGGAATTGTTGGGTTTTGCGATTAGAGAAGCTGGGTTGTCTCTAAATGGAATGGATGGCATTACCAATTAACTTTTTAAACATGGTTTTGAAGACCATATTAATTTTGTGTTTCTTTTACTGATGATAGTGATGCTTCCCTGATCACTTGCTCATTTTTTTTAACAATATAGAACTCCTGTTCTAATAAACTGTCCTCTACTGTTTCATTTCCTTGATCCGCTGTCACACGAGTGGCTTTCCTTTTCTCTCTCCCTGCTAGAAACTGATGTTTCTTGCTTTTTCCATATACTGATCAAGTGGAGGTCAGAGAAATACATGGGGTTTAGGCTTCTGTGGCAGAACAGTAAGTGAAGAAGCAAATGGGTATCACTTTTAAGGGGGCAAAATAATTAATCCTGATGGATGGTTGTAAGAGATTGCAGAGAGGGGCATGTGGCTTTGGGGTGGTTTTCTTCTTAGTAATTACTTCAGCAATTTCAACCTTACCACTGTCTGACCCGCTCTTGCCAAATTCAAATAAAGATATCATCTGTAATTCCGAAGTAAGTAGCATTTGAACAAACAATGAAACATTCATGACTGTAAATGTATTTAATGTGATTGTAATTGACTTTTGAAGATTTAAATAGATTTTCCCAAAACTTAGGTTTGTGTTGACTTGAACTGAGGTTTATTCATCGGATGGAATTATTTCATTTAGAGCCCACATTAAAATCACGATAAGATTAATGCAGAAAGATTGCCAGCAAATGTAAACTGCTATTCAGAAAAGGCACTCCAGAAATTAATACCACTTGAAGTAATATTCAGAGTTATTGGCATGGCATGTAAGGAAATTACCCATCTTTGTCTTTG
The DNA here is from genome assembly GCA_013400135.1 of Rhinoptilus africanus. Lineage (NCBI taxonomy): Eukaryota > Metazoa > Chordata > Aves > Charadriiformes > Glareolidae > Rhinoptilus > Rhinoptilus africanus. The sequence continues at coordinate 434,499 of VXBO01003546.1, read as the reverse complement.
GTTTTAGCTTTTTTGGTGAAAAATGAAAAGACTTGTCAAACAATGTTATAGACAAGCTGTAGATTATACAGTGGATCAGTGTATTTTCATAGTTTTAATACTAGTAAAAATATGATGGACTTTTCTTCAGCTTAGGCACTTTTTTCAGGATCTTACCTCAATTAACATTGGTTTAACTACCTAGGCAGCATGACTTTCTGCTTCTTGTTGGTAGGAAACCTTTGTTAAAAACACAAGTTAAAATACACTGTTCTGTACTCTTTGCTTGGGGCTACAGAAAGAATGGAAGGGCTGTTTGGGCATGTCATTTTGCAGAAATTGCCGACAAATAACAGATTCTTACAAGTTTTTCCAAAGCTTGGTTCCCTGTGGATGGGGGGAAAGCTTAAGTCATAAAATGAGGATTTCTCAGCTCCTTAAGGTAGAAGTTTAATTCTGTTCTCATCCGTTACGTTGTCCCACAGCTGTATATCCTGGCATTTACCAGTGAGGGAGGGTATTACGAAAGGTTAGGAAATACTGTGTGATTGATGTGGAGCATGAGTGAAGTAGTGTGTGAATGTGGAACAGGAATCTCTGAGATACGAAGCTGTGACTTGGGAAAGCATCCTTATGTGGTCAAGTGTTTGAGGGGAATTTTCACACACCTGCTGCTGATGTGAGTTCGGAACTTTTCAGAGTAGTAAACTTTGAAATACCTTTTAAAATATCTTCCTGATCTCTAGTAGTACCATGTGTTAGTCGAAGAAAGCATGAAAAATTAATTTGCAAACTCTTTTTTTTGAGTATGTGTATAAATGAGGGAGAGCTGCAATCGGATGGAAGCATGGTAAGAGTAAGCGAGGAACAGCTGACTTCAGCACAGTTGCTGTGTGCAGATGGGATGGTCCTGGGTGACTTCGGGACTGCAGAGAAATTGAGTCAGGTACTGGAACAGCCCAGGAATTGGAAGAACAAGCTGCCAGCTAATGTAGAAACTCTCCCTTAACAGGCTGNGGACTTTATAGCTTTGTAGCTTGTGTAGTCAGGTTCTCTGCTGTCTAATAAGGCATAAGGGCCTGTTTGAAGCTTTGTTATGCCTTGGGCACTGGTTATGTTTATTACCTAATAGTGTCTGAAACAGTTGAGTTAGTGCTGCAGTTTGGTGGGGTTTTTTAAGGAGGAAGTAGGGACAAGTTAGATGATCTCCTGGGCATGTCCATTTATCCTTATGTAACTTTTTAGGAGCTTGTGTATCTTCAGAAGGTGTTAACCCTCTGTTGGATCTGGTTGGAGTTAGAAATAGATGGGACAAAAAGAAGATGGGGACATGAGAATAGGGACATTCACAGAAAGAACTTATATTGGTTCCTTTCCTAATAAATTAAGAGTAGTTGTAAAAATGAGAATGGGCTATAACCAACTTTTTAGCTTTTCATGTGTTAATCTCTTAATTCTACCTCTATAGTATCCTAGAACGCAACCAGTATTTTTCATCCATTGCTTAATCTCTGAACTTTTTAAAACAGTATTTAGAAAGCACCAGATTAAATTATTTTAGGGTATTTTAGGGAACAATAATGCTTTATTCTGTAATGTATTATGCTGAGGAGTGATTTCTGTATTGATGTTTTTCCTTTATACTTGTAGAGGTGTTATCTTTTAAGTATTTCTTCCCTTTAGTCTTAGTGCTAAATTTTATCAAATTTGTTATCTATTCTTCCCTATACTTGCATCCATTTTGGAGACTTTTCCCATCTATCCCTGTTGAAAGAGTATGCTAGTCAGGTCTCTCTAATACTTCCTTTTTAACTAGCTCAGCGCTGGTTTTTTTTAATAAAGCAGCTTTGCAAATGAGAAAGATAAACAGTAATACTACATTTGTTCAAAGAATAAATAATTAAGAAAAATCAAGAAAACTTTTGTCCGTGTATCCGTCCTCACGTTGTTCTCCAAAAATGTGTATTCCTTGGAAGACTGGAGCGTACCTCCACAGCTAGCAGTCAAACCAGTGCTTCCAGCATGGCAGTAGTACTTCAGCTGCAGGGCATTTTGCTTGTCGCTCCAGGTAATCTTAACACCCAAATTTCTGCTTGTAGTTGAATTCAAGTTATTGTTTCAGATTACTTTTCTGCCTCCTTCAAAGACTTTTTAAAATTATAATCTTGGTGGCAATATGATGGTGATAGAAAGGGCTATGCTCCTTGCCCATTTGTTATGACTTTGTAAGTTAAACTTTTTTTCAAGGGCTTAAACACTGCATATGAATGGATGAGATAAATCTAGGTTCTTCACTTGCCTTTACACTTAAGCAGTGAATGGTTTATATTGTCACATTTTGTCACCTTGAACTACCATCTGTTTTATGTACCTCTTGGAGTGCCTACTGTTTCAAAACCTGGCTTTCTCTGTGACTTATACAGATGTACTTCATAAAGAAACTCTCCTTTCTGCCTTTACGTAAATACTGAAGTATATGCAAGATGTTGTGACTTGACTATCTGTTTGTATTTGTTTCTCTGCGCAGAATTTTAGATTGGAGATATTTGAGAACTACGTTCAGTGAATAGTCTCACCAGTTTGATTGGCATGTGATACTCAGTTTTTCTCAGGACACTCCTCCTTGGAAAACTTTGTGGACTGCAGTGGAGTAAATCACGTAGTGACTGGCTTTCTGCAAGGAGGGTGTTCTTGTTGCCTAAAGGAGGGGTTTTTTTTCTGCTCTAGACAAAAGTAAATACAATAAAACTGCCAGAGTCCCATATTTCTTTCCCTCTTCTTTGCCCTTGTGTTTTTCCTCTTTAATTTCTGGCACAATAAGGAGGTTTTATTTACTTAACAAGCTCCCCCCACCCATCAGAGAATCCCTGCAGGTTAGGTAAACTTGGAAAATTGATTGCTTCTAGTATAATCCATAACCTAATTTATGAAATACACTAACCTTGATACTTTAAAAAAAAAAAGCCTTGATCTGTATCAAAATACAGGAATTCACCTTTTAATCTAGAATTATAGTGACTGTAATGTGCTATGAGTGCTGTTTCCACCTCTCACCCCACTCCCCAAGATCTAAACTTCAGTTTAGTCTGTATAAAATAATTCAGGATGTCATTTTTCTGCCCCTCCCCCATGCCAAGGAGACTCTGCGTATTAAATAAGACCCGTGGATGGTATTTCAGTATAAGTATTGATTAATGTGATTTATAAGGCAAGGGGTTTTATTTACACCCCAAATGAAATGGAGCTTCCTCATTTGCACCCAAAGTTGAAAACCGTTCCCTTGAAATTCAGACTTAAGCATAGGCTGACATACAAGGATTTCATTAAGACAGAAATCCCACTAAGGTGGAGTTTGACAGCTATAGTATAAAGTCTAGTATAATATATGATACTATGTTGCTTTTTAACAAGACACAAAAATAATTATCTTCAGACACTGGGGGGGGGTTTACCCTGTTTTCTTCCTCACAGCTTGAGGGGGTTTTTTATATGTAATAATTTGTACTTGTGAGTAGTGTGAGGCTTTGCTAGTGAAGACCACCTACTTTTAATAAGCCCTCTGTCCTTTTTGCCTGTTTCCTGTCTTATTTAGCACACTGACCTTATTTTTTTTGACTGGGTTTGTAGTAGTGTCTTGCTCCTGTAAAGGTAGCAGAAAGATTCTTTTTTTTCTTTTTTTTTTCAGTTAAACATTTAAAAGTGTGGGGTTTTTTCTCTACTGTGCTGTGACACCTTTAGCTATGAGTTTGTTAGACTTCTAATAAATAAAGGTAAGGGAACTAAACATATATTTTTAGTGATTCATATCAAATGTTATGCTCCAGTATATAGAAGAAATCAAAATATATCTTTCCAACCCATGAGTATGATATGTGTGTGGGTGTGCATATACGTACACAAGCATATATCTGTCAGGTTACAAAGGGATCCGTACTTGACTAGCAGTGGGGGTGTTGAAGATTATACTGTATATTGTGCGACATTTATATTGAAGGGTGAAAGAAAAGTGGTAAATTAAATTCTGATATCTTAAATGTATTTAAAGGGCTGCTTCATAGCACTAGATGCTCGTACTGACCTTTAAAATGAAAGCTAAAACCAAAATAAGCCTGAATTAAAGCAACTAATGTGATTGCCTGCAGAAAGCAGATGAGGATTCCAGGGGAAGCTATTCTTCTGGTTATGAGGAGGTCGAGTTAAGGATGCAGATAACTGTTTTTAAAGTGAGGACATTCAGTGAGAGAGGATATTATTTTCTACAGCTTCAAAGCCATTACTTTTGCTATCTTCTTAAGTGCTTGGTAAGTTAAAAGCATGAATTTATATCAACTCCAAACTCCTGCAGCCTGAAAGAGCATGTTGGAGCATCAGGTATATTTTTCCATGCAAGTGAGATTATATGTGTATCTATATAAATAGATATATAGATATGTCTATCTTTTTCTATAGCTAAATAAAGTGTATTTGTGCCGAGTATCACTCTTGTAAGCAGCTTTGGGGACTCAGAACTTCACTTTCTTCTTTTTGAAGTCCATCAAACCAAGCATCTAATCATTAAATAGGTAAGGGCTTTCAAAATAACTCTTTCCCTAGCCTTTCAAAACAATATTTTTGTGCTGTGTTCGTGATGATTCTGCACTAATGTGGTTTTGTCCCCACAAGAGGCGGTGATGCTCCTCTGTCCCTGGACAGGGCTGTAGGAAGCTTTTTTTGCCATCTGTTACTCCCGTGTGCTGCTTTTTTGACTTGGCCTGAATGCTCTTGCCCTATAAGGGCAGTGAGGTTTAAATACTGAGCACAGACTGATTAACAAGGCATTAAGTCAGTTAATTCTTTGATTTTTAAATAAAGCATTAACATGGTTTTGGTGGTCACTGATTTTTATATTAAGTAAAAGAGAGAGCTTATATAAGCAGTATGGATTTTTAAACCATTTGTGGTGTTTGGTGGTTTTAGTTCTCGATCTTGAATTGTGAAGTTTAAAGTAGTAAGTTGCTGAATCTGCTTATTTGTGGTAGCTATTGCAGTGAAGGAAGAATAGATATCGTAGTAACTTCTTCAAAGATGTGCGAGCCTGGTTCAGAACAAGTATTTGTAAATGTGTTTTTTTAGAAGTGATTTCCTTGTGTTACAAAACAACACTAGATGTACTCATCAAGAGGTGGCTTTGCCACTCCTAGGGCTTAGTACCCGAGTGAGCTAGCTGAGTGAAACTTGGAATAAAGTCAAGCTAGGGCTTGATGAAGGTGGAATAGTGTCCTCTAGAAATGGTAATGACATAATGTGGCCTGCAATTTAATTTTTCGGTACTTTCTAAACTTCAGATATAGAATCATAGAATTGTCAGGGTTGGAAGGGACCTTTAAAGGTCATCTAGTTCCAGCCTCCCACTAGATCAGATTGCTCAGAGCCCCATCCAGCCTGGCCTTGAATGTCTCCAGGGATGGGGCTTCGACCACCGCTCTGGGCAACCTGTTCCAGTGTCTCACCACCCTCATGGTGAAGAACTTCTTCCTAATGTCCATTCTGAATGGACACATTACTAGTTTTAATATGATGGACCTGAATATTTCTTGGTCACAACTGTAGCAGTATATAAGACCAAGACCAAAAGTCCCACTGGAAGGAAAAAATTATTGAAATTGTTTTGCTGTAGAAGTGGATTTGGGCGTTGAAGCGGCTCTCCTACTTCTGTGTTGTATTTACAAGAGTGTCAACTCAAGATTTCTATTTTGAGGAGATGCTTTTGAGTAATGAGGCTATCTGTAAAAAGACCTTTCATTTATCTAAGGACTCCAGAGGATTCATTAATACCACTTTAATTTCCCGTTTTTGAGGAGAGCATAAGAACTCTATATAGCATTAACAGAGGACCTGTTACTGCAGTGCAGTCTCCCCGAGAGGTGGCTACTGAATTTTCATAGAGATGTTTGGTCCTTATGCATGGATAGGTTCTATCTAACGCTGTTACCAACTTGTGGTGACCTTTTAGGAGTCTTTGTCTCGATTTATGCTCTGTGAGCTGGTGTACCCTTGAAGGGCATGTCAGTGTTTCTGGTAGATATAGTTGCCTGTTGTATTTGTCTTGCAAATTATTGGGTACCTTCTGACTCAAAACATGTGCTTCTTTGGCATCACTGTTGCTTGGAAGGGTGACAGTGCGTAGGGCAGTGTTATTTCCCCAAATGCAGCATTAAGCAGTCCTGCTCGTGCTGTTAAGGGATTCTGTTCTAACATCTCAACTGGAGATCTGGACACTCGCCTCCTCTCTTTCTGGGGCATATTAACAGCTTTTGGGTTATACCAAACCTATGTGTTACAGCATGTCAGAACAGGTGGTGTAGTTTGGGGCATGTGTAGGGAGAAGCGAGACGCAGGCTTCCAGGAGAGGCTGTTCTGGGAACTCTTGGTGATTGTGTAGGAGACTTGGTACAGTAAACACAAGTACTCCAGGTTTATCTTGGCACCCCCTCCAGCTGTGTTTCTTTTGTGTGAAAGGCCATTATTCATGTTTTGGAGGCCAGAATGAGATAGAGAAGCTTATTGCTTGCAGATGGTGCTTCACATGCAGAAATATTTGGGTTTTGCTTGTGCAGATACATGACTTAACATCTTATACAGCATGGTTGTAACTTTTTAATTGTGATAAATCTGAAGCTGGAGTTCTTGTTTTCTACTAGTCCTTTTTTAGAGCTTATTTTGATGTTATGTAGACCAAATAAAAGTTCTTAGCAGATTAGTTGTTACAATAAAGGAACCACAATTTAGTGAAGTAATTTACTGAAGTCTTGTTGACGGCATTTTAAAATAAGACAGACAGTGTAAGTGAGAATAGGAAATGGTCTTTGCTGAGAAATAAAAATTTTGTTTTCCTTCCCTCCTACATATACTTTGAACTAAGTACCGCACTTGTCATTTTACATGGAAGGAGAATCAACACAAAGAATAGTTAAAATAATGTTGAAGTAAGTATAACAGATACTTGTTGATGTAATGTTAGTCATTTCCTCTGTAACCTGAGTGGTGAAACCGTTAACAGTTTGACTAGGGATCTTTAAATTTGTGTTTCTCTGATCCACAACTTTGATGAAATTCTCTTAATTCTTTCTGTAATATTTCCTTCTGGGAATTTTAGGCTGTGTGCAACTGTTATGTATGTCTAAAGATGCCTTCTTGAAAGACCCCTTTTCATGCCTTAATGCTACCGCTGTGATATCCAAGTTCTACCATAATCTGAATATGCTGGGACATAGTGTTAAATTTGGTCTAACTTGTTATTTTTTTTAAATGCAGTTAAACCAGTACGAATTTGACATTATTGCATTCTAATACTAAAATTATCCCGCTATATCAGTATGTGAGTAGTTCCCCATTGACACTGATGGTGCACGCTTTGTTTCTTTTCTTTATTTTATCATTATATTGAAAAATAATGTGGTTTTATGATACAATTTAAAAACCTGTGGCTGTTGATCCGCGTAAGCATATGTAATGTATTTTAAAGGTTCCGTCTGTCTTATACCACTTCCTCCTGTATTCCCTGACTCTCTCAAAGACTTGAGAGGTAGTCTCCAGAATATTTTACGTTTTAACATGAAAACAGACTTGATGTCTATTGCGTTATCCACAGAGACTTCAGGCCTGTATGATGCCAGGTACTGTCACTGTATAAATATTATATATGTATTGTTTCATGAAACTATTTAACCTGAGGGAAGCGATTATTTAAATTAATTCTTGTACTAGGAACATGTTTTTACAAATGCGATGTGTGTTAATTAGACATTGTAAGGCTGGAGAGGTAGGGAGTTGTGTCCTTTGTCCTCAGCCTTACTCTGTCTACTTCTATTTTTTTGCTGTTAGTCGTATGCTTTAAAATTTTAAGAGTGTCACCTTGGAAGGTTTTTTTTTTTCCTTTATAAAAGGGTAGCAATATTCTTCTGTTTTGGTTACCCACTTCCACTTGGTGGGTATGACGTCCTTCTTGTCACTTCTTCCTCCCTCTACCCCAGCTGGTGTAATGTGGACTTTATAAACAAACTGAATCTTTCTCTCTCATGTTCAAGACAGAAAAGATATTCTCTGTCCTAGAAACTTCACAAACAGTGATAACAGGTCAGTGTTTGTGCGAAGGCGACTTAAATCTATTGTAGATTCTCTTGTGCAATCTTCGTATGTCCTCTTCTGTGTGATTCTTTGTACTGACGTCCATGGTGAGCTGTAGGCAGCTAACAACAATTCCATAGCTTCCTGATAATAGTACAGGTAAGAAATCAGTGATGATGAGGGAAGGGTCAAACCAAAAAATAAGGTGATTTATATTGGCAATGCCTGGTATAACCTAAGCATATGGTTGTGTGGGTGGACATAGACTTTCTGAAGCTCTATGTGTAGAAAACCTGCCTGCCTAATACTTGTGTTAGTCTCTAGCTAGTAGAGCATTCAGTCCCAGACACTCGGTAATCAGAATTTTTGTAGTCTCACCCACCACTCCAAATTCATATCATTCATCTGTCTATTTTGAATGTGTCTCTTGTGGAGTAGTTCTAAAATAGCCCACTGTTTTGACCTGACAGTCGCAGGAATATGTGAGCTCCTCCTGCTGCTGTTCTGCCAGTGTATGGGCTGCTTACACCGCTCAGCAGAGATGATGCTTCTGCATGGAAGAATGGGGCATTTAAAATGCTACGCTGACTCTTGCTGTGTATTTGACCTTTCCATACCTGTGACTGACGGGGTTTCAGCTCATCATTGCGGTGATGAGAACACAACTTGTTTGTCAGGTGAGATGCTCAGAGCCCCTGACTGAAATCCATCTGTTAAAATGTTGCTCCCTGTATGAACCCTGCAGGAACTTGGTTTACTTGCCCTCAGTGGGGTTGGCCAGCCATGCGCCCTCACCCAGCTTGTCTGACCCGAGCTCATTGCTCTTGGAATATGAGTTGTTGTATGATTTCTTGCACAAGGGAATGCACCATTTAACATCAGTGAAACTCAGGAAGGGGGCATTAGAGTGTAATTCAGTGATAGTAGCTGTTTTGCCATATTGTAAATTATGTCACTGGGATCAAAAAGTTGGAAACGTTGAGGTTTTAACTCAAATAAAAATAAGCCTCTGCTTTTCAGAGAAAAAGAAAATGATGAGGGGATGGAAAGAGCTATTGCACCATGTATTGGTAGAGAAGGGGCAGAATTAGGGTGACTGGCAAAGGCAATATGTGGGAGGCAATGGAAGAGAGCAGCTTTTCAGTTGGAACATAAGAAATAGCCGTGGTTCCTCTCTGTCTGTTCCTCTTTCTTCTGTGCATGAACAGATTTGCATCTTTACAGCTGCTGTAAGAGCTAGTAAGGAGAGCTGAGTTCCCTCACTTTCTAGGCATAAAAGGGTACTTGGCAAATTCCAGATAATGTCTTCAGTTTTGCTTCCTCTACCTTGCAGAGCTTTGATTCTACAATTAAAACTTCAGCTTTCCTGTCATCTCCCGTACAACCAAACCTCCCATACTTTTTAATCTCTTTACAGTTCCAGTCTTTTAAATGCTAGTGGTGAATGGTTTTTTTTTTGTTATCTGGTGATTTGGGTAATTTATCAAAAGTAAAAAAAAATAATCTGTTCAGTGTTATTTCTGTGTGTAATTCTGAATTGTGAATGAAAAGAGTTCAAAATCATTTGTTTGCTGATAGACAGTGCTATGCAAATACTGTGTGGTGGATAGTCCAGTTGCTTAGCAATAACATTAACAGTCATGAGTGTTTATAAAGCAAATATAATATGATACGGTCAACAAGGTATGTGGTGCTTTTTGTATTACTTAAGTGTCCTGATAACTGTTGGAAAACGTTTATTAGGATTACACATGAGCAAGCACCTGACACTTAAGAGCAACAGCTTGAGTAAGTTAAATCTGATAAATGATGTGCTTGTGTTTTTTAATCTAAAGCGCCACAACTTAAAACAAGTGGTGAACATGATGATTTTCCAAACACATTAGCTTTGAACTTTGAAACGCTGTTTTCATGGCTCTGATAAATACTCTTGGAATGGCTGGATGTTCCATCTGGAAATATTAAGGGTGGTAGGTTATGTGATTAAAAGGCTTGTCTCTGCACACAGAGAAGCCCTGAGGCACAGTGGCAGGCAGGGGAACCCCCATAACCTCATCAGAGAAACGAGCCCCCTGGCCTGGCTCCTGGCAGGGCTGGAGAGATCAGCCCTGAGGACCTGGGTGTTGCTGAGTAAATGGAGAGGCTCTGTGGGGTCAGCTGGCAGAGTGGGAAGGGGGGATAGGGTCATGGTGGGACTTACTGTGGGACGTAGGGAAGATTCACCATGTAGGGTAGATTCACCATCCCTGGAGGTGTTTAAGAAAAGGGTAGATGTGGTACTTAAGGACATGGTTTAGAAGAGGTTTTTGTCAGGGTAGGTTAATGGTTGGACTTGATTAAAGGTCCCTTCCAACCTCAGCGATTCTATGATTCTATAACATTTTGGGATTGTACACAACTCAGCATGGGATGCTTAGGAGAGGGGACCAAGGTTGGGGAGAGGAGAGATTAGGGTGATTTTGGGGGAAGGAACAACCACGGGGAAAATAAAGGGACAAAGGGGTAAAATGGCCTGGTTGGTTGTAAGCAGGTGGCTGGACAGTATATTTATCTGGCTGTGCCCTGCCCCGATCAGTGCAGTCTGTCCTATCTCCTCGCTAAACTCTGTTTGGGAAGGGGCTGCCCTACTGTGTGTGCCTATGGAGGAGTAGGTGGCAGCAGCGGGAGTCAGACCGTGGCTGATGGGCCCCACGGCTGAGGTGAGGGAGTGTGCATGTGTCCGTGTGTGATGGCTAGGGACTACGAAGCAGGGCTGGCCAGGGAGCAGAAGAGACTCAAGTGGCCGTGAAGTCCAGGCAAAACCTGTGTGTATCTGCAGGAGACGAGACTGGCGGACCTGGGTGTCGAGGCCAGCTGCTGGGGAGCGTGGGGGGTCTGGTGAGACCCGTTTGTCTGTGCATGAAGTACCCAGGCTCTGTTGGTCCAAGGCCAGATCCTAGAGGGATCCATAGGGAGCGCGTCGGTGTGTTTGTGAGGGGGCTTGTGTGCCATGTGCTGGCAGCTGTGGAGACCAAAGGGCTGGGGACAGCTGCTAGGGAGCCCGAGAGCGAGCCCAAGGCCAGTTGCAGGGGTATCCCTATTCTCTGCCTCTGTGTGTGTGTGTGCACGTGTGTACGTGTTCTCCTCATGGACTTGCACCCTCATCAGAGAGGAGCAGGAGGTGGCTGTTGGTGCTGCTTGTGCTTACCGACGTGCTGAGTTTGCGTTGGCCGTGTATGTCCTCTGCTCGTGTTTTTGTGTGTGCCCCTGTGGGCAACGGGTGCTCAGCCTCCACCCTGGGGCAGGGAGCTGGGGCTGCGTCACCCCTCTTGGGCTGATGGATTCAGCAGCTCCTGATGAAGGGATGTCTCTTCTGAGAAGAGATGCTGAGGCTCTTTGAAAAATCTCTCCTTATTAAAGCTCCACATGAACATCTGAGATCGCTTACTTCAGGAGGTACTGGCTCTGGTTTTCAAATGTGTTGTGCTGATGAAAAACATAAGAAACTTAGTAGTATAATGGAAAATGATTTTAATGTAAAGTTTTACAGATGCTGTGGCTTGAAGGAAAGTCTGAGGTTTGAGTTTACGCTAACATTCAACATATATCATTTGGAAGATAAAATTTGGTTTAAAATACGACTTTAAGTGTGTATACTGTGTTTGACAGCATTGTTCCCCTGCTAGACTTCTAGTAAGTCAATTTTCAGACTGTTAATATTTGCGTAGAATATTGTCTTTTATTTACTATTGTTACACTTTGTCTTTAGAATACTTAGGCAAAATTTAGGGTGCTATATCTGACTTTGAAGCCTGCTCCCTGAATGCGTCCTCTAAAGCAAAATCCAGACAAGCAGCATGTAATTAAGTGTTTCCAGTTCCTGGGATAGCCCTCTATTTTGATTTAGTGAAGGCTGCAAATCATATTAAACCTTTAATAAGTTTCACTGTAATGACGTAAAAAACTTAATCTGAACAAAAGCCATCATTCATAAAACTTCTAGATACTTAAACTGCTGTTTAGAAATATTGTCTAATCTTATGTAAGTTGACAGCTTTTAAAATACATTTTGCTTTGATGAATTCCCTCAGTTGCCTATTTGAGTGGAGGAAATAATCACCAAAAAAAAACCCCCAAAGCAAAAAAAAAAAAAGCCAGGAAGAGTGGAAATCTACTTGCAGCAAGCATGTGAGTAAATGTTTGATGCTGTTGTGCTCTATGGAGCCTCAGATATTTTGCTGCAAGGCTGTTTCAAAATGTCACAGGCATTGTGTAAGTAGGATGCTATTGTATTCAGCCATATTCTTGTACGCAGTACAGATACACTTGTCACCTTTTTTTTTTTATTTTTAAAATATGGTCAGGCCTCTGGAGAAGCTCACATTAGACACTCAGCATCATTCTAAGGTCTCATCTGTTTTAAAGCAACTGATGTAGGGGGAAAACGGGGGATGGTTTGCTTCATGTGTGCATACTGCTAAAAAAACTGGATGGCTTGTGCTATTTGAGGAACGGTATGCAGCCCAGTAGCTGAAGACTGATGTAACGCACTAGAAAAGACAGTTAAAGGTCTCCGATATCTTAATGTGCAATGCAGAATGAATAAGTCAATGCAATATATAAAAGCTGTGAGGGGGTTACTGAATCTGGAAAGAACTGATTTCAGTTGAGATCTGTATAGTGGAAAGATGTGTTTGCCTACCTCATGAAGATGGAAGGAAGGATCCTGTGCTGAACTTAAGATAAAAGCAAATTTAGATTGAGTTTCTGAAACTAGAAGAGAACTGCCTCATCTTTAATAAAAGAAAAAAAACCCTAGTATCTTAATTTCAGCAGAGGAGTCTTTTGGAAAGAATGTGTTATGCAAACCAAGTTTCCAAGGAGTCCGTAGACAAAACAGACTTTAAGACTTGATATGCAAAATGACTTGTGTTCTAGTGCAATTATTGGGGTGTGTATGTATTGTCAATAAACTAGTGTACAGCATTATATGAATCTTTGGAAAAAAAAATAGTTTTATGAGTGTTTAGAAAGATAGACAGTCAGCCTAGTGTGACACCAGTGTATTGGAAACAAGACTTTGTAGTTTGGATGACCTGTAAAGTTATGGATCTGGCCACTGAATACGGGTCATATCTTTGAGAGCTGTGGGAAGGTCTCAATTCTGGACAACAATGAACTGATGAAATAATTCTGGTACCTGATTTTGGTTTTTGTTTGCTGAGATCTTGGTGGGCACGTGTCGTTTCAGTTCTTCCACGATGGATACACGGTGCGTTTGATTTTTGCATTGTTTCCTGGCTTGCTTAGCAGGTGACTTGCTGAGATGACTCCTGCTCATCGTTGGCCATTGAGCACTGTGGCTTCATAATAGGATTAAATCTTTGATTCCGAAGTCATTAGGTTCATTCTCTTCGACCACTAAGTACTGAAATAAATGTTTTCCTTTTTATATTTGGTTAGCTTCTACGTGATACAACTCGACTTCTAAAGCATGTTAGTTTTTAATCATAATAAAAAAAGGGTAGGTCCCTTACCTGAATACTTAGATAAGGACTTTTTTTTGTCTGTGTAGCGTCTGCTTACTGATTACTCACTTTAAAATGCAAAACAGTGGAGTATGGGAACAATTGTCTGCAATGATTCTGGATTCAGTTTCATGATAATATTTTCCCTTTTACTTGTTAACATACTGGCATGCCTATTCCTGCCTTCACTGATCTTATAAAAGCTATCGGTTCTTTCCTATTCGTGCTTGCCAAAAAGTCTTAAGCTAAATTAGTTGATGAAAATGTCTCTATTCTGCTGATGCTGAGTCAGAAGTGTTTATTTAAAGATGATGAATTTAGTAATCATCAAACCATGTTTAAATCATGAAGAATGCTAATTATAGATAGGCTAACCTATATTTCTGAAATACTTATTGGTTTGAAACCCAAACCTTCTTGCTTAAGTTAACAGATGCATTGGTTTCATTTGGAAATGGGCAACACTGTAATTCACGAAAGACAAAAGTAGTAGTTACCTAGACGAAGACATGGAACTTGTATCCCATTATATGGGGGCAGAGAAGCTGAGTGAGATTCTCATTCTTTTCTATGCTCTTTAGGGTAAGAAAGGAATAAAAATCTGAGGTTCTTTATACTGTATATATAATTTTTATTATTTTGTGTTGATTATTCTTTCCTGTGTTTTGATATTCGTTGAGTATTTATAGCTCTGCCTTTCCATCTCCTGAGTTTTTTCTTAATTCTTGTGTTTTCTGTTGGCATTTTTATTAGGTAGTATTTGTGCATCATGCTGTTGATTATGGCTAGTGTGTTTGAGAGTCAATGTGAGGAAGAAAACAAGTCTTCCATTTAGCTTAACAATTTATTCAACACTTTATTTCCACTAACTATTTATCGTGGTAGTATCCCTCATTAGCTAGAGTAACTTTCCATTGAAAGATAGTTCTTAGATGCAGCTATTTTAGAGATGGATGAAAAGTCTTCAGTATCTTCTGTGTGCAGACAGAAGCACACTCATTGAGGTAAAGCTTGAGTCTAAAATTATGATCATTTAATTATTGTCCATTACATGTGATGAGGAAAATCCAGTTTGTTCTCTGCTCTTTGTTAATCTGGAAGTTCCATTTTCTTAATGATTGTGAAATGTAATGACAGTGTAATGGGCTTTCATACTGATGTGAAGCAGTGCTACTTTACTGAAAATAGAATCCTCTTGTATTTTCAGAGGCCAGAATGCTGTTGTTTCTGGTTTTGCTTTTAAAATGAATGGACACATAGGTACTTCCCAGTAAGAATCTATGGGGGGAAGAAAAAAAAAGGAAGATGATGAAAAATTTTTAATGATTGACTAATTTTGGTAAAGGATCTGTCCCCTTGTGCATGATCTGCTTTCAGAAATTTATCACCAGTTCTAGGGAAAAGTCCTGTTGAAATACAATAAGTTAAAAAATGATTTAGCACAGCCTTCTAATATGGAAGCATTTGAACTTAATGGACCTTTACCTGTTATGCTAACTGGTGATAGATAAAATTAATGCAGAGCAGACAGGTACAATTACTCTTACTTAAGTTACTGTTAGTGGTGTTTATGAATATTCTTACATCAAGCTTTAAACAGAGTGAGTCTGATGGGCTCTACTGATACATACAAGGCCTTAAGTATACTTTATTTTTGAAAGTGAAATATAAAAAAAAAAAATACGTGCTTTGCTGTAAACAAAAGGGATGTGTTTTATGGGCTGAGGGAATTCTTTTAATGGTGCAATGACTTTAAGTTATTTTTCCAGTAACTACAAGATTATGGTGGCTTCAGGAGAAATGGTATAGACAGCAGGTGAGATCAAAGGATGCTGAATTTGCAAAACTGCTATTTCCCACAAACGCTGTGGGAAATTCTGAGCTGTTAATAGAAGATAGATTCAATATGCCACTCTTGCTGATGAAAGGCAGAGTTACTCAATTGTCATGGACAATGTTACATGTGTTGCTACTCCAGTCCTTTCCCTGCTAACCTACCCCTCCAAGTTTAGTTTTAATATGGATGCATGTAAAGGTAAGATTGTCTTAAGATGTTTCAGGCTTCTGAAAGCTTTGGGAACGAAATGATTGTGAATGGTGACTCCCCTGAAAACAATGGATTTATCAGAGCTTTCTTTAAATCCTTCCTAAGATTCAAGGATCAAATGTACACATGTTTGCTGATACCAGGCGTGAGCCTTCTCTTTTAATGTTGGGAAAAAACAGGATTTTTTTTTTATCTTGATGATAGGAAAAACCCAACTCCCAGCACCTATTATCTAATTCTCTTCAGTGAGTTCCTGTTGTGTCAAATTACCCATGTGGTGGGGTTTTTTTTTTTCTGTGACCTGAATCTCTCAAAACTTTGTGACAGCAGGGGATTGTCACTTCATTAAACTTTTGTACGCCTTTGGAGCCGGGACAGTCAGTGTTTGAGAACAAATGAGTCTGAGCATCAGAAGAATGTTTTGTGCCTGTGAAGAGTTCCCAGTTCATAACTGCCAAGTTTAGGCAACTGCTTATCTTTGGGCTATTCTTAACCTCAGCAAACATGTATTGCAAACATTTCTAGCATGTCTCTAACCTTGTTGTACTCCAGACTGATCTCTAACAACAACTAGCATTAAAGGGAAAAAAAAAAAAGGAAAATGTCAACATAACTTTGTGATCATCAAGTTATTGAAACAGTAGAAATGTCAATCTTTAATTCACAGAAGCTATAGAAGGACATTCAGTGAAGTGTGTGGTTACAACTGACAGTCAGTACAGGCAAGAGTGTTTGGCGTTCAAAAAGTAACTGGCTCTTAATAGACTTAAAGATACTTAAAATTGTAGTGACATAACACAGATGTTTTGAGAATAATGTTGAATGGGATGATACAAGGTTAAGACATGTCTCCAGTTCACTATATAGTCTTAACGCTTTCTTCTATGATTTTTTCTGAACTATAGACATTGGCAACATTCATTTATGCATCTCTTAATTTCATTTATACATCTCTTAATTTCAATGTTTCTGTTCACCTTTTCTGCTTTATTTTGCTTTTGAGTTCCAGAAGTGACTGTAGAGACCAGTACCCACTGAGTTATTCATCAAATATATATCTCTGCACTTTATTACTGGTGGTTTAATTCAGGCAGCCTTCACCTAAACATCTGGACTGAAACAGTGGTTCATCGAGTGATTGTTATGAAGGAAATAGTCCCAAGATACACGCAGGTATTGGACTTTGTAAAAGTGGTTATTTGAGTGTTACACAACAGCACCAGAGCATATAAAGCTCATGTAGGTTCATAGGCAGGTTTTTAACATAAAGTTAAGACCAAAGTATTCTAATTTTGCCTGCCTTTTCTTAATGTTTCCTACAGCTGCCTGTTAAACAGACTTGGCACTTTTAAAATAGATTCTACTTAGTCTTAACTCTGCAGTCTTGGGAACATTAATGTTTTGTATCAGTCTCTTGGGGTTGTTTTTTTTAGATAGGATCTCTCGTGGCAGGTTGGATATAGCCTTCTTTCAATGCTGTCTGCACCCCGGATTGTGACATCACACCTAATACCTTATACAACCATACCTAATACCATCATACAAATATAATTGTGACCATTGTTTTGAAAAACCTAATTGGATCTCATTAGCATGAGCTGGTGGTACAGTTACACTGCCCTGAGTTCTTGAGGTTTCTGGGTGGTTTGGAGCTAGAACTTAGTTGTATTAACACTTGCAAGGCAAGTGGGCAGGGTGTCCTCTGGGACAGTACTGCAGAACCCAGTTGCCTTCTGTGTGTCTGATGCACTTGGTCTGCTTTTCACTGTCACTTTTCACCCCGATATTCCATCCCACATTTCAAATTTAATTTGGACGCTTCCGAAAAGGTTTCATGTAGTGAGTTTCTTGTTCTCTTCAGCTGCTGCCTTGTTTACCCTCGGCAGTGGAAGACTGAGGGAACGTGACTTTGTTAAAAACATCCAGGAGGGAGAAGAATTATTTATACTTTTTATTTTTTTCAGGCTAGTGTGATCTCTTAGCTTAAGCTCTTGCAAGAAAAACTGTACAACATACTAAAGGCAATAGGAGCTGAAGCAATTTTTAAAACACAGCATAATATAAGGTATGTTCTGAGGAGCTGCCTGCTGTACTTGTGTAGCTGTGCTCTTGATGAGCCATACAATTCCTCCTGGTTCTCATATCGTAGAGCTGTAATATTTTGGGAACTGATTGCTAGTTCTGATAGTTTACTCTTCTGCTTTCCGCTGTTCCAGAAGATAACTCGTGCTCTTTTAGTTGGGGGTGGGGGATCAGCAACATGTGGCCTTTGATCTGAATTGCAAGGTCCACATGAAGCCTGCACCATTTTTGTTTACTGCTCTTCAGCATTCCAAAGGATGAGTCTTTCAGGTGGCACCTTCCAGCTTAGGGTGGTCTGTCAGGGTAGTAGTGCTCGTTAATTTTGAGCTCTGTCTATTCTTGTTCAATTGCTTCAGAAGGCAACCTGAGGTAATTTTGAAGTTAGCCCTTCTTTGAGCAGGAGGTTGGTCTAGGTGAACTCCAAAGAACCCTTCCAATCTAAATTTTTGTTATTATTCAGTGGTTGGTAGCGCCCACTAAGCGGTTTCCGAGGCTTTCATTTTAGCTACTTTTCTTGATTGCTTTTTTTTTATTGGACCTACCATGTCATTACTTGCTCCCATACCTTGAAGGTATAAACTTCATTTCTCAAACTTGTAGAACCTATGGCAAAAGACATTTGATCAACTAAGGATGCTTGCCCTTCAGTATTCCTCTTTCTGGGTATCCTGATCAACGTCCATTTTCATAGAGTTTTCTTGTAATTTCATATGAAGTAGACAGTAGAAAGAGCACAGCTACTTGAGAAAGTAAGCAGGAAAACTTAGCCAATTCACTAAGATAATTGGATAAAAATATTGCTTTGATAATTAAAAGTATAAATATGGGTTTGATCAGATAACTCGTGGAGTCTACGTGCAGTATTGAAACTACAGTAGTAGACAAAACTCTGGCTTGGCACAGTAACAAAAGATTCAGACTCTTGTGTCAAATCCTGTTACGACAGTTGATTCATGCCTAAATTTGGAAGGGTAGACTGTGTAAAATGCCTGTTTTTCATTGAGCTCGCCATCTTGCAGGGCACATCTTTTTCTGCAAAATACGGTGTTCCAGTGCGTGTGTAGGTAACTCAGCGAGGGGGAAGGTGAGGTGGAAGAGCGCAAAAAAAGCCAAGGCTCAGTCCTTTTTTTTGTGATTACCTCTGCTGTGTCTTCAGCCACTTGGATTTCTGAGCCTATAGATCTCCAGAAGAAGCGAGTTGGAGTGAGAGTTTGAGTGGATCCCAGATCTTTTTTGATGTTGTCTTGTCTTATGAGCTTTCACGCTGCTGGCCTAAGTAAACTAACAATAGTTTCCATTAATGCTTGACCTGGCAATGTGTATGTTCTGCCTCTTCAGAGGGGAGGCCAACTTCACTAACAAAACCGTGCTGACATCACTTTTATACTAGTGATGCTTTTGGCAGTTGAAGAACGAGTCGTTGCCATGTTGGCTGATGCTCGGGTAAAACAAACAAACAGCAAAAACAAGGAAGAAGTAAAACACAAAAAACAATACCTTCAAGTGTTTGGGTGTTCATAAAAAGGAAAAACACCGAATTATATATTCGGCAGCACTGAAAATGATTGCATGGTGGAGTACTCTATATATATGGGGGTTTTTTAAGCTTCCTATATTTTATACAGAAACTTTCTCAAAAAAAACCCCTATAAAATCCAATTTTAAAAAGTATATTCTAGCAGTAAAAAGTCTTGGAAATTAAGTCTAAAATCTGTATGTTCTGACATGCCAACCTCACATGCAGTCGTGTGTATTCTGTTAAGCTAGGTTTAGCAAGGACTTGGTTTTTTTCCTCAGTTTTCCTGGGAATAGCAGCAGGTTTCAAGTGCGTAACATCTTGCTGCTTTAACATTTGCTCAGAGGTAACTGGCAGCAAGCAAAGTTGGATTGGGCTGGGGGGGAGAGTGTAGTGACCCTTTGGCATCTTCGATTAAAACAACTTTTTTTGATTTTTCTGTTTCCTGTCGTACGCTGTGAGGCTGCCATGGGAGGTCATTTCTCAGTACAGCTGCAGTGCGGGGGGCATGTGTTTGCTGTGGGTAGGCTAATGACCTCCTGGCAACGGAAAGTAGTAAATTTAGGGGAGCTTTCAGGAAGACGCTGGAGGGAATCTAGTAATCCAATTAATGTAAGGATTACTTTAATCTGAGAAGTGGCAGTCGGGACAGTTGGGAGAGGAGAAGGATTTTTAAATGTATTGTTGCTTCAGTGTTTTGAAGGGGGGGAGGCTATCTTCGTCTCAATGTATGGAGGCATAATGTGAAATATCTTTTTTTAAATTTTATTTTTCATCAAGTGTGGATGTTTTGGTGTGACACTGGTAAGTTGCTGTGTTGCCAGTCAGAGGACCGAGGGAAGGGAGGGCGTTGTTTGAGCTTGACTCGATTTGGCAAGTGCGGTGTGCTCCAGCCTATCTGCCATGGTGTTTTGGAGGTTAACCCTCCCAAGAAAAACACGGTGTGTTCCATGTCTGGTTCGGATCGCTTGTCCCTTTCTGCCCCTGTTCACGAGTGGGCTCCAGCAATCAAAGCTGCTCTGGCTTCCTGGGCAGGGAAGGTTTATCCGGGCTTCTCCTGCACGCACACAGCCTTAAATATTTACTCGGAGGGGAAAAAAACCAATGCGGGTGTTTGGCCCTGAGCTCTTGTTAGACCTGAAAGGGTAGTGAGTGGCTGGGACGGATGCCCTGGGAAGGGGCCTGCTGGCAGGGTTGGTCCTGTGTCCCAATCCTCGGGAGAAGAGGAATCATTGCTATCCTCGGGGACGCTGGTGGGAAATTGGCCCAGGGCAAAGATTTACTTGCTCCGGTTTTCTCTAGGACTGAGTCCCTGGGAGTTTCGCCTGTGTTGTACAGAAAATGACCGGGGGAGGATGTAAAAAGAGGTGGGAGGTGCGTGGCCCAGGCCTGGGGGGGAGGATGCACGGCAGCTGGGGACAGATGTGCCCGGCAGGTCCCAATTGCCCGTCTCTGGGCTGCGCTTCCCCGGCATCCGACAACCTGCTTTTCGCTGCGACTCAGCTCTTGTCTGCAGCACCTGCGAGCGCTGTCGCTGGGCTCAGATNACGGTACGGGGGAGGGAGGAGGTGCGGGTGGCAGTGGCCTCCCGGTCCGACCGGCGGCGGGGAGCGCGGCTTCCCCCGGCAGCCGCCAGCAGGTGTCGGGGTTGAGTTGCCGCTGCCTCCCTCCCTGCTCCTCGGTGCGTTTAAATAACCGGTTTTAGCATCGGTTTAACGCGTTTGGGCGTTAAGACTTTGTCTCTCTGAATTTTGCCGAGTTAAGGTGACCAGGGCAACTAACCCTGTTTAACGGGAGCGCCGCTGGCGCGGGAGCAGCATCCTCGGGAGTCGCGAGAAGCCGTCGGTGGCTTGAGGTTTTTCCTGGGTGGAATTTTGCTCTCAGGAGTGCTGCTGCATGGAATGCAGTCCCAGAGGAAAGCTCTTGTGAAAGGAAAGAAGGTCAAGTCCTCGCTTCCTGGAGTAAAGGTGATGGAGTTCAGTGTTGACAGTGCAGAATTAAACAAAATAGTCAGAATATGAGGAATTTGCACAATATGAGGTCTCAGTCTATCCCATGGGACGTTAATGTCCTGAACTACTGATTTGGGTTTCACTCTTAAGTAGCTTGTTTCACTAGAAGCAGCATTCACAGAATCACAGAATCATAGGGTTGGAAGGGACCTCTGGAGATCATCTAGTCCAACCCCCTGTCAGAGCAGGGCCACCTTAGAGCAGGTTGCACAGGAACGCATCCAGGCAGGTTTTGAATGCCTCCAGAGA
>VXBO01003546.1:385673-412289 GCA_013400135.1 Rhinoptilus africanus | reverse complement strand
CTCGGCGCCCCCCGGGAGGGTTATTCCCCCCCACCCCAAAATCCGTAGCGGGTAGGGGGAGACCCCCCCCGACTCCCCGGACGGTACGGGGGAGGGAGGAGGTGCGGGTGGCAGTGGCCTCCCGGTCCGACCGGCGGCGGGGAGCGCGGCTTCCCCCGGCAGCCGCCAGCAGGTGTCGGGGTTGAGTTGCCGCTGCCTCCCTCCCTGCTCCTCGGTGCGTTTAAATAACCGGTTTTAGCATCGGTTTAACGCGTTTGGGCGTTAAGACTTTGTCTCTCTGAATTTTGCCGAGTTAAGGTGACCAGGGCAACTAACCCTGTTTAACGGGAGCGCCGCTGGCGCGGGAGCAGCATCCTCGGGAGTCGCGAGAAGCCGTCGGTGGCTTGAGGTTTTTCCTGGGTGGAATTTTGCTCTCAGGAGTGCTGCTGCATGGAATGCAGTCCCAGAGGAAAGCTCTTGTGAAAGGAAAGAAGGTCAAGTCCTCGCTTCCTGGAGTAAAGGTGATGGAGTTCAGTGTTGACAGTGCAGAATTAAACAAAATAGTCAGAATATGAGGAATTTGCACGATGTGAGGTCTCGATCTATCCCACAGGATGTTAATGTCCTGAACTACTGATTTGGGTTTGACTCTTAAGTAGCTTGTTTCACTAGAAGCAGCATTCAATCTGAAGACTACTTGGTAGCCAGTAAAAACCAGACCAGCTTTGGTCAAGAATAACTTGTGTCTGCAGGTGCTGGGAGTCACACACAGCTCTATCCACGTCTGACCAAACCAACAGCAGTTAATTTTGGTGGGGAGTGGGTCGAGGGAAGGAACAGTGATGCTCCATTATCATTTACAAGGTTGCGGACTGTGCTGGCTTTATGACATTCATTAGGTGTTACTGACAGTAAGTTGGGGTGGCGTTATTCTGACCTTACGTATGTGCTTTTGTGGGGGTTGATGGAAGTAGCCGATAGCATTAAGGTTGCTTTTTCCTACACCACATCTGGCTAGTTTGTATTTATGTACAATGGTGATTATTTCACCTTCTTGTAGACTGGTTCTGCAGAGTCCTGGTTTGGGACTCCTATTTAAACTTCATTTCTGTTCAGCTTTTAGCTTAGAAGTCTAGCTCTAAACATCTTCTGGGAAGACATCATCATTAGAGGCTTGCCTGACCTCTGCAAGGTGGTGGTGTATCTCTGACTAGAGGAGTGAGTGGCTGCCTCTCCAAGCCCCCAGACCCCAACAGGAGGGAAGCATCAAAGGAAGGAAAGGCAGAAAAAGCTTCAAAGCTGCCAGGGCTGTGTTGTGTTCAGCTGAGGCTGTGGTGTGAGCGTATCGGAGCAGAGTTCGTTCAGGTACGGGTCTCTCAACACGTCCTTAATTACTGTAGTGGTTGAATAACTCACAAATTGTATGGTTATAGAATCATTAATTGTAGAATCCCATGATGCTTTGGAGAAGAATAGTGAGTGGTCTATTCCTGTACTTAGACTTCATATCTTTCTTGTTCGAGTTCCCAGTTGTAAACAGGGAGGCTTTTTTGTCTTAGTGTGACTGTAAAAGTTAATTCCATGTGTAAGGAGCTCTCCAGGGGCAGGGCTGGTGTGGATAATGTTGACCCTTCCTGCAGTGACACTGGGGACTTTCAGATTATACAAGCATTGTGCACTTCTGATTCCTATTTTGGTGTGCAGTATGCTGTATGGGAAGTTTAAAAATATCCATGATCTCTTTGGTTTTCCTCAAACATTATGTACATGGTCAAAGGGTAGGGTTTTTTTGGTGGTGTTTTGTTTGTGTTTTTTTTAACTGCATTGCTATTTTAGGTGCCTGTTTCTACTGCTGATAACAGTGGTGGTTTCATCTTGCTATAAAATTAAACTGGTGCAAAGTAAATAAAAACAAAAAAAAGTGGGGTTTGTGCATTTAGAAGAGTGTTTGTTGTAGCAAAACCAAATAATTTGTCTTTCATGTTTGTTGTATGGAGACATATTAGTGTTTTATAGGCAGGTGAGCTGTTGTACAGTAGGGGCCTTCAAGAAAAAAGCAGCCACTGAACTGGTGAATGAATGGACTTTCAAGCCAGCGTGAGTAACCACTTTCTTTAAAAAACAAAATGTGCTATGTGAAATACCTTTTAATTCTGGTGAAAACTTCCTTTTATGCGTGAGCAGCAATTTGAGACTGAAAGCTCACTAATTTTCTCTGAATTCATTTTGGCAAGAAAGCAATTGGGACAAATGATAAAACAGAATTAAGACAATAATGTTCCAGTTTCTTCAGGTACTTTTTGCTGTGCAAATGCACAAAGGTTGAGATCTTTAAAAACCATAATCCAGCTACTCTTCTTGAGGGCAATGGGAGTTGCTAGATTTTGAGCATTTTTTTTGAAGCTGTTGAGCTAAATGTAAAAATATCAGAACATAAAATGGTTTTAAGGGTTAGGTTACTCTGTGCAGTTTAGGATAATATATGATGGTTTTTTAGTGTGGGCTTTTTTTTCCCCGTTGTCTTTGGCTTTGTTAAAGGTGCCAGACTGATTTTTTTTGTGTGTGTGTGTGGTGTGGATCTCAGCTTTCCTTAGTGTGGAGTTCTAGAAGAAAGTTTTTCTCTAGTCTTTCAGAGACAGCTGTAGCTCAGATGAATTATGCGTGCTTGATACCCATTGCCCTCACCCCCTGTCCACCTCCTTACACTACCCTCATACTTGGAACTTGATTGCCCACTGTGTCTTCTTAGGGGGAGAAACACCTGGAAGGTTTACTGTGTGCCAGTCTGCTAAACCAAAGGGAAAAGTACCAGAAAGGACAGAGAAAAGAATACGAGGGAGGTGGGGATAGAGAAGTGGAGGGGCTTTGAAGCCAAGAGTGAAACGCAAGAAGAGAAAAGGTGCTACTAAGCTCCTTCACTGTGAGGGCCTCAGCTTGAGTAACCTTGTGAAGCGTGTCAGAGTGCTGAATGGCTTTCAGCTACCAGAATTCTCTTAGTCACTGAATTGATATTTTTTGTGTGTGTGTTTGTTTTATGAGCTTTTCTTTTAGAGTTTGGCTTATGCTGGGCACTGGAAAAACTGCTTTATATGAGGGGAGGATATTTATAAAGGCTTATTGCAGGAGATTCATTGTTTTGGGCTGCTTCTGTGATTAGTGGAGAGAAAGTCAGGGACAGTGGGCCTTAGGCTGGATACTATCTTCTAGACATCTAACCTTGCCTGTGCTAAAGTGAGATACCTCTTGATATCCAATATGAGAATTACTTTTAGTAGGCTTTCAAGCAGACTTCTTCAGTTTTAAGCATGTGCTTATCTTGGAGGGTTCCGTTGAATGGAGCAAACAGTATCACAGGTGACAAATCCATGGCTTAACCATATTTTTTTGAAGGAAATAATTGGATAATGCTATATCTGTGTCAATACCTCTTTGCTTTTAGGCACAAATAATTCAGTCGCTTCTCAAGTAACCTTGACATAACAGGCTTAATGTTAATTGTATTTGCTGTTATGTGTCTCTTAACATGATAGCTTTGGTTATAATTTAGTTTTGTTTCTTTTTTCTGCTGTCCTTTCTGCCTGCCTGCTTATCTTCTTTGGAATGCGGTTCTTCAACTATTCTGATAAACTTCTGGCACAGGTAAATATCAGTCTGTTTGAATCTGCATTTACTGAGCATGCCCTCTACTTGGCAGCATGCAATGAGTCTTGAAGTAGACGTGCCACACACTTGGCAGCAGGATTTCCCTTTCATAGTCTACAGCTATGATGGGTGTCACTAGAAAAGATGATTAGCCAGGAAAATGACCTAAATATTGTTTTTCTTTATCTGCTTTTCTTATTCCTTCCCCCACTTCAAAAACAACAGAAAAAAAAAGCCTTCAGACAGAGAATAACAACAAAAAAATTCATGTCCGCTTTTTGGTGGTACCACTTCCTGCCTGGTGTTTCCTGGAATCCCTTATGCTGATAGTGGAGTTGGCATTTGTGCCTGTGTAAGGAAGGGGAAAACAGCCTAGAATCAAAAATATTTACATTTTCTTACTCCCTGCCCACCCCCTGCCAGTCACTCATTTGTGTCCTCGCTTTTATATTGTTGACATGGGTGTAGCAGGTAATAATTTCTTGGTTTTCCGTCAGATCCAGTGCAATGCAAAGGAGAAGGCAAGAACATGTGGGCAGGATGAAGTAGGAGAACCTTTCGTGGCCATTAGTTGGAGCCCATTGTGAAATACAATAGTGGAATCTGTGTAATGGAGTGAGAGGAAAAGAATGTTATTTAACTTGTCTTGTTAGCTGTGTTCGTGCCGTTTATTAAAACATGGGAAGTTCAGCCTTTGTCAATGCAAAGCCTGTTGCCATGAATGCCTGAGCAGATTACTTACATCGTTGGGCTTAGATCAGTATGTATGTACCAACAGGGATCACTGCAAATGTTTAATGGGATATCGAACTGTTCGCTGAAGGAGAAAGTAATAAACTTGTGATTTTTTTTTTCAGGCACCTTGGAAACAAGAACTCTCAGTTCTTATAGCTTGATAAATTGATATTCAGAAGCAAGAAGTATAGAGACTTTTTGGAATATACTTAGAACCCATCATCCTTACTGCTTCTGGTGCATTTTTCAGTGAATAATATGAAGTGTTAGCCATTATTAACTACGGGAGATAGATCAATAAACTACCTTTGTGTCCATCATCCGTCTGTCCTCCCCACTCAAATGCCTGCTCTCTCTCTCTCTCTCTTCCTCCCTGTGCTCTGGAGTGAAAATGGCACTGTATTGTTCGGAGCTCACACAGAGTGCCGCTCTCTTAAAAAATCCTCATGCTTGCGGTGACCAAATCAGTTGTGATTGTGGAAAGATGGGTGTAGGCTGACTTTCAGCTCTTAATTGGTGCGCTGTTTAACCCACCTCTGCTGAAAGGCAGCTGCCATAGTGGTTAAACCAAGGGCTGTAGTGCTCCTGGCAGGAGAATTTGCCTGGTGGAGAGCCTTTTCTACATGGCTATAAAATGCAGGACAGCACAATTTAGGGCTGTTTTGGGTTATTTTGCAATGAGCTACCCTAGCATTACACCTTTCCAGTGGGGTAAGCTGAGCCACATAAGGATCTTGCCTAACATAACTGGTTTAGTTCTGGTACCTTAGGTTAAAGTATTTCTCTAGTACATTGTATTTGGAGCATGAACTAAGGAGAGAGTCGTCATAGGCTGGGTGGTTTTGCTCACGTACGCAGAGAAGGGAGATTGAGAGTCTGAAACGTATCATTTATTTTCTCCCTTTTTCCCCCCTCTTTTCCAAAAGCTGTCATCCTCAGACAGTGATGTCATGGCATTGGGTTATGAATCGAAGTGCTGGTCTGCCAAGGGTAATTGCAGGGTTTTGGCAGCTGCTCGCTGTAGATTTAGTTTCTTAATCCTTCCCTTCCTATATTTTTCTCTTTCCAGAGAAATCTGGCATTTTCAGAAATGCTTTTTCTGTTATTCAGATGTTGTATTAATTGTACCCCAAAAAAATAACATCTGCTATTACCTTTCTTTTGTGTATTTTTAGCCTATAATTCCTTTATCCTCTTCACTCTCTCATGCAGTTCCTTACCCATATCCCTCTAATGCTGTGCTCTCCTTGCTATTTTCTGACTGCTTTTTCTCTCTTCCTTCCCTACTTGCCTTTTTAGTTCTATTTTTTTCTTCTCATTGTTGTATCTTTTAGTTCACTGATGTGTTTTTCTAGTTTCCAAATAGGCAGTTTGATAATTTTCTATGATTCTGTTGTTTAGTATTTAATTTCAAGTTAAATACATTTCTCTGTCTCATTAATAATAGAATATATAAGAATAATCTCTCTTCCTCTGTGAGATGCAGTAATACTCTCCCACACCTTTATTTTGGTCTCCCAAATAACCTCCATAGCTTTCACTTACATGGTGAGAGCAATTAATTTCCAGAAGACAACGACTGATAATTGCTGGTTATGGAACTGAAGTCCCAATTTCTGATTTGAAAGAGGGGCATTTCAGCACATCTGCAGTGTTGTCACATTCTGTGTTCCTTACTGATAAGGGAAGAAATGAAAATATGGTCAGAAGGTCTCTGAAGAAAATGCTTTGTCAGAAGCAGCTAATTTTGGAATTGCTTGCTCTTGTTACATAGCCAGATAAGAAAATTGAAGGTTGTGACTTTCTGTCTTTTCTGAAATAAACATTGCCAAAGACATTCAATGTAGAATACCAAAATAGATACAGGGTAAGAGCTGTGCAGGAGTTAAATGTTCACAGTAAAAATAATCAAGTACAGGATTAGTGCTGTCTTCCAATGCCCGCTAAAGGAACTGACGCTGAATGTTAGGGTATTGTTGACACTTGAACTAATGTGGCGTAATCATTCCTGGTGGGCCACTCTTGGGATTCATTACAGGAAAAAACCCGTGTAGCGTCAGTGGCTCAAAATGGCAAAGTATTTTGCTTGCTACTTGCGGTGTTATTTTGTTGCTGCTGTTTTCCTTTAAGTGCTTGCGTATAATTGTATAGAAATTGGTGTATTTGAATAGGTTTCACAGCACCATGAAAGTTATTTGTATGAGAACAGATTATGCAGAGAAGACTTGTCAGACCCTGAAGTTTCAGTTTCAGCAGTGAGTTACACCCTTGTTCCTTCTGCTCTTGCAGTGCCTGCGTTGTGCTGCTGGTGAGAATTCCTGCTGCAGCACCTCCCCTCCTGGTGGTCCGGGAGCAGAACGAACGCTTGGGCCTGGTGGAGCAGCCTTCCCTTTGGTAGCAATGGGTTTCTGGAGGGCTTTATTCTGGTTTAAACATCAGAGAATCACTTTTTGGCTAGATCTCGCCTCGCAGTGAGTCTGGCTTAATTGAAGAAGAGAATCAGGATGGCAGAGTGTTGCTTCCTCCACAGGAAAATGTTGGGCAAGGCAGAGAAACCCAGTCTCTCCGGTCTCCACAGCTGGTTTTAGAGTGTTGAAGGGTATGTTCAACTGCTGCGCTCGCGATACCAAAAGGGCTGGTTACTCCTATATGAATTTGTGTTTGTGTAGTGTCTCAGAGGTGATGCTGCATCGTTCTTCTACTTGCCTCCTTTTTGAAAGAGGCTTCTTAAAAAAAAAAAGAGGTTAGCCTCACCGAGCCCAAAGCTTTTTAGGCCTGAACTGCTGCTGGAATGCAAGCTGCTCTCTGGAATCTGAAAGAAAGAGAAAATTTGGGGGAGGAGAGCTGTAGAGTTAAAAATTCTTCCTATCTTGATAATGGTTAGAACTGTATTGTTGTAAATCTTTAACTTGCTCATTTAATATGGATGTCACCAAATGCCCATGGAATGTCAGCTGTAACTTAGTCTCATAAAGTTACTGTATTACCAAGGAGTTTCTGGTATCCAGGAATAGCTGTAACTGGTAACTGTTATCCCAAACCTAATGATGAGTCTCAGGTTGGAGGCTCGGGCAGGATGCAGATTTGTTCTGGAATTGTTCTGTGAAGGTTTTGGATGGCCCTTCTCAATAAGAAGGCTTGCGAGTCCCTCTTTGTGCTGTGGTTGTCTGTTGAAATTAATTTACCCTTAACCGTGAGGCTCCATTGCGTGAGTTGTGACTGGCAACTCATAGTATTCTCAAGATTTCTATTGCATGCATATGTTTAAAAAAAAAACCCAACACAACCAAACACACCTTGTGGGGGAAGGGTTCCTTCCCCTCCAGTCTAGCTGAATGTCCATAGATCCTTCATTACTAATCTTGTATTCAGCTGATGTAACATGCAAAATAAATTGACAGTCCCTTGCAGCAAAAAATGCTGAGCTGCTGTTATTGTGCTATGTCAGTCCATGTTAATCAGGCTTCTCGTTAATCAGAGATTCTGCTGGTTTGGATTTCACGGGTGCTATAGTGAAGGAAAGGAGTGCTCGCTTTAGACTAGGATAACACAGCATAACCAGGGTAAAGAGGTGCCTTACCTGTAGAAGAGATACAAGGCTTGTCTCCTGTAGGCTTCAGCTGATTTTGCTGAACTCCATGATATAAAAAGTAGTAACCACTAAATATTCTAATTGTCAATATATAACAGTAGTCTTAATTACTGCTTCCCACCCGGGTTATTTTACTGAATTTTTTTAACATGTTTCTTTGTCCTGATACTAACATAGTTCCACAGTTTGAATATGCTTTGAGGGCATTTGTTCTGCTGTATGATTAAATGCTAAAAGTTCAGTGACTTCCAGTTAGTGGAATGTGAAGCATTCTCTTGTACATGGCTCGCTGTGGTTCTTGTAGAAGACTCTCCCTGTAGCCTCTCCTTTGTGCTTATGGTGGGTTCCAAGTGTCGCTAACATTTTCTTAAATCAAGCCTGCTCTAGAGATTGGAATTCGTATCTCTTTAGCAGCCAGAGTGGTTGATGCTTCATATTTCGTAGTTTGAAAACAGTTTCTTGCCAGGGTAATTAACTCAGAATTAACCACCCAGAGTTTTACAAAGTCTCAGAAATATGGTGTGAGTAATTTCTTTAAAAGAAAACAAACAGACCGGTTCTTGTAAGAAAATTCTCTTGAGTTACTAAATGCTAAGTTATTCCTCCTTGTGCAGGAACTCCTCAAGCTGCTGGTTAACGACAGGTAGGAGGGTGCTGTAGGAAAGTTGCATTTATCTGCCTGCCTTTTTGGGTTCTCCCCCAGACCCCTGCCTCTGGCCATGCCTTGGGGTGTCTCCCAGGCCAGATGGGTGTTTCAGACCCAGTATGGTTTTTCCTGTACTTGTTTCTTGATCTTTCACACGGGGAGGATTTGCTGTTTGGCAGTATATGTAGCGGTACCAAGATGAAAATTAAAATTAAGTGTAAACCAACAGGCTGATTCTGTGCAATTGTAATGCTTATCTTTGTGTAACTGAAAGCCGTACCTTTGTATTGCTTGGTGATGACTATGACAAATATATAAGAATATTCCTCAGATGCTTAATTGGGATATTAATAGCTAGAAAGACCCCTTTTTTTTAAGTTGCTTAACGATGGAGTGAAATAAAGCCATCTTCTCTAACTGCACTTCATTACATCTGTTCAAAATATGAGGATTAGCAAAGGTACAGCAGTGATTTCTGCCGCTAGCATTTGGGAATGAGATACTTCCCAACTTGGCATCCGTGGCCTGCAGTGCTTTGGTTTTCATTATGGTGCAGATGTTGTTGTACAGCCTTTTGTGCTTTTTGCTTTTTCCCATTGTCAGTTTTATTTCCTTTGATAATCCAGTATGCCTTTCTTCACTGATGAGTTCTGATGAATATTTTCTGAAGTCAGATTTGGGTTTTGTGTGCTACTGCCGCTGGCTAGCAGCCTTGCAAAACACTTTTTGCCAAAGTACTCTACAAAGATGGATTTAAGATGGGGGTGGAGGGGGAAACAAAGCATTCAAAAAAAAGTAAGTTATGATGCAAATGGTATCTGGGGTATCTCCAGTAACAGTAAGCACTGAAATGTCATATAAATGTTTGTCCTTTTTGAACCCCTAAAGGAGTAGTCTTGGATGCTCTACTGTAATTCCAAAACTGCTGGCTTAATCCATCTCGGATCGCTCTTTTTGTAATTTTCTAACCCTTATTAAGGATTACATACAACTTTAAAGCTTCCATAAGAGCTTGAACGTTTGTCTAGTGTGTTTTCTGCTTTGTCAAGTACTGGTATGCACATCAGAACTTTAAATTTAATCTTAGTTTGTTGCATCACGTCAAAATTGACGTTGTTACCATAGAGCTTGTTATGTCTGTAGTCTAGAGGTTGACTTGCGCTTTATTTTTCTGGTTTTTGCGATGGTAAAATTTGAATTATTCAAGCTGCCTCTGAAGTCTTCTATAGTACACAGAAAAGGAACCTGCTAAATGTTTACCCCATGAAGGTATGGCAGCTCAGTGATGTGTGACGCGCTCAGGAACTCGTGCTCAAGTGCTGCGCTTCATTCAGATTGACATTAACAGTAAATTCTGTTGGCTGAATGCCAGATTCGTTCACTTGCCAGTTTAAATCTAAACTTGGGCTGATGTATTTATTTATTTATTTTTAAAAAACCAAAACTGTCAAGGAGTACTGCAAGTCAAATATTGCGAAATACACTCCCTCCTCCCCTTTGGGCATAAGAGCTATGGCGGGGGGGAGGGTAGGGGGGAATCTAGGTACCCTGATGCTATCACGCATGAAATCTTGTTGGTTTTTATTTCATTAAATGCTAAAACTTACCCGTATCTGACATCCTAGTGTACCCACGGTGATAATTCATCTGTGCGCAATCTGTCACTTTATATAACAGCCAGAATGGTTCAGGACAAAGGAAAGAAAGCATAGCTTGGTGCTGAATTCTTGAATGTGACAGGAGAAGAAAAGAAGATCCTTGTACTTCAGGCCTTTGTCGGTTGCAGCTAGAGGCTATTTTTCAAAGCAGTAAAAATGTTCCATTGCTTAGTTAATCCAGTTGATTTACAATTTTTTTGGTGGTTTCTGTTACCTGTAAATTGTTGACCTACACATAACTGAGCGGTGCTTCTAATTACTTGACTGAATTGTAACCAGAATTGGCAAATTTATGGGAAAGCTTATGAGAAAAATCACGTGGTTATTGGTATACCTGCCTCTGCAGTGGTTATCTTTTAATTTGATTTCAGTCTGGTAACTGACAAAGCAAATCCTTTGCTGTTTTTCACGGAGGTGATAAACGAAAGTGATAAGACTCCTTTGGGGCACAAAACCCCCAAATTAAAAAGGTGATGAGTTGGAATTACGTGTTTTTCGATCAGTGGTATAGAAACCATTTTACTTGCCATAACTGGAGAATTAGCAGCAAATGAAGGCTGGGAGTGTTGCTCTACTGTAGTCATCACCAGAATTGGGGCTGAAGCCCGAGGAAAGGTGATTGGTGTTACCAGAGATGGAGCTACCTATGACTTCTCTTTGTGGGCCCAGCAGCATGCTTGCTGCTCTGCAGAGTGAAGCAACTGAATATATTCAGCAGTCCTGCATCATACATCCATATATATATATTAAAAATTATATATTATATATATATTACTTTCACTTTTAAACTGACTTTGACACAACTTCTTTTAATAAGCAGAGCAAATTGCAAGGATTTTAGCGTAAGCTCATGAGGAGGATTCTGGAAAGATATTCCTGTTTTTACAGTATCTTTTTACTTGTTTGTGGGCATGAGTTGGTAATACAGTTATTTGTCTTTCATAAATTCTATTCAGTGCTTAGATTTGTGTCTTCCCCCCCCATGTAATCTCACATTTAGTGATCCTGCTGGCTGTAAAGTTGACCCAGATTTGAGTGAGAGCAGCATTGGAGCTGAGCAATGTATAGGTCAGTTGCATGCAACTTACAGGGGCTTGTTTTTAACTGTCTTCACACAGCCCCTTGCGTGATGGAGCTCCTGTTAGGAGGGCATCTTGGAATAGGAAAGAGACTCTACATGAGGAAGGCTAAGGTCACTGCTTTCATCCCTTTCCCACTCCAACATACTTCAGTGTGATTTCTGTGTGATTCTGTGATTCATTATTTTAGGCATCCTGGAGAACACCTATGAGCAGGGAATGCGCTGTATGCACAATAGTTATGGAGAAAGCTTGCCTTCCTAGTTGATGTCAACCATGCAGCTTTACAGAGGGGAATACAGGCAGCAGAGACAGCAAGAAGGATGTTGAAGAGGGTTTTAAGAAGTTTAAAATCCGAAGCCATCAGCTCTGTTGGTGCAGTTTTGTGGGATACAGGCTCAGCTGAGCTGTGTACCTTATAGTGTGGCCAAGGGAGGCTGTAGGATATGTGATATATAAGATAATGTAACCAGTAAGATTCATTAGGAATTACTGTTGTACTAAGTCTCTGACTCTGGAAAGATACGTAAGGATGCCCCTCAGATCACAATTTCTCCTTGGTTCAGCTTTCTGGAATTGGTTTTGAGCATTTCTCTAGTCAGCTTGATGCTTTGACTCTTTAAAATAAGCAAGACTCCTTGCTCTAAGTAGTATTTAATCTTGAATATTGACCTGACATTATTCAATAATACCAGGTCAGACTTTCTCATCTTAATAGTTCTTGATTGCTATAATTGTTCCCTTTGTTCCTAGCTGATTGTTCCTTGAATGCCTGTTGAAAGTCCACCTCCTTCTACAGATTATCCCCCTCCCTCCCCCTTTTCTTTTTATGTGCAGTTGTACCGTGTTAGTCTCCACTTGAAGCTCTCAGGAGTAGCTCTGCTTTTGGAGTAAGTGTCCCTCTCATAGGGCCGTTACACCTGTCTGCTGCTTCTCCAAGGACCGGGATCCTGGAGTATGACTGCTTGGACATCTGAGTGGTCCCACCTCCATGGCTTTTTGGTGGGAGTGAGAGAACACTCAAATCAGCCGTGACTGTTCCTCGTTTCCATGCTGTGCTGAGGGAACTGGACTTAATGTAACGAGAGAAGCATTTATTGTGAAGTGTAACTTGTCTTCTTCAATCTCCCTGGTGTGCATTTAGACATGATGCTCTGTCCTTACAAGCCAGGCGTCCCAGGCTCTGGGAAGACCTTTTAGAAATATTCTGCACTGCTTCACAGCTCTGATGCCCAATTTAAATTATCTGCATTCCCTCTTGGCTCTGGGAATGGGGAACTAAAGCAACTGCACCTGTTGCCCCCAGAAAAAAAAAAATAATATTGTTTTATTTCTTTTTGTTTGCTTCATCTCTACATCCTAAACAAATACTCCCTTTGTGTGATGATAAGCTTGTTTGTTCTAATAAGTAGGATTGATTTTACTCTTCCCTCCCCCAAGCTAGATTTTCTTTTTATCATGTAATACTTGCTTCTCTTGCCATCGGTCACATCTTCTGTGCCTTGGCAAGGTACAGCAGAAATGCAGCTAAATAGTAGATGGCCATGCTTTTGAGCCAACTTGTTTGGCCCTTCCATTTTGTTTCTTTCCTATATAATCCTACAGTGCAAATTTAATTGAGGAAACACATCTGACATCACTTCATCAGTCAGCGGTAATCCCAAGTAACGTTTGGTTAGGTTTGATTTCTGGTTTTGTCTCTGCATTTTTGTGGTCTTGGTCTGACTTGCACGGAAAAGTGTACTCTCACTGCCCCTGCTCTCTCGTGTGGTGGGGATTCCCTCGCTCAAGCTGCAAGTAGCCAGCTATTTCCATGATGGGGGGTTATCTCCAGCTCGTGTGTAGATGAGGAAGGTGGATCTTGTTCAGTTCTCTGCAACGTACTGTGAGCAGTCAGCTTTTGTTGGTGCTGAAAAGCATTCACGGTGACAGAGGAAGGAGAGTGTTTACATTGGAGCAGTGTCAGATCCTGGTACCTGTGCAAGTAGGCTCCTAGTTACATGGTGTAGATATACTGCAGTGCACCCAAAATTCCGTACGGTGATCTGTGTTTCTTATGAGGAAGCATACACAAATATTTGATTGAATTATAGATGGACACATAATGAGTTTTTATCTTTAATTGGTCCGCAGAGGACTCTAACCAGATGCATGCCTGTGAGTCTCGTCACTGGTTCTTGTGCATAATAGCAGTCAGGGGTAGGATTTTGCCTGTGTCAAATATGTTTTAGCAAACCGGGTACTAGTGTCAGTTCTGCATCTGATTACAGTTGCCATTAAGGACTAGAGCTTTGATTTGAGAAACAGTGCAACTAAGCTGCCTTTCTCTAAGCAGAATTAGCTACCTGTAGCGATTAACATGCGCTTTACAAAAAGTGGGAGCAGGCTGAATCAGCTTGGGAGTTGGCGAATTCGGCACTGCTGAAGGACGATGCATTTGAAAACCTAATCGTGAAGATTTTAATCTCTCTTGATGCTTTATGTAACAGAACGCCATGTGATCTCAGGATCTGTAGTGTCGTCACCGTTCACCCTGCTTGTTTTTGTTGATCATGACCAACCACTCTTAAACTCTGCAAACTTTGAATAGAAGCGAGTGGATAATCTTTAACGGGCGAGGCTTTGTGATTCTTGAAAGCGCTGTGGAGTTCAAGACCCGTGGTTAATAGTGGAATGCTAATGCTAATCTTACGGCTGCCAAGGACTGAGAGGTATTTCTTCTGACCCTCCATCTGGGGGAAACTAATCGGCAGGTACTAAATAGATACATCAATGAAAGTGACACTTCTCCAGAAACAAGGCTCTCACCAAATAACCATGAAAGTATTATTCTTGGAACTGGAGCAGCATCTAAAGAGGTATTTATGAAGTTTTTCATTTTTAGATGCTTGAGCTACTTGTCTTCCTTTCTTTTAAAGTTTTCTTAAATTATTTTGTTTGAGCAAGTACTTACAAAATACTTTTCCTAAGCCAAGGTGCTTGGTACTTGTTAAAACTATTTCAAGCTAGAAGTGTCATACTGGTTTAGAGTACTGTGTCACACAGAGAGGTTTCCTTATTCACTGAAAACCTATGTATCTTGAAATATCTTTACGGCAATATTTAAAATAATCCATATTATAAAATGTTCACCATTACAGTACTTTTCTTTCCTCTTTTCAGAAAAAGTTATTCCAGTTATTCCAAATCTTAAATAATGTGATGCTAAATCAAAAATGAGAATTTTAACATGATTTGAAGCTTATTATCAAACAAGTTCATATTCATTCAGATATTTTTCATACATAATGTCTTGTCACATTTTAAAGAAAAGTTTAGTTAATCGGTCTTATTAAATGTTTGGAGAGACATCGAAATTCAGCTTAGTCATCTGCAAGTTACATTTATTAACTTCCTTTTCCATATAAACAGTGAAATGTACAATGCTTGGTTTTGATCTCTTTCTGCTCTAGTGTTTAAAAGAAATACTAAGTAACTCGGTGAATGGGAAGAATTATTTTACTGAGTTAAAAATATAAGATAGTGGGGGGGGGAAAAATGCCCTGACTCTTCATGTTGCAGAGTAGTTGTTCTGTGTACAGAAGGCAAACACCCTTCTGTGGGAGGGAGCACAGAATGTGTTTTTCATAACTTCTGATCTCTGAACTGGTGCTTTTGTTATGCCACACCCTGCAAATCCCAAAACCTTGCTCTGATCATGTACATTTTGACAAATACCGATTAATACATTTCACTTGATATTCTTGTCATGTTATGCTTGTGGTGCTGCCTGTGGAGAATAGCTTTTCTCTCTGAATGGTGCCTCTTTAAAGAATATAAATCTATACATTGGAAAACTTTTTTTTTAAAAAAACTTCTTTTATTTCTTCAACAATTGACAGTTTCTGAAAACATGCTTGAACTTTCGGATGAGTGTTAAAACTTATACTAAATTCATTCATCTGAATGCCTAAGGAACCAGTGTGGTGGAAATCTTTTATAATAGCACTTGAAATACGATGACAGCAGGTATGTTGTATGTGTATACAGCAATGACCTGTGGCATTATATATTACTGAACAAGAAAGGTAGTATTGAGAAGATTGTTTCCTGACACAAACCAATCTATTCCACAAAATGTATTATGAAAAAAGTGTGATGGAGTAAACATGATTTAATTTAACCTTTCTGCATTATTAAGAGGTTTTGCTATAACTGATTTTAACTGATACACACAGCAGCATGATGTAGCGCCTCCAGTCATACGCCAAAGTCTGTATCTGTTAGCGTTATACAGAGAATTTGGGTGACTTCTCCTGTATTTTTATTCAGGAAGCTACCTCCTGTTTACTTCTCGTTTGCTTTTGTTTCCTCTGGTTTCTCTTGTGGAGACACTGGGTTTGCTCTAGTTGTTTTTCTGTGAATTGAGGCTGACTGACTGTCACGTCACCAAAAATTGCAAATGAAGGAGAAACTTTTAACCTCTCTTGCATCTGTTCTTGGCTAATGTTGCATATTGAGTATGTTTTCTTTCCAAAATTAACCCCGCTGGACGCGTGGGCCAAATCCAAAGAAGCATTTGGCTTTCTCCAAGTTAGATATCTCTGGAGGAAAGAGGGAGAGATTCCCCAGTCAGGCATCTCATTTAGAACTTTCAGGATACTGACACAGTTGGAGGATCTTTTTCCCACTTGCAGTCCTTGGTCAAGGACAGTGTACAGCATACTGAGAAGGGCTTTTACTCTTAATAAAATTAAATACTTCATACTTTTTCATTTTAAGTTTGGCTGCCAGAATGAAGTCCAAGATCTAGAGTTCAGGCTCTGGAGCTCTGCCAAGGTACTTTGGAAAAGTGATCCCTGATGTCGATGTGCTACTGGGGAGCTGTTTAGAACTAAGCAGCATGGAAATGGGATATAAATATTTGTACTAAACGAACAGTGTTGTGGCATCCTCCATATTTCCTTTTGAAACTTGGTTGGAAACACAGAAGATGTGGGCGTGGGGTGGGTGGAAATAAAGTCAGAAGGTGCTTCAGCCTCTGTTTATGGCATCAGCTGGAAGAAGGGAGTGCTGGGTGCATGTGCCAACTCTTGGGATGGTTAAGGTGGGCTGTAGTTGGTTAAAATACATGAACAGTACTGAAGGCAGGGACAAAAACTTCTGTCTTGCGCTATTATATTTAGGTCATAGAATCAGTGAGGTTGGAAGGCACCTTTAAGATCATCAAGTCCAACCATTAACCTGCCCTGACAAAAACCACTTCTAAACCTTGTCCCTAAGTACCACATCTACCCTTTTCTTAAACACCTCCAGGGATGGTGAATCCACCACCTCCCTGGGCAGCCTGTTCCAATGTTTAATAACCCTTTCAGTGTAAAAATATTTCCAGATATCCAATCTAAACCTGCCCTGACATAACTTGAACCCTTGTTCTCTTGTCCTATCTCTTGTCACCAGGGAGAAGAGGTCAGCCCCCATCTCTCTACAGCCTCCTTTCAGGTAGTTGTAGAGGGTGATGAGGTCTCCCCTCAGCCTCCTCCAGGCTGAACAACCCCAGTTCCCTCAGTCGTTCCTCGTAAGGTTTGTCCTCCAGACCCCTCACCAGCTTTATAGCCCTATCTGAACTTCAGTAGCTTCAGTTTGTCTAAAGGATACCTTACTGAAGGGACACCAGTCTCGTACTTGATGTCTCTACCAGTCTAAGTAAATTCCCCCAGTCTCTGAATCGGTTCAGTGGTTCTTTTCTACCAGTTTATCAACAGCTTGTTTTAAAATGCTGAGCTCTTCAGAAATGGGGCTGAAAAACAGGTTTGGGCAAACGAATTCAAGGCAGGAGCCTATCTCAGTTGCACCAATGTTACCCTGTGACTCAAATGTTCACTTACAAATATTTTTGTTTATAGCTGTCATGATTGCTTGCACTTGAACTGCTGACTGATGTTACCGTGCACCTGCCCAGGGCCTCTAGCAATTAGTGGTGTCTGGGAAGAGTCAGAGAGGAATTCCCCTGTTGGGTACCTCCTGTGGGAGCAGGCAGTGCCTCCCCAGGCTGCCTAGGGTTGTTTCTGTGGGAGGTGACTTGTCCTCTGTGCTGGGTGGGACACTGTAGCAGCGGTTCCTTGTCTTCACCGGTCAAGCTGGAAGATGGGGGGGCTTTAAATCCTGTCTCGCAGCAGGGCTTTTCTCTCCCTCCTACAACTTGAGAGTAGCGTGGCGGCTCACCGTGTTGATGCTATGGAAGAGTGGCCACTGGGCATCTGGGCTAACACCCTGTGTGAGAACGAGGAAATGCACCCGGGAGCTGTTTTGGACTCCTGTGCGTTACTAAGTGGGTTACTCATCTCAGACTTCTGATACTGGAGTTGGTTGGGGTTTTGTTTTTGTAGGGGGGTTGTTTTGTTTTGAGGTTTCTTCTTCTAAGCCACAAAGGTTCAAGGTGTCATCTTAATGACAGCGGTTTCTGAAGGATGAGGTAATTGTTTTCAAGAAGTGCTAGGTGCCCGACACAGTATGTACATGAGCTCAGACCTTGTTTTGTACAAAAGACTCTTGGAACAGCTAATGAAACATATTTTGAGTGGATATCCACCAGAAAACAGGCATCAGCAGTATCAGAGAGTGGACAGGACTGTGTCGTATACAGGATACCACTCATAAATTTAGCCAACTCTGCATAAATACGATTACCCAGATATTGAATGGGGCTGAAATAATATGCTGTAATCTTTCCTTCGCAAGTTGTGTATTAAAAGATTAAGAGTATATCTTCTGCTATTTGCAGAATGTCTGGCTCAAGGGTGGCTAAATGTCAGTGGTGTCTTCTCCCTGTGGCCACCATGGATCTGACAGTCTGAAGGTACTTGCTGTTCGTAAGCCAGAATGTGCAGTCCTTTGGAAAATCAGGGCTTTCTACTGTCTGGGATTCCTTTAGAGGAGGAGTAAAGTACTGAGGAAGGCTGAATCCCACTTGGAGGAAACCAGGACTTCAGGATATACAGGCCTTCTGTAGATGGTGTGGCCCTATGCCAGCTGTTTGCAGTCTCTGGCCTAGAAGGTGCTCCAGGGACATGTTCAAAGTATGCTGAGCCAGCACATCTGTTATGACTGTTCTCTTTGGTTTTCGGCAGGATTTACAGGAACAAAGTGTTGTTCTGAAGTGGGTAATACGTCTCTAAAGCCATAAGGCATGGTCAGGTCAGATTAGAATAACTCTTTATCTGTCTTTAGGTAATTTTTAAGTCCTTTTTAAGCACACCTCATTTCATAGTCTTATATACTTTCCCAGGTATCTTGCGTTCTGTTTCAAATCAGTATTGCTTTACAATTTCTTCCTTTAGTGAGGAGAGCATAAATGCTTGGGGATTTTGTTGGTTTTTTATTTTTTTTTTTTACGTGGAGATACTCTGTTGGGATTTCTCTGATTGTGAGTCAGCAGGATTTGCGTCTCAAATCACTGAAGCTATGCCTGGATTAAGAATCTTGGGAGTACTTTCCCGCTCCAGGGTCTAGCTTCTCAACACCGTACTGAGCTGAAGCACGGGCATACGTCGGATTCCTCTCATATCCTCGTTTCCACAGGAAAGGGAGAGAGGGGGAGCACAAGTCGGGCAGGAAATCATGCAGCAAATGCCCGAATTGGTGGTTGATAAAGGGAGGCAAGACTTGGGGATAAACTGCACCGTGCAATAAATCTGGTAAGTCAGGTCACGCTCTTACGTGTTTCAGGGAGTTCCCTCCTACACTTCCTGACTTGGGTGGAGGTACATGGGGTTTGATTTCTATAAATGAAAGTTTCCATTCAGGTATAAAAATACCTTTAAATACGTTAGAGTGAATTCCACCTGTTAAAATATGCTTCTGCTTGGGTGGAACAGCAGGACTTGAATTTTCTCGGATTTTTTCAGGAAGTCACTGAAAAATAAACTGTGGGATGAAGCAGAACTGAAGTATAGTGTTTTGACCTCTCAGAAATTAGGAAATAGGTTATTAGATTTGTGTAACATACAGGCATTAGAGCCAGGGGACTGAATCTGTAGGTCATTCACCCACTTGTGCATTGATGCTGCTAATACCTTTGCAGGCATTTGCTGGTGATCGCAAAGAGACTGAAATTGTAGGACTGTAGATGGACAACGGGATAGAAGTCTGTCATTTTAGAGGAGGAAAAGTGAACTCTCACCTTATTGTCTTTATTCTACTCTGTGTTTAACCCAGTTGCAGTGTTGGGGGTTTATTACTTAACAGAATGGCCTTAAAAATGGTTCTGCACAACAGGGTGATAATGAGTGATCTGCCACGTCAAAAGCCGAGCAGTTGTCAGACCTTCACCCTCATTCACAGCAGATTGAGGCTGTTCCATTCCCACACTGCGGTGTTACCTTAGGTTTTGTTTCCGTACTTTTCTCCTTTCATCATAGAATCCTACCATGCTTTGGGTTGGAAGGGACCTTAAAGATCATCTGGTTCCAACCCCCTGCCCTGGGCAGGGACACCTCCCACTAGACCAGGCTGCTCAAAGCCCCATCCAGCCTGGCC
The DNA here is from genome assembly GCA_013400135.1 of Rhinoptilus africanus. Classification (NCBI taxonomy): domain Eukaryota; kingdom Metazoa; phylum Chordata; class Aves; order Charadriiformes; family Glareolidae; genus Rhinoptilus; species Rhinoptilus africanus. The sequence continues at coordinate 392,441 of VXBO01003546.1, read as the reverse complement.
TTGAACACTTCCAGGGATGGGGCAGCCACAACTTCCCTGGGCAACCTGTTCCAGTGTCTCACCACCCTCACAGGAAAGAGGGTGGTGATCTAATCTAATCTGATCAGATCTAATCTAAAGCACTAAACTAAAACAGTTTAAAACTGTTACCCCTTGTCTACCTGATAAAGAGTCCCTCCCCATCCTTCCTGTAGGCCTCCTTTAAGAAGTCAGTCAATCGTCAGTGACTGTCTTTAATAACTTCTGTAGAAGGTGGAGTAAGGAACTTCATTCTAAACTTCCTGAAGACCATAGGATGACGCTGGTTAATTGTAGGCCTAGCAACTTTGAGTTGGCTTCTAGTGTGATATCCTTTTGTGGGAAATACAGGCTTAATTTCAAGTGTTGAATTGAAAAGTGGCTGTCAAAGGGAAAAATATTCAGTGAGAAGTGTAGGCCAGCTGTTACGCCATATAAATGAACTTCTTATTAAGTGTGACTGAATTATTAGATGATCCAAGATTTTCAATATAATATCAAGGGGAACAATTTGAAAAAGGAGGAGGTAGGAAAAGAGGAAGGAAAAGATTAAATGGTTAAAAAAACAAAACAAAAACAAACCAACCAAGTGCAAAGGGTGTAGGCTTTACAGGGGTTGGGGACAAGGGAAATGGAGGGACTTAAGGTGCTCCATCCCCTCCTTCCACAATTAGCACCGGTCAGTAAGACACAGTACTCCCGTTTCATGTGACTTGATGTGACTTTTCTGCAGCCTTAAGGAAATAGCAGATACTGAGAGTTTAAAAAAATAATAAAAGATGACCTTTCTCAGTTACAGGTTAAATTTGATGGCTTTTAATTCGATGACTATATCCCATTGTGTGCTGTCAAGGTGGAGTGAGTGGGTGTCAGCCACTGTCCCAGCATCCCTCCTGGGCTGTTGGCCCCCTGGCTCAGAGATGCTCTTTAATATAGAGAATTTCAGCTTTCCAAATGCTTGTGTCAGTGCGCCAAACCACTTCCTATCCTTGCTGCGTTTCTTTTGTTATGTTAGGTGTAACTTGAAATGCTCCAGTGACTCTTTCCTCCCTTCTTCATGTAATTTTGGAGTACATGGTAGAAAACTCTGTTGCTGTTCAGTTAGAGCAAGTGGGATTAAATGCTAGTGTAAGTGGGTTTTACTTCGAGGTGTTCCCCTTTGCGAAAAGCATTGCACATGAAAGCTGTGCATAAGACCAGGGAATTGAAAGCTCTTTTTGTGTGTTAAATCTAAAATGATTTAAACCAAATTTCACATAAAGGAAAAACAAAGTTCATCTCTGTGCTTCGGGTAGTGAAACTTAAAAGATTGTAGAAAAGTGATAAAATGTTACATATGCTATATGCTGTTTTATGGCACTAAACGTTTTTTCCCCCCCTTCCATCCTGGGGACAGTGACAGCATGCAGAGTGACGCTATGTGCAGCTTTCTGGAGGAAAGAAAATCAGTTCCTGGCTCAGATGTCTCACTTAACACTTTGAGGATGCTAAGACGGTTGGTGGATCTTTTCCCGCTTGCAGTCCTTGGTCAAGGGCAGATTATGGGATCCTGAGGAGGGCTTTCACTTTTAATGTAGTTAAATATTTTGTACTTACTCATTTTAAGCTTGGATATGAAATTAGGAAAGCCAGTATTCCCAAGCTTGATGTTACTGCAAATGTGTAACTCTTTAAATTTAGGTGGTGTAGCATCTGGATGCGGTTTTGGGTTGTCATAGGCCTCACTCGACTCTGTGAGGAGACTTTGAAACTCAATGGAATGTGCACAGGACAGAGTCCTTCCTCCCAACCACGCTGCTGGATCGTCATCTATGGATACTCTTAGGAACAGGGATGCCACGCGTCTCTCTCCAAGCATCAAAATTGCTTTAGGATGGCTCATATTTCCTTGCAGAGTTATCTCTGACCAGTAAAGAGTGGATTCTCTCTGTGTCTGTCTATATCCAGGTACTTGATACAGACCTTATGTTTTATTTTGTTAGCATTAAAATGGTCAGAATCATTGTAATTCCCATTAAAAACAACTGGGGTTGACTTAGCAATTAGTTGCCTGGAAAAAGAGAAAGAGGATATCCTCAGAGGAGCCAGTGAGAACCGCTCCATGTTTGTCTTTTGATCTTACATGGTTATCTTCTTGCTTTTGAACACAGCCTGCTGTCTCCTGAGCAGAGCGCACAGCGTGATACTTCTGTGTATGCATTGCCATTAGAGATACTGTCAGGTTATTTCCAGAATCCCAGTAGGGTGTATGTATTCTTTCCGCTGAATATTTATTGAGTTATGCTTGCACATCTGGGAAAAAAAATTTAAAAATTTACAAATATAGTACTTCATTTCACTAGCATCTTGCATAGCTTTCCCTTTTATCTGTTTTTCAAGGAACTAGAACCCAATTTCTAGCAAACCAAGTTATGGATGCAAATAACTTTACTGTGGGGGAGGAAAACCACACATTTAGAAAAACTGATAGAGTAATATCTGGTATGAAGAGATTCCTTATTTGGCAGAGGTACATAAATTGAAATCTGCAGAATTCAACCTAGAAATAAAATACACGTTAGCCTTTGGTGCTGAGCAATCTGTTCCCAGTGGCTTGGTTTCTTTAAATCAAGATCCTAGCTACAAGTTTGGGGCTGGAAAGGGAAGTTGGCTGAGATTCTGTGATCTTACACTATATGATTGTGATTTTTCTTTTTCTGAGGGGAGAGGGGTGTCCTTAATCTGTTAAAAAAAATAATTATGACTTACTATGGGGGAAAAAATTAATTAGGCTGGAGAGGCTGCCCATCTTGCACCTTTACTGAGATGAAGAAAAAAATCATGGTCTGTTGAAATAAATAATCCTTTAGTCCTTGATGTCACCTGCAGCCAGAGTTTCCTCTTTAGGTTATTAGCTTGGAGCAATTCTGCTTAATTTTGATACTGGGGACGGGGGTGGGGGGTTGCTGTCAATACACAAATAGTTTTGAATTTAGGAATTGTAAGGCAGAACGGTTCTTTGCCATTCATTGACCATTTATAGATGCCAAGTGAAACATAAAGTCAGATGTCATGTAGGACCTAATTACTTTACTCTTTTCTTGAGCAACTGACAAATGGTTTTTTAACCTCTTCAGTACTTTCATTTTGTAGTTGAAGATCGTAGTTGAAGTCCACAGGATTTGAGCCTGTCTGTAGTGTAAGATGAAAGTGTGCTGTGAGAGAAATTGCTGTTTTCTAATACCGTTTCTAGTGTGGTCTCCTTGCAACATAGTCAAAAGGCGAGATTTATTTCAACTTCAGGAGATGCGCGTCGACCGCTTTTAATGTTGGCATCTAAAGGGAGCCTACACTGACAAGGTACTTGGAAGATAAATTATTATTTTAAGTGAAAGAATTTTTTAATATGCACGCAGAAATATACCAAACCAGGCTTGCATGGAGACAAAAGGATTCCGTGGTGCGGCTTACCTCATTATGTGCTTAAGATGAAAAGCACTTTTTTCGAGTGCTTAGCATGATTAAATTGAGACAAGAGGAAATTATTTAGAGAAACAATGTTTAAGAACTGAAACACTAGGAAAGGTGAAGTGTGCTAAAATGTCTTTCGCTATTGCGTATGTTTCAGCTTAAGCAGTTAATTTATTTGAGGATCAAAGATGCTGGTGAGCTACATGTTTAGCAGCATATTGTGTTCTGCCCTGCTCCTTTGTCAGTAGCCTGTTTTGAGTCTTTTTCTATCGCTTTAAGCAGTTTGTGAACACCTGGGGTGCTCCATAGGCATGCAGGCTTCCAAAGCCTGTGATCCTCCCTGCCAGGGGACTTGCCACAAGTGTCCCTTGTCGCCCCTCCGGGGCTGAGAGGGAGGTGAATCTGTCCGCANCCATAGGCATGCAGGCTTCCAAAGTGTGTGACCTTCCCTGCCAGGGGACTCGCAACAAGTGGCTGAGAGGGAGGTGAATCTGTTCGCCCCAGTGCAGAACCCAGAGTGGCTTTAGAGAAATGAGGAATTCTGCAGCTTTTCTCCCCTCTGCTCCCAGGAATGTAAAATTGTAAGTTTTTGCAGGAGCGTAATATGATGAAGTGTCTGTTGAAGAGGCGTTAAAAGAGACGGTTAGAAGGTATGGAGTAACACAGTGGTGGCTTTGCCTCCCTTCTAGTGCTGTAAGGGAGGGTGAGTGAATCAAAACAGCGCAATCTGAGTGAAGGGCCTGTTGAATGTCATGATGGAGGGGACAAAGGAATGAGCAAACAAGGGAAAAGAAGGTTTGGAGGATTATTTTCCTTAGAACTTCCGTAGATTGTTTTATTTCATAGATGATACGTATATTTTAAAAAAAGCAATAGCAAAACTCCAACCTTTAAATATGGAGTTCCGTCTCTGTCCTTGTCAGGCAGATGACGGGGTGTTGGTGTGAGAACATTGGGTGCTACCCCCGCTAATTTGGGGGATGAAAGTAGTACATCATGGTTTTTTGTTTCCTGGATGATCTGAGAGCTTCCAGCTTTCTCAGCTATAAAGGGACACTTGCAATTTGCCTTTTTTTTTTTTTTTTTAATAGGGTGGGCAAAGCAGAACATGCACATTAACATGTAGTCCTACTTGCGCAGCTGACAGCTCTCTGTTGAATCACAACTCCCCGCTTGTAGGCATCTAAAAATAAATGAAGGAGTTTGCTAAGAGCCCACTGAAGTTAATGGAAGGTGGTTAATGAGTTCAGTGGGAATTGGATGTAGGGCTGTATCTGCATCTCTTCTTCATGAAGGTACATTAATATATATTAAAGAGGGGAATGTTATTTATTGTTAATTTAGTCTGAGAATGATATAAATTTTCCATCATAAGTGGAATGATGGTTTTTAATAGTTATCAATCGTTATGTCAGGAACAACAGTCATCCTGGAATGCATCCATGACTTAATTTTAACGTGTACAAATGAAAATACATATGAACATCTGCTGTCTGTCCTGCAACGGCAAAGCAGGCGTTTCAAGAGTATGTCTGTTCTGGCATGTGAGCTTGCTGTCTTAAATGAGTTATTTTATAAGGACCTAATTGGCAGAGATAGGACACCTCCCTTTTTACACCTAATCTGCCCTTTTCTGATTAGACGCTCCAGGGGACACAGATTGCCCCTGAGCTTGTGTCCAGCTGCAATTTCATTAATTGTATCGTCCCAAGTAACTGCCATGATGAGGAGTCATTTGAGACATCACTGATTATTTTTTTTTTTCAAGTCCAACCCTTCATAAAACATTAATTTAGATGAAATCTAGGACAGGAGCTGATACAGATTCCGGTACAGATTATATGCTTTTGGGGCTGTTTATTAAATAGCTCGCTTGATCACTGAACGTGGTGAGTACCATCGTGCGTAGTAAGTAACCTCTGCAAAAAACAGTGGTTAATTGAAGCGTACATACAATGTATGGCTACGGCTGTTTGTCCATCTGGAGGTGGGAAGCTGGAGCCTGATACATATGTTTTAATGAGTTACTTCTCATTTACTCGCTATTAAATTTACAAGTCAATACAGGCAAGGTGGGGAGTTTTTTGTTTGGTTTTTTTTTTTCCTTTTTTGTTATTTGTGGTTGGTTTTTTGATTTTCCTTTAATTTTCAGCCTGTTAGGTGCTATTCTGTCCAACTTTCCCCAGGTACCCGAAGGGCGCAATGGGAGCTGCGCCCTTGTGGGATGTGTCCGGGTATGTGGTACTGGGAGAGCGGCACTGAGGCGCTCTTACTCTTAAATGTGACCTCTCTCGTGAACAGGATTAGCGTGTACTACTCTGCTGGCATTACTGAATGAAAGAATAGTAGACTAGGGCAACATAAATAAACTAAGAAGGATGATGCAGCTACGCACATGCTAAATTTAGCTTTAAGATGATTATTCTGTGCCTCCTGGCTTTCCTGCTTCTCTGGCATCAGCACCTGTGACATATATGTGCCTTGGAGAAGTTTGCTGCAGAGAACTGAAGAGGCTTTTGGTTTTATTTTTGTGCCTTTGAAGTCATGTAATGCCTGATGAAAGTGCAGGCCTAAGAAACGCTGTTTTTTCAGGTCGGCTCTTTCTTGTGGCAGCGTTTTGTGATGGTCTAACAGCCTCGGGTCTCCTTCCGAACTGCTGCTGGTGGGGAGGGACACTCGGAGTGGCCGTGGCTCCAGTGACCGTGTTCCGTGACACACGAGAGCCGTAACATCTGTTAAGAAATATGCCACGGTTAGGTGGGAGAAGAATTTTGCCTACATTATTAATGCGCGTGCTGCAACTTTTAAGACCCTTAAGTGCTGTGCGGTGCGATGTACAAAACGAGCGAGTAGGCATTTTCCCTGATATTGTAGAAGATTATTGTGAAAGATTATCAGCTGGCTTGCTAGAAACCGGCCGGTTTGTGCTGTGCGTGCTTTTCCTGGATGACTTGATGGCGGAATATTTTTAATTATTTTTTTCTTAAATAAAGGGTTTTGCGTGCTCATAAGGCCTGGGTGAGGGATGGAGAGGGACGGACGGCTGCTGCGTTAGCAGGTCTGTGGGAGCCTGGGTCGGTTTTAGGTGCGGCGTGCATCGCTCCCCGTGTGTATTTTCACTGCCGGGCAGAGCTATCGGGTANAATGAGATGCGGTGGAGGCGGGGCCCGGTCGGCGTGTGAGCCAATGAGCGGCGGCGGCGGCGCATAAATTATGGGGGGGGCCGGGATGGCCAGGTTTTGTGCGGCGCGGCGGAGCGCTGACCTCGGAGCCGGCCGAGCGCAGCCCCGCAGCCTCCCG
>VXBO01003546.1:365016-384707 GCA_013400135.1 Rhinoptilus africanus | reverse complement strand
TGCACGGGCGCGTTTTGGTTTAGTGTTGGTTTTTTTTTTTTTAATAGTGTGGCCGAGGAAGGGGGGTTGTTTTTATTTTTTTGGGTCGGGGAGCTGCTTTTGTTTTTTTTGGTGGTGGTTGTTTTTATTGATCAAAACCGCATCCCGCGGGAAGGAATGCGCACGCTTCCCTATCGATGGAATGACGGCATCGCTTTTGCCTGCCCCGNGTTTCGCGGGGGGGCGGGGGCAGGCGGCGGGTGCCACGCCCCTCCGCGCCGCTCGGCCCCGCCCCCCGCGACCGCACGTGTGATCCCGCCTGGAGCCTTTGCCACCGCGAAGGGAGAATCGCTGGTCCCTGGGCCGTGAGCCAAGTGGCCCCCCCCCGTGGCTGGGGTGGCCCAGCAGAGCTGGGGGTGCGCAGGGTTCTCTGTCCGAGCTGGGTGGGGATGCCGGGCTCGGCGGTGAGCTGCTTTCCTAACCCATATACTTGTTCTTCCCTCCCCCCCACTGTGTTTCAGGATCTGGTGAAGAGTCACTTGATGTACGCGGTAAGAGAGGAAGTGGAGGTCCTCAAAGAGCAAATCAAAGAGCTGATAGAGAAGAACTCGCAGCTGGAGCAAGAAAACACCCTGCTAAAAACACTGGCCAGCCCGGAGCAGCTTGCCCAGTTCCAAGCGCAGCTGCAGACTGGTTCCCCGCCTTCCTCTTCCCAGTCACAAGGGACAACACAGCAGCCTGCTCAGCCGGCGTCACAGGGGTCAGGGCCTTCAGCGTAGCTCGAGATGTCATCGCCGTCGTGATAACTGGCCTCTGGACTGCCCAGAGCATGAAGGACTAGCGGGAATCTGCCACAGCCACCCTTCATCCATTTCAGTGCACGCTGCAAGCCAGACTGAGGACTCCGTGCCCTGCACACGTCAGGAGAGGCTTCTCCCCCCCGCACTCATCCGTCTCTCTCTTCCCTCCTATCCCCCTTTGGCTTGAAGGAGTCTTTGTTCTTAGGTTGATTAAAATAAACTTCTTCCAGAGAATTAGCACAAGTACACTGGGGACTTGAGCAGCTTCTGCAAATGGCTGAGAAACGAAGCTGCATGCCTGAACATTTTTTTTTTTTTGGTTTGTTTTTAAATCTTCACTCATCCAGTGACATAACTGATACAAGTGCTTTTCGAGCTTGGGAATATGAAGAAATAGACTGGAGTAAAAAGCGATGGCTCAATCCCCCGTAGTGCACTGGGGTTCCAAAATGAGGACTGGTGCATAGGATCTTAAGAGGAAGAGGGAGAAAGGTAAATTCAGTGTTTAACACTTAATTGTCACCTGAAACCTTAAGTGCAAATACTTGCACCGTTTTCTGACGCAGTGGACAGGTGCATAAAGCTGTATTATATATAGAAAACAGGTAGGTGACGTACAGTTGGGTCATAGGATAATTACAATGAAGGTTATTTGCCTACTGTATATTTGTGTATTTAGTGTAATTACTTTGTAAAATAGAAAACTGTAACTATTTAGGTTGTACAGATTGAAGTTTAGTTGTTTCATTGGCTGATCTGAAGAAGTTTGGAAAGTCTTTTTTTTTTTTTTTTTTTTAAGCTACATAAATAAGAATGCACCTACGCAACTGTTCAGAATTTGGCAGATTTATGCTGTTTGTGTAACTTCTGAAGTTCCCTGGCTGCTGATTATCTTGAAGTAAATCTTTGTTCATTGTAGTTCGGTTCAAGACAGGAAAAACCACTCCAAAAATTATCAAACCCTGCTAGCAAAGAATTTAAAAAAAAAAAAAAAGAAAAAAAATTGGATTTCCCAGTATGGATTTTTTGCATATGATCTGTATAGTAGTATGCATATGTTTTTGTGCATGTTCTCTAAACAGTTGTAACACGTCAATGTATTTAACTGTTGCACTTGTCAACTTTCAATAAAGCATACGATGTTGATAAATCACTGTTTTGTATATTGTACTCATGCTAACTGCAGGCACTTCCAGCGTGTTGCAGTGCAGTTTTACATGAGCAGTGAGGTCAGGAAGTGCAGAGATCCTGGCTGTCGGCGTCAGAGCTCTAGTTTCAGCTAAAAATGCAGCTCCCGTTTTCCACAGTTATGGTGAGCGGGAAGTCAGCTGAAGGAGGAGGGGGGGAGGGAGTAGGGGGCCTGACTAAGCAAAGCTCCTTGTTTTGGACCAATCCTGCACAGTCAGGACTGTTGGGTGCCTTCTGTACGTTGCGTAATAGATAAGAAAAAGCGCAGATATCTGATCAGATATCTGATCACGAATGTCTAAATCTCGTGCAACAGTTGTTCCATATCGGCAAACTGCACCCTTCCCTGTGCGGGGGTCGTCTCTTGCTGGCAGCCGCTCCGACATCCTTAATTCAGGGCGAGAAAGGCAGGGAGCATCACAGCTTCCCCAGCGGGCCAGCTGTAGCACCGTTGTCTCTCAAAAACATCCAGCGGAGAGACCAGGCTGAAATCTCACGAGAATTTCTCCCCTTTTGCCCCCGCAGCTCGTGTATTGATTATTTCGTGCTTATTTCACGAGTTGAAATCGTGTGAGCTTGGCGTGTGGTGCAGATTCTGCCTTCGGAAAGGGTTGAGAAGGGTTTGCAGTTCTGTATGAAGGTGAAAGTTTCCCTTCAGTTTGAAAAACTTCTTTCCTCTCCAGTGGGGATGATTCAAATACAACCGAATCCAAACCTATGGATTTCCGGGTGAATGACTAGATACGGTGTGATGGATCGCCTGCAGCCGGGGAAGCAAAGGATTGTGCAGTTTTGGAGTGCATGGTGTTTGCTGCTGTTGAGGATGCGAATCTTCAAAACTTAATGAGATTAGATGGTCATTACTTTGAGTCGTGGGACAGGACCTTGACCCTGAAAGCCATGTCCTAAAATATGAATGCAAGGAATTAATTTGACTTAAAATGTAAGGGTTAATTACAAAGCTTTTTTGTAGGGTCTTCTATGACTGCTTACCTCCATATAGTGAAAATCCTGAGGTATCATTCCTGCAGGACTCCATGTTACTGAGAGTAGTCAGGTGTAGGAGGGGGAAGAAGAAGGCTGCAGGTTCAAAGGCAGGACAGATCACCTTTGGGTGTGATTTGTGGCGAAATTCTTCCTTTTGGGTACTCATCTAGCATCAGCCCAGGCACTACTTAGCTGTATCCCAGCACAAGCAGTTGAATTACCTTTATTGGAATTGGTATATCAGAGCACACGCATGAGTGTGTCTCTGTGGGAGTCTGAGCTTTAATTTGTAGTTTGTGTTCTTGAGATTCCAGTATATAATTTAAGAGTGTTCTTAATGAGGAAACACCAGAGAGAAAAGTGAGATCTTTTTTTTTTTTTTTCCTTTTTCATAGATTAAGCTAAAATTAGAAATTGATGATAGCCTCTGTGGCAGAACAGCACTTGAATTATTTGGATCCGACAAAAGGAATGCTAATTCTGGTGCTTTTAAAATGGCTTAATTGTCTCCAGTTGCCTTTATGTTCTGAATGTCTCTTTAGCACTTCCAGGCCATAACATTGAGTGTATAAAAAAAAAGTCAATCTTAACATGCAGATGGGCTTTTTCACCCGCTTCACTGACCAAAATTTGCAAAGAATTATTTTTTGTTCAAAAAAGAAATTGTCCTCTGGGTTTATTTCTTTTACTTTGTTTGAAGAACACCCTGAGCATATTCTAAATCCAAGATTTATTTGTTTTTTAACTGTTCATTAATACAGTATCTGGAAGTCTGAAGGTTTTTGGTTGAGTAAGACGTTGATAATTTTAGTAAGCTGTGCTTCCACGTTGGCAAAGACGATCATTTAGTCGTAGGTACCGAATAGTTTTAAAACTCTGGAGCTGGGTTTTGAAGCTGTTTATCAATTGCTAAAGTTAGGCAGAGCAAGGTTTTGTTGCTGAGATGATTTTAGCAATAGCTCTGTCAAAACTGCAGCCTCCCTTCCGTGAAATGGATTCAAATGGACTAAAATTGCACTGGAGACCCAAACAAAGAGTAGATGTTTCAGTCGGTTGTGCTGTAATACTTCTGGAATGAATTGTTTTGATTTTTGCAAATAATCTTTCAGAGCACTTTAAATCAAACATTATCAATAGTCAGGAGCGTTGTCTTTTTCCACCAGAATTTTCCTTTGTACAAACTCTGAAATGCTCAGGTTTTCATCCACACTGAGAATCAAATTAAATGCAATCTGTCTTTTATATGTCAGGCTTTTTTATCCTCTGCGCATCTCCCAGTTCAGTAACTCTTCAGGCTATATTCAAGCTGTTTGTCATTTCACTTCTTGTTGACATTTAGCTGCACACTTCCTTTATTTTTAACAGCGATATGATAAACCGATCTAAGCAAATTATCACAGAGACCAAGTTGCTATTTTTTCCTTCCTGTATCCCTTTTTTTTTTAAAAAAAAACCAAAACAATAATTTTTGGCACATAATTCTAAGGCATGTCTAGATTGTCCAAATTCTGGAGGGCTCCGTAAATACTTGGGGAAGAGAAATATCTTTCCATTACATGCCTAAAAACTGTCCACAGGGCACCCAGACAAAACCTCCCAGCAGCGGTGGAGTAAATGCAATGCCTTAGAGATGCCTCTCCCTAATTCTTATGGAATAAATCAGTGCCTGGGAGGCAGCTTCCCGTCTTTCAACTGGAGAAAGAACCCGGCCAGGCTATTTGGGAATTACCACCCTGGATTTCTGTAGCTGCAGTGAATGTATTAATCTCAACACAAAGAATTTTAATTATTTGCTCCTCGCAGGGTGAAATAGCAGTGCTGGAGCGCGCTGGCTGAAGGCATACTTGTTTAGCTTAATGTATGCCATTTGCAAAACCTCTTGTTAATGTCTTCGGTACTTTAGTAACAGTTCACACCTTCCAGACGTTGCGTTGTTTCTTGCTGTTCTCTCTCTTTGGGGTTATGCATTTTAACTTTCTGGGAGAGTTTTCTGCTGGGGTGAACCTGAAACAAGCTGTAAATCCAAGGCTTTGCCGAAGCTGGAAATTAACCCAATTCCAACCGTTGCTGGTCAGTGTCACTTCAGATGTGTGAAGCAAAACGGAGGGTGGCTGCTCGAGGGAACTCCTGGGAAGTCTGGAAGGAGCTGAGGTGTTTGAAATGCTTGTTTGAGGATACTCTGGAAAAAAAAAAACCCACCTGCCACTGGCTCGGTCCTTTTCCTGCGATGAGTAAGCAGACTCTTCCGACTGCATTTGGTATGTGCTGAGCGAGGCCAACAAATGGCGTGTTTGAGAATCCCGTGGCAAGGCTTTTCCAGCAGACACTGGCTACTGCCCGCCTGCGTCGGGGTCCAATTTCCAACAAGGAGCAAAGCCAAGCTCAACAACAAAGTTACAAGTCAAACCCAGGGATAAACTAACTTCCTTACATTGTGAATACGTCGGAAAAGGGCAGCAGTTCAGAAGAGAAAACAGGCAAAATTGCGACGGCTTTCCTCGAAACTAAGTTCCAGGTGGTTGTGGTGGTTCATTGAGGTGCCCTTGGGAGAGTTGTGTGGGGCCAAGAGGCAAAAGAGCTTGGGTGGGATGTGGCCAGGAAGCTCCCAAAATGTAGTGCAAGGGGAATGTGGGTACAGTGTAACAGCCAGCTGAAGAAAGGGAAAATGGTTCTCAAAAACCTTGTTCCTGAGCTAAGCCAGGTTCTCAGCTCATCCTGAAGCTTAACTTCGATTCTTCAGCTGCGTTGGGTGGGGGTGGCTTTTCAGTGATGTGTATGTGGTAATACACATTGGATGCCTTTCAAGTCATCGTGAGAAAGTGGCTACAGGCAAAAAAAAAAAAAAAAGAGAAGAAAAAAACCCAGAAGAAAAGGTCATAACACTCTAATTTACAGTCTTCTAGTTTGGGTGGACTGAGAAGTGTTGAAGTTCTCCCTCTTTGGAGCTCTGAAGGCACTGTAAAAAGGTGAGAAATTGAGATCTGTCAAGTGCAAGCTCAGGGCAAACCCACCTGAGTCCTGGAAGTAACAAAAAGGCAGCACATAAACTTTGTCAGCCTTTAAAAAGCAAAGTCAAGCAGAACAAACCTCTGTGGCCTTCTGAAAGGAAAGCAGATCTGTTGTTCATCATGGAGCATGGGAAGGGAGGGAGATGAGCTTATTTGTGGGTTATTTAAATTACTGTCAGCTGCTTTCCAGTCTAACATACATTCAGGATCTCTAGGAAGCTGGGTATCTGTGCTGAGCTCTCAGATCTCCCCCCAAAATCTTGTTTAAAGTATCTGCCTGCATTATGCTCCCCGCGGAGGCTGCAGTAAATGGTCATTCTTCCTTCCATTAGTTTTATTACTGAGAACCAGCCTGTTCTGCCTCTTCGCTGCTGCTTTAATCAAAGCTTTGCTACCAGATAGCCATCAGAAAAGACATCTGCAATTCAATTAGATATGTGCTTAAACTCATGATCTCTGCAAAACCAGCCGCTGCCAGAACAGAGTGCCCTCTGCGCCGTGGGCTTGCCAGGGCTGCAGGGCTCTCTCTGCTCCAGCACTTCTGCCTCCTGCCACCACTTGTCCCCCTCCTGCCCCCTGCAGTGGCACGGCGACAGCTTACAGAGGCTTGAAATGCATAGGAGGGAGGCTGGTAGGAGCTTATTTCTTCTTCCTTGCAAAGCAGGAGAGAAGCTAGAAACTCAGCAGCGCTTCTGCAGCCACAGCACCTGCTTTATAAGATGCAGAGTGCTGCGGTGTGTCCTAGAATCATAGAATGGTTTGGGTTGGAGAAGAGCTTAAAGATTATCTAGTTCCAACTCCTCTGCCATGGGTGCAGACACACCTCCCACTAGACCAGGCTGCTCAAAGCCCCATCCAGCCTGGCCCTGAACACTTCCAGGGATGAGGCATCCATAACTTCCCTGGGCAACCTGTTCTAGTGTCTCACCACCCTCACAGTAAAGAATTTCTTCCTAATATCTAATCTAAATCTCCCTTCTTCCAGTTTAAAACCATTACCTCTCCTCCTATCGCTACACTCCCTGATAAAGAGTCCCTCCTCATGTCTCCTGTAGCCCCCTTTAAGTACTGGAAGGCTGCTGTAAGGTCTCCCTGGAGCCTTCTCTTCTCCAGGCTGGAAAACCCCAGCTCTCTCAGCCTGTCCTCATAGCAGAGGTGCTCCAGCCCTCGGATCATTTTCATGGCCCTCCTCAGGACCTTTTCCAACAGGTCCATGTCCTTCTTATGCTGGGGACTCCAGAGCTGGCCTCAGTACTCCAGGTGGGGTCTCACCATAACAGAGTAGAGGGGCAGAATCGCCTCTCTCAACCTGCTGGCCACGCTTAAGAGTAGCATCTTTCTGCCTCAGGAGGTAGGATGAAGAAGCTCCAAGGGTGCTCCAGGCGTAAATTATTGCACCTTTTGCATGGGCATGGAAGCATGATGAATTGATGGCAATGCCCATACCAAAGAAGTCTGACTTCTTTATTATCAGAGACTTTACAGTCTCCAGTGCTGTAAATGCCTATCCCCTGGTGCCAGACATTTCCAGGGCCACCATTCTTTCTCACAATAAAATGGCACCAGGGGAGGTTTAGGTTATTAGGGCATTAGGAAAAATTTCTACACTGAAAGGGTCATCAAACATTAGAACAGGCTGCCCAGGGAAGTGGTGGAGTCGCCATCCCTGGAGGTGTTTAAAAGATGGGTATATGTGGTGCTGAGGGACATGGTTTAGCGATGGTTTTTGTCAGTATTAAGTTGATGGTTGGACTCTGTGATCTGAAAAGTCCCTTCCAACCCAGGCAATTCTATGAGGTGACCAAGGCAAAGTCGAAGCACATTCTGGGCAGGCCAGACCACCAAGCCTCTGCGAGAAACAGCTCTTTGGAAATAATTCCGTGATCTTAGAGGTAAAGGTGACCTCCAAGTGATGTCAGGCTGGTCCCTGACACATACTACAACCTTGTTTAAAAACTCTCCAGAAGGATGTTATGAAGTGCTTTAGCGATCTTGCTTAAAGCATTTCTAAGAACCAATTATAAAGGCTTGTGAAATCACAAGTGAAAGCAGTCAGAAGGGAGGTTTGCGTGGGCTTCTTTGTAGAAAAGATGCAGTTGACAAAAACCTTGACAGAACAGTTGACAAAAGTGAAGAGCGAAGGTGAGCGTGGGGAGTGGATGTGGTTTGCAGCTCACTGCAAGCTTTCCTGCCTTCAGGGGGCCGAGTATAGCCCCAAAGGGTCGGGGTACTTTACCTCTCCGAACCCCCTGAGTGCAGAATTCAGCACAGCCTTGGTAAGCGCCCTGCAGCCATGGGCTTTCTCCACCTGCCATTCCCAAGGGACCCACCCCAACAGTGACAATAGAAGCACTTCAGCTCTGTCAGGGGGAGGTGAGAAGAGGATGGAAGTCCAAGTACTTGTAGGTGATGCAGGAAAAAGTCTCCTCGCCCTTCTCCCCATCTCCGTCAGCTTTAACTTTAAATCCAGTGAGCAGTGATGGCGGAGCAAATTCAGTCATGCTCTTAATGAACAGCAGCTCCCCATTTAATGGGCTGGTGTAGAGAACCTGAGCCAGGACACTCTGTTTGCTCAGAAGGCAATTATTCCAATTTACTACTTAAGTGCCATAAATGCACTCGGGCTTTCGAAGGAGCAGCAGTAGCTGTAATGCCAGGGCATGTGGAGAAAACTGAAGCAGCTTCAGGCAACGACAGGCCAGAAATAAGTCGGATCTGGGGATCCTCAGGTAGATCTAGGATAGAGGGAGGCGGTGGGAGAAGGCGGTATTCTGATGTGACCTGTTGGATGCCGGTATTGGTATTGGACGTATCAGAGCTGGGCAGTGATTTTACTCCAACCCGGGGCTGCTTTGGTGGTGAACCACACACAGAGCAGGGGAAATTTGAAAAAGTTTGAGGATACCGCCCTTCCACCCCTGAATATTGAAGTCCTTAATATGTTTGTAATAAGCAAAGTGATACCTTACAGGAGACAGGAAGTCTGGTGTGGGCCCTTATCGGTTTCAAAGGGTTGCCAGAGGAGGAGGTTTGAGGATATTCTTCTGCTGGAGCATCCTCAACACCTGCAGCGATTAAACTCATTCCTGGGCCCTCTGAGTTTTGGCGAAGCAGATTTATGTGCCCAGATCCTCTCAGCCATCCATGCTGAGCCTGTTGGTTCGGAAGGTGGAGGGCCTGTAAGACCGGGCAATGTTGGATGGGGGCTTTCAGCCCATAGTCCAGGGGAAAACACTCTGGTTGGATCAAGGCACTCGTATTTCATCTCAACGTGGCTGCTCACAGTCAGCTTGGAGGTAAAATCAACCTGTGGCAAATGCCAATTTCTTTAAAAAAGTTTCCTTCTGGGTATGTGAAAATACAGGTATCAGTTATTAGTAATTTAGAGAAAACTCTTATGTCCACAGTCTGTTGTTTACAGGAGGGTTAGATCCTTCACCTTTCTGAAGATAAATTTAAGGTAGGCATTTGAATTAATTAAGAAGAATGAGCAATACAAAAAAAAACACCCAAAACAAACCAAACACAAACTCAACACAAATGAAAAGAAACAAAAAACACTCTGCAGAAGGTGAGGGCAATTCTGCACGTGGTGACTTTTGGTGGCTCTGCTCGTGAAATTCTTACCCCAGTACAGCACAGCCAGGCAATTCGTCATTCCAGCTCCCACCCAAGTGTGTGCTGCAGCACCAAGGGCATGAGTGGAAAACACACTGCTTAACGAAGTGTCTGGCATAAAAATACTGCACCCTGACACTGGAACCCTGCCTGCCAACTCGTCCCTTAAAAGCCGTTGCCAAAGTACTACCCAAAAAATGCAGTTATGCTCTTAAATGTGGGGTTTCTGTTAGAGCAAGCCCCTTGCTGGGATCACGGGACCTCCCAGTGTGAGCACGGTTGCATTTTAGCAGTGGTTATTACTCTTAATCTGTCCAGTGTAAGTAGAATCATAGAATGGTTTTGGCTGGAAGGGACCTTTAAAGGTCATTAGTCCAACCCCCCTGCAGTGAGCAGGGACATCTTCAACTGGATCAGGTTGCTCAGAGCCTCATCCAACCTGACCTTGAATGTCTCCAGGGATGGGGCCTCCACCACCTCTCTGGGCAACCTGTGCCAGTGCTTCACCACCCTCAGCGTACATTTTGTTTTCCTTTTATTTAACCTGAATCTACCCTCTTTTACTTTAAAATCATTATCCCTTGTCCTATTGCTACAGGCCCTACTAAAATATCTCTCCCCATCTTTCTTATAAGCCCCTTTTAAGTACTGGAAGGCTGCAATAAGGTCTCCCTGGAGCCTTCTCTTCTCCAGGCTGAAGAACCCCAACTCTCTCAGCCTGTTCTCACAGGATAGGGGCTCCAGCCCTCTGATCATCTCCATGATCCTCCTCTGGACCCGCTCCAACAGGTCCATGTCTTTCCTGTGCTGAGGAATCCAGAGCTGGACGCGGTGCTCCGGGTGGCGTAAGTACTGTGCTAATGAAGTTGCTACACTTAAAGTGATGTTTCCTGCTTAGTATAAATTGAGCAACTCAGTGTCTTGTCCATCCCTAATGTCCTTGCCTGGGCTGTCAGTGAGGACTGACCCAGCCCACCTACCCCCACATCTCCAACTGGCTGTGGCCAGCAGCAGACGCAGAGGGAAGGCATGGAGCCATCTATGTCCTGATCATCTTCTCACCTTTCAGCAGCCAACAACTTATGGACTTCCCTAACCGGAGGCTGCAGCTGGACACCTGTGTTTTAGAGTTATCTTTGAATGTGTCCTCCAGGCATGTGTTTAAATTCATTTCCATCCTTTTGCACATCTTTTGCAAGAGCAGTTGTTCCCTGGTTGTCCCTTTCCAGTTTATGTCCCCAGGCTCCTCATGCTTGCCCCCCAGCATAGCGCCGTTCTTGGAGCCCAGCGCTGGCCCAGATCCGTGCTCTTAGCCCATGGGCATCACTTCAGACATGGAGTTTTCTGCTCTGAATGTGTTGCCTGGCACTCAATGTCATGAGCTCCTCTGTAAGTCTTCGCCCTTGAAGTTTCAGGTAGGCTTACGTGGCTAACGTGGTGTCCTCCACAGACCTTGTCTCCTCACCTTCACCACCTTGCTTGAGTACTTAAAAGAAGTAATTCGCTGCTTTTGGAAAAGGAGAGGACTTCGGGTATTGGCATCCCTTAATAGCATTGATTTTATTTGGTTTTCATTAGACATGACATCATTAAATATCTCACTTCCGTTTCTGTGCGAAGTTTTGCTTTCTCTTTCGCCGAGGAGGATGTCATCCTGGCAGGGCTGAGGCCAGCCCAGCTGAGGGAAGGTTTAAATGAAAGCAGGTCCACCCTTTTGAGATGTTGCACATGAGAACTCACAGGCATCCATTTCCTTTTTCTTTTTAAAAAGAGAGAAAAGAAAAACTTTTGGTCTAAATTTTCACGAAACTCCATTTCTAGCTATACTTAACTCCAAAGTTTGCCAGTGAGGCTACTTGGCAACGCCAGTACAGACATATACATATATTTATCAGCTATGATGTATATTAGAAGCATACCCAGGATACGCCTTCAATATTGCTAATTTCTGATGACCTTTTCATAATGTCAGATAGATTTGATGTTCCCATTAAAGTCTGAGCACCTGAAACCGTGCTGCTCCTGTGAGACTTGTACCTTCTATTAAGAATGAGTCAGCTTCTAGCCTTCAATTTCTGAGGAAAAGAGCTGAAAATATCAATGATGAGCTGCTACATTGAGCCAGAAATCAGAAAAGAAATAAGAGGGGGGAAAAAAAGATTCCAAAATTACTTCTTAAGATTAACTGGCTTATTTGGGCCTGACTTAGGAGTTTTTTGGATGATTTGACAGCTCTGAAATAGTGTTGGAACAAGGTTGCTGTGCTCTGTTCTTGTGCTCTGACAGTAGCACAAGCTGCTTTTGGTGTTAAAGTGCCTTGAAATTAATTAATTAAGGGTTTGGGGTTAAGCAGAAAACACAGGGTCAATCTGCCCAGTTCACAAAGTGCGATTAAAGTTTTTTTTCTTGATGCATGACAGTTTCAAGATACTTAAGTGTATGTTTGATCTTTAATGTCAAATATTTTATCATTTTTTTTTTATTAGGGAGCATTTTTGTACATATAAGAGTTTGTCCAGTGACTCATATTATATGCAAATAGTCAAGCTGAAATACTAATTGCTTTTGGAGAGGGAACAAATTATGACATTGTTCTGGATCATCAAAAGTGATGCAATCTGTTCCTTAAGGCCGGGATACAGGTTGCAACCATGTTTACAAAGATAGAGAAGGCAAACGCCCACTTTCTTTTAGCTGTACAAACAGGTGAGGAGAAGCAGCGTTCAACGTGGGGGTCACACCGTTGCTGCTGCCGTACTGAGCCTCTCAAAACTAGACTTTGCTTTTCCTTCAGAAGCAATGTCGTTTGTTCATTCACCCTCAAAAAACTCTTCTGGAGTGCTTTTATTATAGCATCCACAACCTGGGCACTGTGCAGCACCAGCCGCTCTGTAGTAGACAGCTTGTGTGGAGAAGGGGCTCTCTCAGACCATGTCACAGGGTCTCAAAATGGTAGGGGTTGGAAGGGACCTTTGGAAATCATCTAGTCCAACCCCCCTGCCAGAGCAGGTTGCCCTGGAGCAGGTTGGACAGGAACGCACCCAGATAGGTTTTAACTATCTCCAGAGAAGGAGACTCCACCCCCTCCCTGGGCAGCCTGTGCCAGTGCTCTGCCACCCTCAAAGGAAAGAAGTTTTTCCTCATGTTGAGATGGAATTTCCTGTGTTTGACTTTGTGCCCATTGCCCCTTGTCCTCTTGCCAGGTACCACTGGCCACCTGGTCCCATCCTCTTGACACCCGACCTTTAGATGCTTGTAAGCATTGATGAGATCCCCTCTCAGTTTTCTCTTCTCCAGGCTAAACAGACCCAGGAGTCTCAGCCTTTCCTCCTAAGAGAGGTGCTCCAGTCCCTTGATCATCTTTGTAGCCCTCCACTGGACTCTTTCCAGTAGTTCCCTGTGCTTCTTGTCCAGGCAGCCAGGGCTAATGTCTTTCTGTGCCTGGTGGGATGGCCACCCTACAGCCCTTTGCGTTTTCTCACAGTGGCCCCAGCGGCAAGGCCAGGTCTGAGGAATGGGAACCCTCCGATGGCATGTTTCCTAAACCTCAGGTTGTGTTTTGCAATGAAGGGTCAAGAGAAAGCACTGACGTTTTTGTTCTCCAGAAACCACTGGCTAAGTCAACCAGACTGAAAAAATAGCAAGGGCCATTGCCAGCAAAAATAACCAGCCGCAGTAACAATCCTATCTCTGGTCCCTGCGTGTGCTGTCATCTCTGCGGAACTACATCAGCAGCGTAGCAAAGGAGAAGAGAGATAATATTTTAAAAAACAGAATCATAGAGTGGTTTAGGTTGGAAGGGACCTTAAAGATCATCTAGTTCCAACCCCCCCTGCCAAGGGCAGGGATACCAAGTCCGAAGAAGTTAGACCCTATTCTTCCCCAGCCCCCATGAAACTGTATCTGTCAATCATGAGCCTGTTATCTCACCTATCCTAAAATGTGCGGACAGGGAGGTTTCCAAGAGGGCACTTCCTTCGGCAGCTGTATTCCACTGTCAGCCAAGCGATTAAGTGAAACACCGCAGCTCTGTAATTACACATAAGGTAATTCTCACGTACCGCGTAAGTCTGGCAACTGCTAACAAAGGTCTGGATGCAGATGGGAAGGCTCCATCTGGAAGATGGCTGTGTAGGCAGCCTGTTTCCTCGACCCATGCAAATAGAGAGACAGAACATACAGTACGTTGCCGCTCCGGCAGATGCATCCTGACAAGGTTAAACCAAAGGGCTTTGCTGGAGCGGGTAAACACGACAGGTTTCCAGCGCTGTTTACTTAGTGCGGAGCAAGGCACTTCAAAGAGGGGCAGCAGGATGATAGATCAGTCCTTCTGGAGATGTCTTTGGTGCCGGGAGAGGCATGAACATTTCACGAAAAGGTGTTGAAATGACACATTTGGGACCTGGACTGGTAATGTGTGGTGCACGTCAGCGCGGTACCCCTGGCAATCTTTAAATTCTTCTTGCCGGCGAAGGACGAGGGGTTTGCTGCCTGCTGCACAGGTAGTACTGACACGGCGGTAGCTGCCGAGCACGGCCAAGTGAGCTCTCAAACTTGGTGATTGAAGGCTGTGCTGCACTTCTCCAAGGGTCTCTGCTGTGGCCCATGAACTCTGTTTATCCTGGTGTGTGTCACCCCTGCCCCTTTGGCTAGCCCAAATCAAAGCCCTTCTTCACTGGGATAAATGAGCATGGCCGATGGAGTCTCCTGCGACTGGACAGGCTCATGGTGCCACACGATGTTCCGCAGGGCTGCTCTCAGGAGCAGCCCTGTGGAAAAAGGACTTGGGGGTGCTGGTGGACCAGAGGCTAAACATGAGCCGTCAGGGCACACTTGCAGCCCAGAAAGCCAATCGTATCCTGGGCTGCATCAAATGAACCGTGGCCAGCAGGGCCAGGGAGGTGATTCTCCCCCTCTACTGTGCTCTCATGAGACCCCACCTGGAGTACTGTGTCCAGTTCTGGAGCCCCTGCTACAAGAAAGATGTGGACATGCTGGAACGTGTCCAGAGAAGGGCCATGAGGATGATCAGAGGGCTGGAGCACCTCTCCTGTGAAGACAGACTGAGAGAGTTGGGGTTGTTCAGTCTGGAGAAAAGAAGGCTCCGAGGAGACCTTATTGTGGCCTACCAGGATCTTAAGGGGGCCTACAAGACAGCTGGGGAGGGACTTTTTAGGATGTTGGGTAATGGCAGGACTAGGGCGAATGGATTAAAACTAGAGATGGGTCATTTCAGAATGGACATTAGGCAGAAGTTCTTCACCATGAGGGTGGTGAGACACTGGAACAGGTTGCCCAGAGAGGTGGGGGATGCCCCATCCCTGAAAGTTTTTAAGGCCAGGTTGGATGGGGCTCTGAGCAACCTGATCTAGTGGGTCCCTGCCCATGGCAGGGGGGTTGGAACTAAACAATCTTAAGGTCCCTTCCAACCCTGACAATTCTATGATTCTATGATGCTCATCTGCTTCTGGGCACCAGGTGGTCCTTGCGCTGGGCCAGACAGAAGATCTTTTTTTGATGTTTCTGACTTGTTAGCAAACAGCTGTTGTATTTAGGCCACAGCTCCATAATACTTCCATTTGGGAAGAGACGGTCTCTTTAGGAGTTGTTGTCACTTTACAGTGGTTTCCCTCTCTTGGTGAGGAGGGAAGCCCTCGGCCATGCTGGGATGTGCGGTCAGTTGGGTCATCCAGCATGGAAGAATGGCAGAAGCTAACTGCTAACCCCCTGGGGCACTAAAGCATCACAGGTGGTAGGAAAGGCTTTGATTTTTGCCTGAAGAGGGCAAGAAAGGGGAAGAGGTGCTAACAGACAACCAGTAATAATAAGCAATAAACAACCTGTGGAAAGCAGGTCCTCTTCTCATCGGGGAGAAAATATCGAATTCTTGGCTTTCCAAGATTAAACTGGAAAGATAAGACTTTGCCTTGTGCTGATGCACCCTGAATGTCATCGTTCAGGAAGAAAAACATGAAAGCTGTGAATTTTGGGGGAAGCCTAGGCAATTAAACAGCTGATGCTTATTCCTGTGGGTTGGTTTGCAATGCCCAACACACGCCTTCAGCCTTTCAGGCTCTGCATTTCTGACCTTTTCTTCAATAATTATTTATTGCACGTTAAAATACTTACCACTGGGTTGAAACAACAAAATGTACGTGACCCTACGTCTTTTGTTTCTAAACAGCCTGCATTTAAATGGGGAGAAGATGAGCTAAGGCTCAATCGTTTCTTGAGGAGCCTTTGCTCCGCCGATGCTGGAAAGTCATTCTCGGGGCAGTGACACTCGCTGACCCGAACCATCAGGGGAGGAAAGCCAACCTAAACGTGAAGCGGCCCACACTTGGCCTCTGTTTTTACTGTGCATGCTGACACAAAACCCCGGTGTGCATGGGCCTGGGCTGTGCTTGGACGTGCTCCCTGTGTTGACACTGCACCAGCATGTGGCTGTATTGTTATAAACAACTCCCCGCGCCGAAGCGCCCGCAGACCGGCATGGCCTGGGGTCTCCTCCTGACCTTGGGCGATGTGATACACGTCCTTCAACCACAGACTGGTTCCAACGCTCTGAAATGAAGTTATCTGGGAAGCCAAGGACTTTCTCTTGGAAGGGCTGAGTGCTGTGCCTCCAGTGGCACATCCCGGGCATGGGAGATGTTGATCTGCACCACCAGCGACTCAGCAAACATCACTGATGCTGCAGGCTGTGGGTAAGGATGCGAGACCAGGTTCAGGCAAACCTGAGACTTGTTATCTTCTGAGCTGGTGTTCATCCCACGTAATTGTAGGGATATCATAACATGGAGGTAGAATGACTGAACCTTTAAGGAACCCATGGAGGTCATCTGATCCAACCCCCTGCTCAAAGCACAGCTAATTTTGGCATTACAGCAAGTCACTCAGGGATGTGTCCAAATGAGTTTTGGAAACCTCCAAGGACAAAAAACCCGCAGCACCCCTGGTCAATCTCTTCCAGTTTTTGGAATGTTTTTTTTCCCTAATACCCAATCAAATGTTTCTTTGATGCAACTTTTTTTTCTACAACAGTCATCCTTGATTCCTTTCCTACCCATTATAGAGAACCAAATTTCAGGTCCCTGAAGTTTCTCACCTCTTTTAGGGTGAGAAAAATTGCAGGTTTCGACATGAGGAGTGCCCATTTTTCCCCGCTGGTGAGACAGGCTCCCCTCGTGCGTGCTGCTGCCCTTCTGCCACCAGTTATTCTGGGCTGCGGACATCCCCGCCAGTTGCCATGCCCTTTGGAGACAACTAACCCTTTCTTGGCTGTGGTTGTCCACCTGGACAACTAGAATAGTTTTCCTCAAGAAAGCAGGAGTAGACCTGCTTTTAGGGGGAGGAAGAGGAGCTGGTTGCCTTCACCTGCCCCACCTGAAGCTCCTGTGTTCAGGGCCTACACACTCATGCCCAGCTTGTCTTCATTGCCTGGGCACTTGGCATAGATGACTATGGAAGAGCCCTTCTCCTCTTCAGCATGCAAATTAAGACAGAAATGGCAATAGGCATGTTTATTTCCCCAGCGTGTACCTGCAGTATTTGTGCTGTTAGAAAGCCGGGGGCTCTCCATGGAGGCGTCCTGCATCCCGGCATAAAAGGCAAACGTGTTCGGAGGGCTGTTTGGAGCAGTGGGGAGCAGCGTGTTTGAGAAACATGGATGAAACAATCATCAAGCAATTAATTTATTTGGGAAAGACAAAAAAGCCAGCAGGTGATTCTTTTGTTTTCTGACAGGGACAATAATCTTTTGTATATAAAAAAGGCTTTCAGGAAAAGCTTTTCAAGTCGACTCCATCAGAATTTTTTCAATGGAGCGTTTCTGACAGAAGATACCCATTTGTCGAAATGAAAAGGATTACAAAAAATATTCAAGAAAAGCTACAAAAAGGTCACAGTTTCATAGAGAAAAATATAAAAGGAATGCTTTCAACTCATAAACTGTTCATTTTTTAAAAAATCTGGAATTTCACACTGGTATTTTGAATGTTGCATGTTATGTAGGGTGGGTTTTTTAACATTACAGCTGACATGTCGTGAAATCACCACGACGCATAATAACATCTTATCATTTCTAGCTCAGAGTGTTGCCTGTTTGTTGTAGTGAAACAGTTTGGCACCTGATCAAAGTGTCTCCTGCCTGTCTTGTAAAAAAAAAAAATAATGTCAAACTTCCATTACAACACAGACAGGAGACACTTTGATCTAGAAAAGAAAATATGTTAGTGTTTACTAAGTGGCAGATGGTTTTAATAGTCTCAAAATGAAATGGAATAAAAAAATAGTAAGATATTCTTATATAATATGCAGCACTAATGAAATGCCATGAAATGATATGAAAAAAACCCCAAACCAAAACGGAGAAAAAGTGAAGTGAAAGTAGGAAAGAACAAGCATTTATTTCTAAAGAGTGATTTTTTTTTTTTGGTGAGAGTCTTTTCTTTGCCATTCACTTTTGACCAGGCTGGTTTATTGACCACCCTGCCCATGGTGCTGCCAGGACGGGGGCGCGGAGCCGGCAGGGCTGTGAGCTGGGAACGCCCGCCTTGTTTAAAAGGAGAGATGAGGTTGACCAGTCCAATGAGGATGACTCTTGTGTTGTTGCCGCTGACTCGTTCAATGTCCAGAACAAAATTCCAGATGAGCAAAACCATATTTTTGGTGAATACATTTCTTAAACAGAAACAAAACCCAAAAAAGCTGCCCAATCTGGAGCATAAACCTGAGGTGATTACCTGTGGTACTTCAGGATCTCTTCCAGGAATCAGTGTGCTGAGCACCCCATCTGACCCAAACCATCAGCCACCGGCTATTTGGGAAGTGAGTGCCAACGTCACACCCTTGCGTGTAAGCACTCGTTTGTAATAATAATAACAATAATAATATTTTTAAAAGTTCCAGCCCCAAGCAGAATTGTAGGATAGTATACACACAGCGCAAGGCGTCCGGAAACAAACACACACATAGCCGTCACACACATACACCCTGGTGGGCACGGAGGGAAATCAGCAGACCATCTCTGGGCCAACTTACTAATATGGTTAAAATCAGTCTAAAAGCAAAAATGTCCTTTTCTGTTGCAGCTCCCTGAGGTCAGGTGTGTTGGTAAAAGCCCAGTGAGGGAGGCCCCATTCCCCTCCAATAACTCATCCTGCCTTATTTTGACTGTTATCTAATAACGTGAAACCATCGCTGCTGATACAGCAACAGCTGAGCTCGTGAGTACCCGTGTCCCACGAGCTCCGGACCGCTGATAGCAGCGTGGCTGGCTGGTAAGGGATCGTCATACTGGTGTCCCAGTATGGGTTCCCAGCTGCACAGGCATCTCCCAAACGGAAGAGCAGCTGACTGCTGACCTTTCTGGATCAGATTGTGGCAAGTCCTCAAAAGACCCGAGGTGGCCAGAAACACGTTTGTATTTATGCTGTCACAACCGGGGGTTTCCAAGCCCAGGGCACAGCTGCTCTATCAGCAGAGGCAGCTCAAGCACGGGGTGGCCGTGCTCCCTGCCTGTCCCTAAGGGCCTGATCCTGCAGTCCTCCTGCGTGCCAAAATGATGGGCATCTATCCCCCTTACCCATCTGCAGGATGGAGCTGGCACAGCTTGCCGTCTGCCCTGAGAACTTTTTGCCGTGGGATTCCGTGGGCTTTGTCAGGTGTTGCCTGTAATATTAGGAAAAAGACAAAGAGAGAAAGGAGGGGAACAGCAGGGCTTTGAAAGGGAAAGATGTTCAACCGAGGCATCAGGCTCATCTCTTCATTGGTGGCTTCAGAGATTTATTATCAATCAAAGCAGATGCCAGTAAATTTGTGACTCCTAAAAGCATGAGGAGGGCTGGGGGGAAGGTAAACCCCATGCCCCGGTGGCTCTGACACAGGGATTGCAACCCCTTTTTCCCGGGAAAGCCCATGGGAGGGTGAGGAGCTGCATAGATGCTGGAGGCACCCACCCTAGTGTTCTCCACTTGTGTGCCTGCATCTGCAGGGTGAGGCAGCCACTGCCCTCACCACCTTTGGGAGGTTATGGGGATAATTTGGAAGTGGCGGGAACCCTCCTGCCGAAAAGGGGGCAGTTTTTCACTGTGCTCTTCATAAGCCCAAA
>VXBO01003546.1:168813-364997 GCA_013400135.1 Rhinoptilus africanus | reverse complement strand
AAAAAAAAAAAAAAAAGCCCAGGAGGAAGCACTGGGGAAGAGGAAAGACAGATTTCAAGCCCCGAGTCAGCCAAAAAGCTGAAGTTGTAGGAAGTCACACTGAAAAGAAGAAAAAAAAAGAAAAAGAAAGGGTGATTTCAATAGACTCGAGCCTGCTGAGGGGAATAAAGAAGGAGAAAAACACTGCAGGCATGAAACCCTTCCAGCTGCTTTCCACAGACCCGGCATGGCAAATTTGTCACAGGAAATAAAGCAGAGAAAGGGAGCGAGATGGGCCAAGGGAAGGAGGGCACACGGAGGGATGCTTCCAGGCTCCAGGGAGGCCAGAGCGCTGAGCTCACCTCCGCGGGCAGGCCTGTGGCCGCCGAGAGATTTTGGGTGCTCTCAGAGACACCCAGCGGGACGTGGACGGGGCTGGATGGGGAAGTGTCCCCTGAGGACTGACAAAGGCAATTGCATCAGCTCTGCCCCCAAGCTGCTAAGGGGAGAAGGGGGGAGAAGAGCGGGTGCCGGCTGCTGCTGGCTCTGCCTCCTGCGGCACCCACCTGGGCTGAACTCCCTGCAAGCATCCGAGGGAAGGATGCTCCCAGCCCGTGATTTGGAAGGTGCTGCAAGACCTTGCAATCCCTCCCTTCGTGCAGCAGATGAATTAGCAAAAAAAAATTATAAAAATATGGGAAGAGAGAAGTCACTGGGTTCCTTAACCAGCTCCAGTTCATGGAAATGTGCTTCAGTCTCCCACTGCTGTGCTGGCAGATGAGGACACCTTCAGCAGTGGTGATATTGTGCATCCACAGGATGCCTTTCACTCCGAGCACTTTGCAAACCTTATTTTAACCCTGAGTGGGATAGACAGGTTTCAGTTATAGGTGTTTTACAATTAGCTAGAGCTGAGCAGGTCACCCCACTTCCTTGATAGCCACTGGGAAGGAGGAGACACCTCCCTCCAGACCTGGATTACGTTGCCTCTGCATGGCACAGGTTACCCCCCCGCTGACCTGCAGCAGCACCTGGGCTGGCTCTTAGGCAGGGATGCTGCACATCGGGATGTCCCAGGACACTTCTGGTTCACTCGTGCCATCACCGTGAGGTCACGTGTGGTCTCCCATCTCCTCTGCAGCTCTGGGTACTACGTAGCCCCGGCTGTGGGGGAAGAAGCCGTTTCCGAATGGCTTGTGGAGCTCAGTGCGAGCCCAGGCAGCGTCACCTCAGCGGGTGACTTCTCCTCACCCTCAGCCCTTATCTCAAAGTCTAACCCGAACCCTGCTCCTCCTTCAAGCTTCAGGCCCTTGCTCCTCAAAGTACCGCCCGGCCTTCGTTTCTGTTGGCACCTGTCACTAAGGCTGTTCCCACCCTCTCCCCGCTCACTTCTTCCCAGGAAGAGTCCTTAGCAACCCCAGGAGTTACATGCACAGGTCTATGTCCATCTTCTATGTATTTGAGCTACTTTTTGTATGTCTTTCCTAAACACCAAAGACACAAACTGCATCTCAGGTTGGCCTCTGTAGCTTCATTAACCTCATACCTTTCACCTGTAAACCCTCTTCCCTATGGGATCAGCCATCATTTCACTTCCCAGTGTTTTTCTCCGCAATGTGGTGGCATTTAACCTAGCATTTGCCTTGCTGGTAACTGCTCCCCATCCCCAGGGGCTTGGCAGGGGTTTGGATTCACAGCTCCAGGATCCCACCCAAGGGAGGTGATTGCAGGATGCGACAGCATTGCCTTCCCACCACCCATGACTCCAGATAATGAAACTAATCCTGTGTCTCAGGCAAAAATTTCCATGTAATTTGCCAACAGCTGAGTGCAAATAATGAACCCTGCTCAGGGTTCAATACTACAAATGTTTTTGCTCGGAAATCAATCTGTCGATCAAGGTGATCGTTTACCACTAGGAAAATCATGTCATCTCCTGAATCCCGCTGTGAGCTTCAGGAGATGATGGTACCTGATCAGCTGTGTGCTGTTGGCTTGCTCTCGGTCACAACATGCTTCATCCCCTGTGCTCACTGCTTCCTCCTCTTCCTCCTTGGCCTCTGGATGCTCCATGTGCTCTGGGGCAGATTTCATGCCACGTGTTCCTACAGGGCTGGTTTGATGTGAGGAACATGTGGAGAGGGAATGCGGGCGGCAGCGTTTGTGCTGTCTGTCCAAGGATGCTTGAAATGGTTGGGTACCTTGTCACAGCAAGGAACAGCTATTTGGAGATAATGATAACATATCAGATATGTCTAAGAAGCTGTTTATCTTATTTTTTTTTTAATGTTTTCCCTCTTAGTTAAATGTCACCGAATCAAAAAGCTGTCAAAGCCCAAATATGGCTGTTAAAAATCAGGACTAAGTACCAAATCCAGCTTGGCCAGGCTTTCTTGGACCCGTGCAATTCTGGGAGTCTGCGAGGAGGTAGCCTTCTAAAATGATTTGTACCAGCACGCTTGTCCTGGTATAAAAACATTGTGTTGGGAAGTTTTGAGCAAAAATAAATGCCTTCAAAACACACTTCAAGGTTTGTGAAAGCTTAAGCAGGTTTGAAAGGCCTCTATGTACCAACAGAGCAGGGTGAAGCACAGGGACTGGACATTCACAGCCCGCCAGGAGCCCCAGCACTGCCTGGGAAGGTGGCCCAGTTCATCCCAGTTGGAAGCCTCTTATAAGCCTGTAACCTAAAATCAAACCCGGGGAGTAGATTTTGTCGCCTGGGCTTATCCAAAGGTCTTCTCTTGAGGGTTACTAAAGCCATTTCGGATGGCAGCAGTGGCAGTCGCTACCCTCCCACACCAGATGCCAACCTGCAGCCCACGAGGAAAGACCCCACCCAGCACCCCCACGCTGCCCAGGTACTGAGCAACGCTCCCACCAGCTTCAGCATCCAAACTCATTTGTTAGCAAGGCTCAGCAGCAGTTAAATAATGAACACCGAAAGTCTGGGGAGGAAAGGCAGCAAAATGAACTGTTTTGCATTTTCCAGAGGTTTTTTCCTAAACCACAAAGACAGGTTTCAGGGGGAACCATGCCAGGCTGGTGACTGCTTTCCACCTTCCAGCTCAACCCCCTGCTTCCCCTCCCTGCCCACCCTTTGGAAGCACATTCATACCTGGTCTGCGGACAACAAAACCCGAGGGAGCCAGCAGCTGGGTCCTACAGGGGACTTCTCCTCCTGTGGCCTCGAAAATATGGGTGGGGAGAAGGGAGAAAGATTTCGGTTGTTAGCGCTTTGCTCTTTTGCCCCGCTAGCTCAAAAACAGTTGCAGAAAGACAAGATAAGGAACTCTGTGGTTTCCGCTTCTAACCTCAAACAGTGAACGCTCCTCAAAACCAGTTTACTATGTGGTCACGTTGCTTTGAAGAAAGAATAAGGAGCCCAACTGAAAAAAAACCTACAACACAATATAGGAATTGGAAAATAGTATTTAGTCACAGAGGAGGTGTAAATAAAATAGAGGATGCTTGGAGATCTGAAAGCTTCAACAGCCCAATAGCATTTCTCTCCCAAGACATTTCTTCTTCTTTATGTCTTGTTGAGATGCCTCAGTCAGTGTTGATACAGGCACCTCCTCCCAACAGCCAGCTAAATTGTTACCCCCTTCCTCAAATCCCGTTAAAACAGATGCTTTTCATCCTGTGACAAGAATACTGTTATGTGAAACACGCTAAAGTATTGCAACTTCTATTCAGTGTATTTCAAGTCAGTACAATGAAGCAGTTCGAGACAGGGCTCAGGGGCTGGGGAAGAACATGGAAAGGAGAAGTTCATTAATTTATAGTAATTTTGGACCATTTTCATTTTCATGTGTACCGCTAGCATGGTACTCACAGAGCAGGTTGAAGATTTAAAAAAAAAAACAAAAAAAGAGGAATAATTAAATACCGATATGTTGACTATAGCACTTACAACTTGACAGATAAACAGATGTTCCCTAAATGCAGGTGTTGCCAGGACTGAAATAACAGCTGACATATACTGATAATTACTCATTAGACTTGTTCAGTGGGTAGAGCTCAGCAGCGGTGGAGTAAAGGCTGTGTAACAGGCTGGCTCCTTCCCCCCGGCTCTGAAAAGTAACTGAATTTCTACACTGGCTTCCTTTTTTTTTTTTTTTTTTTTTTCCTTTTCCTTTTCCTTTTTAATTTTGGTGCTGCTAGTGTCTTTTGACAGCCCCCCCCTCTCCACCCGCTCTGGGTACCCGCTCCATGGAGGGAGGTCCTGGGGCAGGTCCCCGCTGCCCGTGGTGGGGCTTTTGGCAGCTGTGCCCCATCCCCACGGCAGCTGCTGAGCAGAAAGGGAGGTTCAGAGCAATCAACCTGAGGGGTCTTACCCACATGGATCCCCCTCCCATGTGGAGCAACGCCCTTGCTCTGTGCCAGGCGTGATAACCAAGCTTCAACCACTATTTTGGGGCAGAAAGTGCAAAATCCTGCTAACTGGCACAACATGACTCAGCCAGAGCGTCCCCTAGACCCAAGGGGTGAGACTTGGAGCCATGTGGGTCTGCGGACAGAGGAGGCACCGGAGCATCAACCGAGCATCCCAGGCTGTGTATGCCACTAGCGGTAACTCCTGCTGGTAGCCACAGGCGCTCCAAGCACAAACGCTGCTTCACACATCAACAAGTGGCAGGAGAGAGAGAGAAAAAGAGATTGACTTGTTTTAAAGTAAACAAGAAAAAAAACCCATAATCCAATCAAACCCTCACTTCTTGATATCAGAAAGGCGCTGGGTTGTAGAAACACCGCCTTTTAAATTAGCTTGTAATAGTTGACTTTGAATTGTGTTTTTTTGGAAGAAAACCAAATCTACCATTTTTTCCTAAGGACTGGAAAACATCAAGAGCCGTAATGTATTTTCTTTTGCAGTTTATCTTCAGAGATGTGAGGGTGATTCAAGAGTAAAGCTGGCTTGTGGCCAAATGTAGCTGAAGAGGAGTCCCACTTCCAAGGCAGAATGGGTCACTCCGCTCCCAGTCACCAAAAAAATCCCAGCTATGGGTCTCCATCCTCCTCCTTGGGACACCAGGAAATTGCCCCCTTCCTTCCTGGAGAAGCTGCCTCTCTGGGATGGAGGGAAGGGAAAGGAGTACATCCATGCTTTGCTTTCCAACTATCTCCTTTTACTGGTGAATTTAGACCAAGCAAGAGCTGTAAATTAGTTTTAAATAAAGGCAGGCTAGGCTTAAACGAAAAACCCTCCTTCCTAAGCTGGTTTTTGGCTATTGTCGGCTTAAGCAGCCCAGGCGCTGGTGGGTGGNACTAACCCACCCCCACCCCCTGTATCCCCCCAGCATCGCTTTACCAGGGCTGGGCTACCTTTCCTCTCTTGTGGGTGGGGGTTTCTCTGTGCTTTTCCCTTGCCATCCAGATCCACTGTTTGTCCGCCATTGCTTTCTTATTTCATGTATCTATTAATTAATTTTAAGTATATATACAGATATCATTATATATATATGTTTTTTGTTGTCTATAATTCTATCACACNGGCGTTGGCGGCTGGGGGGACCCGGTGGAGTGATGCTAGAGTCGGAGCTGTGGGAACAGCCCAGGCACGGCCTCCAAGGGCAGATTTCAGCACCTTTTGGCCACAAAGCCACCGCTCCCCCGAGCCATCTCTCTATAGAGACATACGTACACACGCATGTGTGGGTTTTTTTGCAGGGTGGGGTTTGATACTTCCTCTACTGGTTTCGCTGGGGCAGAGGCACGCTTTGCAATGAACAGGCAGGGTTTTTCCCTCTCTTTTGAAGAGGATGCCAGGGAAAATGCCTGCATACCTGAGATGTCCCCCTGAGAGCCCCACTAACCCACCCCCACCCCCTGTATCCCCCCAGCATCGCTTTACCAGGGCTGGGCTACCTTTCCTCTCTTGTGGGTGGGGGTTTCTCTGTGCTTTTCCCTTGCCATCCAGATCCACTGTTTGTCCGCCATTGCTTTCTTATTTCATGTATCTATTAATTAATTTTAAGTATATATACAGATATCATTATATATATATGTTTTTTGTTGTCTATAATTCTATCACACTTTTTTTTTTTTGAGGGGGGGAGGGATGCAGCTGGGGCTGCTGGTACCCACTCTTCTGTCACCCAAAGTGCGCACATCCATCCCCCTGAGCCCCCTTGCCCACCACAGGCTGTGGCACTGGGATACGCGTGGGGCCCCATGGGAGGTGGGCACATCTGCACAGAGAAGCCTCGTGCATCCCGCCTCGATCCCCAGTGTGTCCCCACTCTGCGACCCCCATGTGTCCTGCCACGTGTCACACCATGCCCCATCATGCCTGGCCCCACACCCCTACATCTCCCCACACTCCCACATGCTCCCCACACGAGCCCATATGTCCCAGCACGCCCTCACATCTCACTGCCTCCCCAAGTGTGTCTCGCTCTCCCCCCACACCTGTCCCTCCATTCCTACATGTCCTGCCACGCTCCCATGTCTCCCACCACACCCCCTTGTGTCCCGCCACACCCCCTTCTGTCCCCCGTGTCACCCTCGTGGATTTCCTGTGCCTCCACATGCACTCCCCCGTGTATCCTGCATGTCCCTCTGCATCTTCATAAGTGTCCCCATGTGCCCTGCATGCCCCCTACACCCTCCACACGTCCCACCAAACCCCCTGCATGTCCCCAGCTGTCCACAGCGCGTGTCCCACCAAGCCCCCATGCCTTGTCCCCTCACTCTCCCTGTGTGTCCCCCACCAGCTCTGCCTGCTGCCCCGTCCCTTGCTGTCCCTGGGACAGTGGAGGCTGCTGACACATCCCTGCCATACCCAGAGGTGGGACTTTTGCGATTGTGAGAGAAGCGGCTCTCAGCAGCAAGGATGCTGTCTGAGATAAAAGCAAAGACTCCTTTTTTCTTGTGATACATGTTATCACCCTCTGATGACCACTGCTTATCCTGAGCCCTTTGAGTATAGGCTTTCCACTGGGGGAGAAATCCGGGACTTGAAACATGAGTGTTTTGGTGTAACTTGCCCACTTGTGACACACCAACCGGTCCTTGAAATGAGAGTGCAGGCAGCCCTCCGGCTCCTTTGGTCCGGGCCTGTCTCAGCTTTCAGGATACAACACATCCTCAGGAATTATTTCAAGCTGCAGCAGGGAAAACATGTGGCAAACTGTCCAGCTGCTTGCAGTAGCCCTGCGACAAGATCTGTGTCATAAAATTATGACTAAATGTGGCAAAAGAGAGAGGGTGCCCCACAGCACAGCTGCCGCAGCCAACGTAGGTTGTTATTACCAACCTGAAAGCCATAAACCTATTGGTACATGCTTTTTAAGCCAACTTTCATCTGACAAACAAATAACGTGATGAACCTTCCCAAGGTCGGCACTCCTGTGTTTGCTTTGGGTATTGACATTTCATAGCCCATTGTTGAGGGCTGGGAAGAACTTCAGTCATTGATTGGGACTGTGTTATCTTTGTAGAAAGGCATAGGGGACTAATTTTCCTATTATTTGCATATCTTCTCATTTTACTGGGCGTGGAGAGAGGAAGGCCATGTCCATGACGCTGTGTGATGCCGAGACCTCCCGCCCCAGATGTATACCAAGGTGACATCATGGACAACAGAGCAGGCTTGGCCTCCTGAGTTAGACCAGTTTCACATTCAGCCCAGCATCCATCTCCAGCTCTGGCCAGATGTTTTGGGAGGAGGGAGGACGGGGCTTGTGATGCTTCCTTGGCCAGCCTGTGGGATCTGTTCCCTTCCTGCAGGTTCCTAGTGCTTGACTTGCTTTCTTGACTGCTGCTGAGGGTTGAGCTTATGCTTTGGTGGACACTAAACACAGGACCTGGCTCTTGATGAGTAGTGGTCTGTGCAGAGCCTGCGTGAATCTAGGACTCTCTTTTCCCCATCCGGATACCTAGTTTTGCAGTTATATGAGTTGAATTTCATCTGCCCTTTGACCACTCACCCTGTCTGCAGTTCTCACAGCCTATCCTTGTCCTCAGATAACTTCTTATCAGCGGCGAACTCTCTCACCTCACTCCTCACCCCTTTTCCAGGCCATTTGTGAAGATACTGGGCAGCCGAGGTCGCTGCGCAGACCCCCGTGGAAGGTCACTGCTATCACGCTGCCGTTGTGAGAACTGGTTGTCTACTCCTGACCTCCGTTTCCTGTTTTTCAGCCCGTTATCTACAGATAGCAGGACCCGCTTTCTTACGCCTGAACAGCCGCGTTTCCTGAGGAGCTTTCTCTGCAGCATCACTTCATCCTGAGCAGCTCCCTGGGCTAATGAAGCTGTTGTGCCCACAGGAATGGTTATGCTTGCCTGAGCCTTGGGACAGCTGCCTGCAGGTCCAGAGCAACCCCATCCAACTCTGAACACCTCACTCGGACGTCTCTGGTAGAAGCACATGTGCTTTGGGTCCCCTCTGTGATCAAGAGGAAAGAGGGGCAACTCTGGACCCTCCAAGGGGCCAATCTCTGCCCACCATCTAGGGCAGATGCCCATCATCTAGGGGTCCTGCAGCCACCAAGGTGCTGACTCAGGGCTGAACAGCAAACAGCGATAGTCCCCACTCAGCAGAAGTCTATAAACACGTGTGGCATATTCGGCGTATGCACACGTGCCACTGGAACCAGTATGGTTTCTGAACGAGCCCAGGCGATTTAGCAGCTGGGATGGGCCTCAGAGCACATGATTTTAGCACGTGACTAAAATCAGTAGAAAACTACTGTTTTCCTCATGTGGTGGTGAGGGAAGTCCAAGACCTTTATTGGCTCTGTGCTTACTGTGATCGGTTCCTCCTGGTTGCCATTAAATACTCAAGGTGTGTAACCACAGCAGCCCTGTGGAGTTGCCCCTCACTAGCAGCACCTGAGAAGTCCATGCAGTCCCTGCAGTAGCATCGTGGTGGCACCTTCCTGACGGGCACGACTCGTTTCTCTTCACTCAGTTCTGGATAACAAAAATAACATGAAATGGCAACAATTCTCTTATTGTTTTATTTCATGATAATTTTCTTCTCCCTCCTCTCTCTGCCCTACTGGGGGATGTTTTGGCAGTTTGCAAACATCCCCCTGTTCACATTCAGTGAGTGTTACTGCAGGCATTTCTTTCATGTGACAGCTTGAAAAAAGGATGTGAAAGCTTTCCTTCTTGTATTCCTGGCCTTTCCCTCCATCATCTGACCCTCATGAATGCTCTCCAGCAAACAGTTTGCCTTTCTTGCGTGGTAAGATCTGGAAATAATTGCTTGCCACACCACTTATTTCCATCAGTGAATAAGCTTGTGTAATTGCACTGTGGTCTTTGCTCCACAGTTCATTTTCTTAACTCAGAAATGTGCTTTTATTTTTTTTTTTTTGCACCATCGCATATATTCTGTTTATCCCCACGATCCACTGTTGCCAATAAAGTGGGAAAATAAGGGCTAATCACCACTTAAACGCTTTCAAACCAATGCCATGTGTGTGGGGGAAAAAAAAACCCAAACCAAGGAAAAAGTCCTAGCATCCTCAAAAGAATGTGCATTGAATGTGCCCTAGCCGAAGTACATGCTTTTTCTGATGGATCATATAAAAACTCAAAGTCCTGACAATATGACAAGCCACTTTTTGATTCCCCAGATCCCCAGCCACAGATCAAAGATGGGCTCAGATCAGCGGCTCAGTTGTTACGGTTTTTGCTGATCATTTGTTTGTGTTTGGTACAGCGAGCTCTGGGAGCAGCGAATGTCATAATCTTGTGTCATTGTATAGCTCCAAGGAGATTACTGATAAATAATAATATACACACACACACATAATGAATAGAGGCAGTGGCCAAACAGGAGAATAATTGCTGTCTTGGTGGAGCTTATTAACTTAAATTAGGCAGAAACAGCTTTTGGGGGTGGATGCCATCTTTTTAATTTCCTGAATAAAACAAAGGCCAATGTACATCTTTCAAAATATGTGCCCTGAGAAATGTACTTCATGTCACAGGGAAGGAGCTGTGGATAAGTGTGTGCTTTTGTTGGGATTGTGTCTAGTATTCACCCTGGAACGGGTCACAGAGAACTAAACTGTCCCCGATTTGGACATCACCGTGACTCAGCCCCCATCAAAACATCTGTTTCCTCACCGAGCATCACTTCTGTGCACTCACCTCCATGAAGTGACCCAAAGTCAGGTGAGCTGAATGTCCTCCCTAAATCCGAGTGGTATTTCAATGTCTTCCAGGGTCCCAACATGCATCATGGAGAGGTTGTTCCTACCTCTCCACATTTTTAAGGCCAGGGAGTCTCTGCCCTGGCAGCCCTGATGCAGCTGCCCTGCTTCTCCAAGCAGAGCTACTCCAAGTTTTGCTAAAAACAAAGGAGCTCCAAAATACAACTGAGCTCCCAAACCATTTCTCTAGCCCCAGTGTTAGCCAAAAGCCAAGCTGTAATGGCTATTTTGTAGCCTGCCCATGGGCCTCCTATAAAAGAAATTATTCCAACAGAAAAATCTGCCCAAGCTTTGGCCAGATCCAACTACACGAATGAGCTTCTTTTTGCCATCACACTGATGCAAAGCAGCAGTAAGCCCAGGTTAAGTAGGTACTTGTTTACCAGATTTAACTCTGTTTTACATCTTGGCAGGGATCTAAAGCAGTAGGATAGCAAATCTATCCTAAATACTCTTCAGAGATAGAGGTGAGATCTTGGTTACACTGAAATGTATGAGACTTTTCCTAGGATTTCTCATCCACTGCCTGGATGTCTGGGATTCAACATCAAGCCACCATCTTTAGGTTCATTTTCTGCAGGTGCTGGAGTTCAGTTAATCACGGCTGAAGTTCATCCAGTTGACAGCTGCCAAGGGGGAGGCACTGCGAGGCGGATTTTCATCTCTACCGGCTGGCATAAACGTGAAGTCAGAGGAGTTATTCTCAGTACATACCGGTTTAATTAAAATTAGTCGGATCCTCTGTTAGTGGAAATTAGCAAAGAGGGAAATGTGAGGGAATTCCTTGCTGCTGAACTGGGGAGAAATGTACTCAGCGGCAGGATTCCCAGGTCCCTTGGCTTGGCTAATGAGGTGCGACGTGCCGGCTGGGTTCCCTGGGCGCAAATGCGGGATAATCAGTGCAGTCTGGAATCGTGCTCCCGGGAAAACCAGTCCGTCATGCTCCCGCGCCATGGCTGGAGCCTTCTCCCATTCCAAGTTAATAATAAACACAACCCAGCTAAGTGATATACGTGACACGTTTATTACCATGTCCTTTAGAAGCAATTTCCTTTCTCCTCTGTTTTCTCACAGACAGTGTAATTACCGAGTTAAGGAGAACAGGAAAAAAAAGAAAAAAGTTTCCAGATTTGATCTTTCCCAGATGAAATGGCAAAATTAATGAACCAGTGTATTCTTTTCAGAGAGGTAAGGAGATATACCTTAGGGTTAACAGCTGCATTTCAGCAAGTCTTCAAGCAAAGGGGACGCAGTGAAATCAACTCCATAAAGGTACAGCTTGGCAGCGGGAGGGTTTTAAATGATTATACCCAAGCCATTGGTTTGTGCCCACATGGAAGGTGAGCATCCTGACATTCCCAGCTACGCTTTGCAAAACAAACCCAGCCACCGGTCCTTGCATATCAGATTACTCAGTTCCATACAGAGAAAAAAAAAAAAAATTTGAGGAAAAATCCTGCTGATGTTGGAGCAGGTGACCAGAGGAAGGGTTTCCCTGGCACGCAGCCTTGTCCAGGGTTGTGCAGGGGGGGGATGCCATGCATTTTGTGTCGCGTGTTCTCCCTGTCCTGCTCTGTAGCCCCATCACCAGGAAACCTGTTTAACCGTGAGCCAGAAAATAATCCCTCTATTGTAAATCGGCCACCAGCAGGTGCCCTAAACTGCCCTAATAGTTGCATAAAGCAGAGGGCGGAGAGGAACATGAGTGAGGGGGTGCAGGCTGAGAAGCACAGGGGGGAAAAGGCCGTTGGATTTCTCTGCACCAATGTGCCCAGTGAGAAATAGTTTCCATGCACGCTTTCAACCTCTTTGCTTGGAAAGAAAGGACACAGCCCCGAGGCACGATCACTACAATGGGCCCTATGTAAGATGCTGCTTATAAGCATTCGTCAAACTGCAGTGAGCGCAGGGCAGTGTGGCAATGTGTCCTCATTCAGCAGCGCTTCCCATGGGCGACGGATCATGCTGGGAACTGGGCAGGCCGCTCCTTGATGCTGGCAAAGGGAGGCAATCTAAGGTGCCTGTGTTTTAACCTCTAAAGGCCCAAATGAGTTGGCTTCTGATGTCCTCAGAGGGCCTGAGTCAATCTTTCTGCCCATGAGCCATGGTGAGCAGGAGCATCGTCCGAGTGGCAGGACCTGGGGGTTAAATCATCCCATGGAAAGTGCTCTCTGCTTCCCTGTTAGTCCAGGATTTGGAAACTTTCAGGGCATCCTGCAAAACCTGCAGTTATGCATGAGTCTGCCCCCTCCGTACTGGTTTACAAGAAGCATAATTTAGGGGCAGAAACCCAAGGAGGCAGAGACAGCTAGCAGGAAGGTGTCATGGATGGAGCGGTGATGGATGAAACATGTGTGTGGTGCTGTGAGGCAGACGAGGTCCTCGCACTCACCCTTCTCCAGCATTGCTAGGGCACCCCAAGGGCATCTCCAGCCCAAGCACAAGGGAGACACTTTGGAGGGGTCAAACCCCTCTTCCCTCCATGGGAGATCTCCGTTTTCAGGGTCTACCTAGTGGCACTGGTGCCCAAAGCTCCCCTTTCCAGGGTGGGCATCAGGAGCCCCTTGCGGCTCCAAAAGCCCTGGTGTGTGACCCCTCATGGCCAAACCAACCCGTCAATGGATCTGGTGCCACAGCACCATTAATTTCTGCTTCTCGCCAGGCACTTGTCCGTGAGATTGGCTTGAATGGGGAAGTTTACTACAGCCGAGGGGAGAGCTGGGCACCCTCGGGTTTGTGATGCTGGGATATCCCCACGCTGTGGGTCAAACATAAAGAAGTCATTAAGCTTAATCCTTCCGAGGCAGAAATTACGGCTCGGATTTCAGCTGGCGTGAATCAGCGCGGCTCTGCTGGGGTCAATGGAACAAACCCAGCTTGTGCCAGCACAGGCTCTGGCCTGGTGCCTGTCATTGTGTGTAGTCACAAACACTGCTGAGTGCCATGAAATTAGAATGAAAGATTAATAAAATCATATTTTGCATTGTCCTCAGCACAGACAGGCCGTTTGGACTAGCACAGCCGCCACGTATTGCCGGTGGCTCCGACCCATGTTGTTTTCAAAACTCACTGGTGCGTATGGAAATTAATATGGCTACGTGGTGAAAAGTATTATTCTCTGCTTTATTTGGTAATTTAGCCTTATGGCTCAACAATTCACTTCATTTAGCCTTATAGTTTTTATTTTAATCCACACACAGCACTGGGCTCACAAGCTGAGCTGTCCTCCAGGCAATATTTCCTGGGAAATCAGGAGCTGGTGCCCTGCAGGGGTTTGCTCATACGCTGACCCCGAGACCAGTCAGAGCCAGGTGTATCAGAGGACGCATCTTTTCGGTTCTTCATCTCCTCCTGCAGTTCCTCCAGAATTCCTCTTCATTCACAATCCCTCTGAGCTAACGATTCATTACAATTTACGACAACCATGTCATTTGGCAAATTGAAGTCCACTCCTCTCCCTTTACAATATGTATGACCCTGATCCAGTGAAAGACTTAACGTGCAGATTTTTAATTTTAAAATGGCCTCTCGTGACTGTACACGGTCTGTACTATCCTCACACTCTGCCCTTTTTTCCCTAAATAAGAAAATATGTTTTTTGTGAAATCCAGCCATTTGCTGTGGTTTAGACTCCGTCCCAAAAATTGGAATTAAATTTTGCAGGTCCTGTCTCAAACTTGCTTGATGTGACTCTGCTTGGCTATTAAAAGGCATTATTGCCTTAAAACCATTAATAGTAGATTTGCTATTTAATCGTATCACACTTCTGACTTGCAAGAGAAACAACTTGGTGGTCCAGCTGAACCCTGGAGCTGAAAAAAGCAGCAGATTAAATTTTATTTCTTGGAGGTGTAATAGCCTTTATTCTTGCAATTACTCACCTGTGTCTTCTCAGATTAGAGTTAATTACTGAAAAAAGATAAGCTTTTTGCTTGCTTTCACTGTTTTACAGCTAGGGCGATCCTGGATCGCTATGACATGGCACATGTTCATTGCACTTTGAGAGACATATTCTAGAGTGAAAATTGACAGAACAATTTCAGCAGACATAAAACCTTCTCCTGCATTTGCACAAGCCCCCCTCCCCCCCCACCATGCTGCTGCCACTGAGTAAGTTTTTGTGATATTTTATGTACAGACGGATCAGCAGAACTGAGAGTGCGATGTTGTCTTAGTGATTATGAATGCATCAATCCCCAAATGCGCTGCTGCTCCAATTTTATGGCCATGGCACACCCAGGGTGGCTCGCTGTGTGTTTCCTTGGACAGATGGAGCCTTGCTAGGCCAGCTGGGTGACAACAGAAACCTTAATAGCCACACTTTGGAGTTGCTAAAGGGTTGTCAAATGTCTGTGGATCCCTATTTGATTTCTCCTGAGCTGGAAAAGACTTCTCATCTTGAAATGGTTTTCAAACAGCTGTTGCCGGGATAGCCTTGGTTCCTGGCCTTTTCTGGGCACAGGTTTTGTTCCTTGCATTGCAGAGAGCATCCTCATAGCTCAGACTGGCAGAACTTGGGATCCTGTGTTGCAATCTCACCTGTGGTGCCTATATCAAACGTATCTCAAGGGTGACCCGGATTTCTCCTGGATCTCCTGTCTTGCTAGTTAAGATGAGTATTTACTGTTTGGGGTAGTGGTTCTGTATTGCATGAATTACCAAGGCAGACATGTGAACTTGCAATGTGAATTCCTTTGTTAGGATTAATGCCTGTATTTCAAGGGGATATTCCCTTGATCTTAAGAACCCCAGTGTCTCTCTGTTGATGCAGGGACAGTGGAAGAAAAAAAGGATTTTCTAAAGAGCAGTCAGAGCTGCTGGCCGCTCTGGTCTATCCCTCGTCCCTCCACTTTCTCTCTTCGTTGAGTACTGAGGAGCAGGTAGACATAAACCTTAGCTATTAACACCCTATTTCTACCCCTCACAGCATCCTAACTCAGTGCTCTACTTGTGTCTGTACCTCTCTCTGGTTTTGCACATCATTACTCCCTGGTAATCACACGTTCAACTTAATTTCCTTGTTACACCTGGAAGAACTTCCCTCTTGGGAGGAGGACATGGGAAAGGTTTCCCTCCCTGCTGCAGCCCCCCGTTTAGCTGCGGGATGAGAAGAGACGAAGCCAGGTTTGCTCAGCCCCTGTGCGACAGTGGGGCACTGTGCTGGGGGAGGAGGGAGGGTGTTGGGCAGCCTGTGCCCCCACTAGGCTACTCTATCCTGGGGTCATTTCACCTCAGCACGCCCTGTGAAAGGTGTCGAGCGGACCTTTCGCCCAGCTTTGCAAAACACTTCGCTATTACAGGTGGGCTGCGCTTCCCAAACCTTTCTAACCGTCCTCGCACCATTGTGCTTGGCGTCCCCCCCTATCTTCATCTAAATCCCCCTTGAACACTCACTCCTTCCAAGAGGCCTATAAATGCTAACCTATGTCAAGATAATGTCATTATCACTACCATCAATGGAGTAACTCATCAAGTGCTGAAATAAATCACTTTCCCTGGGGATTACTGCCTAAAAGCCAAATGTAATCAGTAAAGCTTGGCTTTGACAAGGCTGTCACAGAAAGAATTCATTTACTAATGAGTTGCAGCCTAAAGTCCACATTGGTAATGTGTCTGTGGTTTTAATGAAACATTACACAGACCTTCTTCTTAGCATTTGTTGCTTGTTAGAAAGACTGGTTGTCAGATATGTCTTCCCACTTGATGGGAAAGTTTTTTTCTTCCTCTTCCCCCAGCTGAACAATAGGTCTGTGAGCACTGCTCTGCCAAATACTGGTTTCTAAAATCATTTTCTCTCCTTTGGAAAAATGTACCTCTTAGGCCTAAATCAACTGGACTACTGCCCATCCATGGAGGGATGCTGCCTTTTGCAGTGGTTTTTATAAAATAGTTTCTCCTGAGGGAAAAACAGAGGTGCGATCCGTTCACCCTGCTATCAGGAGAAAACTTGAATCATCGATAAGGATGGTTTCCAAGCAACCAAATGCAGCCTACAACCGTAATAACAGCACTTTGAAAGTAAATCACTTAGTCTGGTACACGCGAAGCCCCACTCTCCAATTAATGGCGAATTCATATCAGCTCCATTGTCTGGCAGACACACATTAACAGGGCTGGAGTGGTTCTAAAACAACACTTTAAGCGGTAAAACAAAACTCAGAGGCATTTGGATCTCCTAAAGACTAATCGGTTTAAAGAGGTTTTGCAGAAAATGTCCTAAAAGTTTTTAATAGAACATAACAATTCTTACCTTTTTCTACCCTATAGGATATTTTGGTGAATTGTGTCTCCGTTCAAGGGTGACTCCTAAAAACTACAGAAAATATATTAATTGACATAGGGTTTTTTTAACATTTTGCCTAAATTTCCCCATAGAGAAGTGACCTAAGTACCATCAAGCGTTGTGTTTATTACAGTGCAGCATCTTTGTAAAGAAAATGCATTCTTTGTAAGAGAATCATATACTGTGACATTGTCTTCTCTACTGAAGTTTAAACAAAGGTCAAAATAGGATCACAAATTATCTTCTTCAGTAGGTAATAGGAAAAACTGTAAAAAACACCTTTCCCTGCCACAGTCCACTGCCTAATTCCATCACTCCTCAGCTCTATTCTCTGCCCTGCATCTTCTTTTCTCGTCTGCTCCTCTTCTCCCATCTTAATGCTGAGGGAGAGCGATGCTGCCTGAGGGCTGGTCCTCAATGAGCCGATCCCAGAGGAGGTCTTGTTCTCCTCTCCCCACGGGAAGGGATGCAGCCCCTAATTTCTCTTAGCCGGGGAACAAGCCAAGAGGACTCACATCTTCATCTCTATCCTCCCGGTATATTTTAACTATCCAGTAGGGACTTAGGGGACCTCATGGGCCATGAAAAGGGAGGTATTGTTGTAAAATGTGCTGCAGAAGAGAGCAGCCGGCAGCCAGTTGTTGCTCCTCTTGCTTTTTGTGAGGAGGGCAAGGGCTGCAGTGACTGGTCCTCAGGTGGCCCCATCATGGACATGTGTCTGGGACCTGGGCACTGCAGCCATGGAGGGCTTGGAAATGGGAGAATGGGTCTTCTTCTGGGTCAGGAGCCATCCTTTGTGGTTAGGGACCAGCTGGGATGCATGGTGGGAGCACAGGGAAGCCTGCTCCCTCATTCACTTGTGCACAGCACTCAAAGGGTCACAAACCCTGCGGTCCATGTGGGAACAAGGACCAGAACTTCAAAAACCGGATGTTTGCTGGGGGAAACACAGGCACTGCGGCCACCCAGGAGCCTGAGCAGCTTACAAAGAGCTTTTCATGCTGCAGTTTGGGTCCT
This sequence comes from Rhinoptilus africanus, assembly GCA_013400135.1. Taxonomy (NCBI): domain Eukaryota; kingdom Metazoa; phylum Chordata; class Aves; order Charadriiformes; family Glareolidae; genus Rhinoptilus; species Rhinoptilus africanus. The sequence continues at coordinate 347,543 of VXBO01003546.1, read as the reverse complement.
TTTAAGTGGCATACTAAGATTTCCCCTTAATTTCTTCGGGCCTAGATGTAAAATGGGGGTGGAAATATTACATCTGCCCTTGCTTTGTCTGATTTGCCTGGTTAGACAGTGTCTGGCCCAGTGATAGTGCTGAACACCATTGAAATACAACTAATACCAAATTACTTGCAAGACCACGTTAGAGGAGTTGTAGAAGTTCGAGAACACAGCAAACTAGAGTGGAAATCTGGGTCTGGCAATCGCCAGAGGGAAAGTCTGTGACTCTGTGAGTATTTGCTGCAGACTTCTCCGTGCTAACGTGCAAATGGCAAATGATAAAAAAAATAGGCTACGGCATCATAGGGTCTGCCCACATGTAAAATGCTCCTGACAAGCTTGATGTATTTAGTTTTGGGAGCATACCCTCCATTTCTTCAGATGCACGGAAGAACTGGTTTCTCCCACCTGCTCTCATGGAAGGACATTGGAAGAGAAGCCTCTTCACAGGCCACCCTTTTGGGGAGCATATTCCTGAGCTCACGGGAAGCAACCACACGGTGAAGATGGGTATGGGCCACCGAGGCAGCGCTCACTGGAGGACCCTGAGAGCAATGCAGGAAATGCTGGCAGAGGAGGCAGGAAGAGAGGAGCCCCTTTCACAAGAGCAAAGCAAGCCAGAGCCGACAGATATGGAGACTTGATGAACAAGCCAGCAGTTTCAAAAGGAGAACTTTGAATACATGCAGGGGCTCTCATCTGATCCCAAATAATTCTCCAGGATGACGGGAAAACTGAAACAAAGAAATGCAAGAATGTGGGTTTTTTCCCTTTCTCATGCTGCCTCTTTAAAGGGCGTATTTTCGATCGGAAAGCAAAGTGAATCCTGTGAGCATAGTGAGGAGGAGTCTAAGGAATGTTCACTTCTGTAGAGATTATTTAATGTCTTTTTTATTTCATGGCATATTTTATATGGGTATAAGAAAAAGAGAAGCTATTCAATATTGCCTGTGAGCAGCAAGGAGTAAAGGACACAGGGAAGCTCATTCACATGCAACCCACGAATCCAAGGGCAATGAATGTTTCAGCTGAAACTGAAGAAGGGGCTTGTGAGCGTAACTTCCCTGTTGACAGAGCAGGGGACTGCTGTGCCTCTTCTGCAGCTAAACTTGGGTCATAAAACCCATCCTGGAGGTGGATTTTGGCTCTGGATGACACCTTGCTCTGTGATAGGAGGAATTCTTGAGGGTGAGAGCAGGTTGATGGATCAGGTGGTGTTGGATGCCCTGGAACCACGGCAGTGGAGGGATTGTAGGAGAGGCTGGGATGGGAGACCTATCACAGACCTATCTCTGCCATCCCAGACCCATCACAACTGTGTGCAAAGAGTGGATTGGTATTTTTGGGACTTACCTGCCTGTGCTGTGTCAACCATAGAGGTGTGATCATGCTCATGGCACAAAATACTGAATAGCAGCTGGGCTGTGGAGAGGGCACAAGGAGTGGAAAGGCCTCCCCCCTACACCCCAATCACAGTTTTCCGTGTTATTAATTATTTGTAAGGAGGGAATTCAAAAGTGCAGATGTAAGAGATCTCTGAGGTCTCCACATCTCTTGCAAAAACAGAGTTAAAAAGCCCAGAACATCCTTCTCAGGGCAGCTTCAGACATTTCTCTCTCTCCCATTTAAAAAATTTCTATGTCAGCTTCTCAGCTGTACTTGCATATGGGGTACATATGGAGGAGGGAAAAAAAAAAGCAATGACTGGCGCCAAACAGGGCCTGCTGCAGCTTTTAACAGTCCTCTCCACTTACTATTAAAATGCAGCTTTGCCCCGTGAAAATACTGCTTTATTGCTGCAAAAATACTTCCCAAAGACACGGCCCTTGGAGCACAGCAGGGAAATGTGCTGCAGAGCAGGCGGCTCCGGGATGGCAGGAGCAGGGCTGAGAGCAGCAGCCAGGTCAGCGTGTCCCAGAGGCACCCAGTCCTGCTGGCCCCGGGTGCCATGGGCTCAGCAACCCTGGGGAGCTGCTGGGTACCTGGGTTGGTATGATTATGGGAGAAAGCAGCGGTGATGTGCAGTGTGCCCTGCTCAGGCTGCCCTAGGTGGCAACTGGGGCCATGGGACCATGCCGAGCCCCCATTCTATCCACCACGTTGCCCTCTGCCACTCCTTCCCAGTTGGGTGTCTCTCCTCCGTGTCGCTTGGACATTAGTGAGGATGTCTCTCCAGCTTTGGCCAACTGCCTTCACCTGGGACCTGGACCTCTCCTCTTCTTGCAGTCCCGGCCCCATTTCCGTGCCCTCAGCCTGGGTGCATCAAAAAGGCAGTTGTACATGCCTGTTTGCACCCCACCACCGTGCCCCAATCTAGGGGCCAGCTGGGCTTCCCCCTGTCCTGTATTTTGCATAACACTGTGCAGAGGGGTCAGCCTCAGTGAGGGCTCCTCTCCCCATCCACCCTGGCAGGGGGGGATGTGGTGTCCAAGAACTGGAGGGTGACATGCCAGTGGGGCCTGGGAAACCCTTCCTTCAAGGGACTGGAGCACCTCTTTTAGGAGGAAAGTCTGAGGGACCTGGATCTGTTCAGCCTGGAGAAGAGAAAGCTGAGAGGGGATCTCACCAATGCTTATAAGCATCTAAAGGTCGGATGTCAGGAGGATGGGGCCAGACTCCTTTCAGTGGTGCCCAGTGACAGGACAAGGGGCAATGGGCACAAGCTGGAACACAAGAAATTCCATCTCAACATGAGGAGGAACTTCTTTACCTTGAGGGTGGCAGAGCACTGGAACAGGCTGCCCAGGGAGGTGGTGGAGTCTCCGTCTCTGGCGATATTCAAACCTTGCCTGGACGCGTTCCTGTGCAACCTGCTCTAAGGTGGCCCTGCTCTGGCAGGGGGGTTGGACTAGATGATCTCTGAAGGTGCCTTCCAACCCCTACCATTCTGTAACTCTGTGATTCTGTGAAACCCACCCATTTTTGGCGCCCGCAACGGGCTGCGGCATGGCCACCGTCCACGGGAAGTGGTTGGCAGCTCCTTTGAAGCTGCCTGCCCCCCATCTGCCTGCCAGCTGCCCTCCCCACCTCGGCTGCCCGCAAAGGCATCGTGGGCGGGAGGCGGAACGGGAAGCGATGCTGAGGCTCGGCATTCGGTGGGACGGTGGGCTGGCCGCAGCGGGGATGGGTGATGTGCCGCCCATGTGAGCGTGGGGTCATTGTAAGCTGCGGACATGGTCCTTTGGGTCTTCCTCCCTTCTTCCATAGCAACTGGTAGCCGCTGAGCAGCAGGCCAAAATCTATTCCTGATTAAGGCAAATTGCACTTCAGTGGGATGCCAAACACTTGCACGGATGTACAGAGGACAACTAGCTTGGAGCTACATGAGGACAATGTTGTTTATGGCATACACCTGCATCACTGTTCCAGAGGCACCCAAAAGCAGGGGACAGGATTTGGGCTTGCAGTGGGCAGTCAGGTTTCTTAATGTTTTATGCTGGTGTTTGCCGAATCCCCTAGGAAAGAGGGCTCATTTTTCAAGAAGTGTTTTCTTGCCTACAGTAACTGTGCCTGTTCTCAGGAGTTCTACACTTCTCCCCCACCCGACAGCATCCTCGGCGGCCTGCGACAGCTGCATCCCCCTCTTAAAACACTGCGAGGCTGCGAAATGCTTGATTAGCAAAGCTCCATCTTTTGGCTGCACCTCATCTGCGATCAATATCCATTTTAAGGCTTCTTGCATGACACTGCAGATTTTTCTTCACCAAACAGGATGCAGAATAGATGGTAAATGGTGTACTGTTTGTTTGTTTGTTTGTTGTTTTATCCTTTTCTTGTCTTTTATAATTTCAGCCTGTATATTTTTGCATTCCCCATTTCAAAAAAAATACACCCACATTTACACAGTAGACAGCCTTTATCGCTGATGTCTGCTCATATTATCTGTCCATGCCCAAGTAAGACCTGTATTCATCTTTTCCTGGAGCAATCCATTGGTGAAGAGCTGAACTTTTTAGCAGTTACAGTCAGCTCAGACAAATTTTTTTATGAAGTTATTTCAAAAATGGAAAGTGAATTTAGAAGCCAGATTTCATAGGGGAAGCACTAGTTGCAAAGCATTAAGAGGTGGTGGCACTGGTGAAAAAATATGGAAAGAAAATAATGAGATTCAGGAAAACTCTTTTTTTCTGATATTGCTAAGTTTTCAGAGTATTTTGCCCACACTCAAAGTTACCCTTCTGGGGAAAAGAAAAGGATCCCCTTTTTTTCAGAGGAGTCTCTGTGAAACTGAGAGAAATCGTATATTCTGTCACCCTGGACACGCTGAAATTTCTGTGGCAACCACAGGCAGAGACAGAGGTGAAAAATACTGGGCTGGAGTGGAAAGGAATGGGCGGCTGCTCTCGGGGTATAAGAAAATAACACAGGTGTTAAAGTGCCCTCCGTTGCCAACCCAAACAAAGGGTGGTCTGCTCCTAATTTTCCTTAGAGTTACAAGGGTGCAGTTTCCAACTACAATGAGATTTCTTTCCGTAAAATTTAGTTTAGGAATCAAGATTATTTTCTTTACACTGAAAAATTAACAAGTCCAGGGATTTCTGGACTCATGTGCTTTGGAAAATAAGGTTGATTGTAATGGAATTAGCACTGAGTGGACAAATGGGACTAATTTGCAGTACAGTGGATTCCAGATACGTAAAAAAATTGATGGTGATAAAGATTTATGAATGCTGTGTTCACGCTGATGAAGTGCTTGGTTGTTGCTACTAATAATTTAATACTAATTCCCCTTGGATTTTTTGTTTTCATCCTGTGGCCTTTCTGGGGTCAGGAAAAGAAGAGGAAGAGAGCAAAGGGATTTAGAGGATGTGAGCAGGGTCAGGGTCCGCGCATGCTAAAGAAACAACAAATGGTTTGAGGTCACAGACATCATTAAATCGCACTCGAAATGTCCAGTACTTTTGTCCCAGCTGCCATCATCAAGCAGATGTTTGTTTGTTTATTAAATGTGCAGATAAAGCTGAGCTGGCATGGTGGGGACGATCGCTTGCCGATGCAGCCTTCCCAGGGCACCATGCTAGCAGGAGATGCTTCAGACCTTGGCCACCCTCTTCTCCTCCCCGGCGAGCTGCAGTGCACGCGGAGGTGCTTGGGAAGGGGTGGCTGAGACACGGAGGGTGGTGGGAACGCTCTGACTCCTCTCCCTTCTGCTGTCTCCAAGAACAAGAAGAAGGAAACGGTGTGGGGATTCCTGGCCGTTGCTTCCTAAGGCAAGGTGTGGCTACTGCTGCTAGACCTTCGGTGGGGTTTACAGTTAGTCCCATGAGGGAAACGGGTAGGAAGGGAACAGCCTGTCTGTCTCCTTGGTGAATCCATGGCACATCCATTCCTCTATGGGTCATGTGGGCTTTCCCTCTCCTGTGCAGCAGCTCCCAGTGCAGGAGTAGGACAGAGCAGCTCTCGAACAGCCCTGGGCAGTGCTGAGCTCCTCATAAAGTCCACTGATTTCAAAGGAAGTTTTACATCAAAACGTTTTTAAGCACTTGTGACTTTGGTGGGGTTTTTTTGTTGGTTTTTTTTTTTTGTATACTGAAGTGGCAGTTCTCTGGGAAAGGTTTGATGCGTTCTCAGCTCCTCTAAACACATTTCCATCAGTAGCCAATCCTGGGAAATGGTTATGGCTGGCTGTTGCTTCAAACAGAGTCTTTGACCTGCTGGGAACAAAATGCCTCTCTGGGCCACTCTGCCTCCAGAATCTCTTGTCATGCACTCTTTGATGTGATGGCAAGTTGTTTAGGGGGAATTTCTGTATCTCCTGAAATATTCTGGCCTTGAAGTTGACCTTGTTCCTGTATTAATGGCTAATATTCTTATGTAGCAGGAGATGTCCCTGCTCATGGCAGTGGGGTTGGACTAGATGATCCTTAAGGTCCCTTCCAACCCAAACCATTCTATGATTCTATGATTCTTCATGTCTCTTACCTGACTGCTCTTTTTTATTTAATAATAATACTTGGGACCTGGTGTAAGGTGGCAATTCCAAATCGACAACATTTCTCTAGGCTTATCAAAATACAAAGAAAAAAACAAATCCAAGAAAAGTCAGAAGAATCGACTGGGCAACTAAATTTCTATTCCTCTATGTAATGTTCCCTTCGAAATGTGGGCTTGCAGTTTCATGTTGTACCATAAACAGCAGATAGCTCCTGTGCCCTTTTGAAGGCTAATTCACTCATGTAACTTTGCGTTACATGCCTTGTGTTCAGCCTTTATGAAAAACCTGAGGTGATCTTAATCATTTTCTGCCTCCTGCATTTCTTGCTTTTCTTCTTGCTTATTTTTACACTTGGAGGTTCTTGGCATTACTTATTGGGCATGTTACATAAAAGACTTCAACAACTGTAGCAGTTATTTAAGCATCAAGCCCAGCAAAATGAATGCAACATCATCATTTCTTTCTAATAGGAGGTGATTTCCCTATCCAGAAGAGATAAGGAAGAGACCAGAAGATCCTCACATAACATTCCACCATTTCAACATTTCTTCTGGTGAAATAAAGTCGAGGAGGAAAGAAACTAACAAAGGAGGCAAAGACAAAGCCTTTTTCCATTTATGTGTCTTTTTCCATTTAACTGTAGGCACCTTCTACCACCACACCTGCTCCATGGCTTCAACATTTGGTGAGCTGATTTGATAAATTTGTACTGTTAGACTTATTTAAATATTTTGAGGCTACCTGTGTAAGGTCTAGGGCTGGATTCATTCTATACCTGGAGCATCAGAGGTACAACCTGCAGCTGACAAATTTCCCTAGTCTTTCGAAATTGGGCATCTCTAGAGAGTGGTTCATACATTAGGTGGTCCCTATCTCCACCTTTTTTAAATAGACTAAGGCTAGTTTTAGAAAGTATTGTTCCAAACCCATATGTCTTTATTGAAAATTCAGGCAATTCAGGAAATCTTGCCAAGGAAATGGGTCTCCAAGTCACCAACCCCAAAGGAAACAGGCAGAAAAAAGATTTCTGCCCTTTGCCTAGCAAGAAATATTTGAAGATAGTTTAGAAAATCATCTTTAAATTGCATTGCACAGGTGTTTCATACCAATAAAGATGATGGTGAGTGCTCAGTGACATTGTCATTTGCCATTTCCATCAAGATCAACAGGACCTGGCAAGGGAATGCTTTCAAGGAGTCTGCTAAGTAGAAGCTCCTTTTTCCAAGCTGGCCATTAAATGCTCAAGGAGCTAAATCTCCCTGAAAATCCCATTCCTCAGGAGTTAAGTTGCTTTTCAAAATGGCATTTGGGACCCCAAGTCATTTTTTCAGAACACCTTTTTGGAAAATGTTGTTGTAGGTCCTCTTAGATGCTGCTTGTGACCACAGTATGTTGGGGAAGGGTTGCGATATCCAAGAAAATTTGATTATCACTATTTTGAGCATGTTCTTTGGCAGATCAAGTGCAAAGAGTAATTTTATTTAGCTTGAAGTATCTGGTAAACATAAAGAGAAAAAGGGCTCTGTAGTTGGACAGGTCTTATCTCAGTATCTTTATTTACATTTTCAAAGAACACTGACGCAATCGAGCTACCAAAAGAACTGCTTTCCATCAGCCTGGGAACAGAAACAAATTAGTCTTTAATAGCGTTGTGTGAAAACTATGGCAAATGTTATGTAAAACTGTGCAAACAGAATGTTTGTGTTCTAGTTCCAGGTCATTTAGTGGGCAAAAAGAGAGACATTTTGTGTGAAATAGCCACGAAATGGTTTGCTATTATATAAGGAGAGGAACTGCTAGATCAAACTAATGGTGACATGCCGAGAACCAGATGCTTCAAAGCAAAACGCAAGACATCCCAGTGTGGATAATTATGAAATAGTCTGACCATAGGGGAAATTTCTGCATAAACGACTTTAGTCCTAAAAGCCTACATGTTTATGTTGCTTCTGAAAAGGTTTTAGCCTGATTTCCCACAGACACAGGGCTTATGCAACCAGCGCGCTGCCTGGCTGTGCAGATCTCTGCCTCCCTCCCTCCCTCCTTCTCTGCCCTCCTGCCTCCAGCAACCTCTGAACACACCCCATCTCTGCCACGTGGAGCAGAGGAGAGGAGGTCTCACAGATAGTTATGTTCCTACAGGTTTCATGAACGCAAGCTGTTCCCCGTGAGGAGAGAGAGGTAATCGTGCCAGCCCAGGGTGAGCTTACGCCTCATTAGAAACCAGCGGAACCACATGGGACAGCATCTTAGAAGTGCTCCAACTGTGGGAAAAGCTTCAACCATGGCTCTCCATCAACATGAGATGCAAATCCTTGGTAGCCACTGGCACGAATGGCACTATCTCTTTTTCCTATAGATTATAACTTTGAGTATCCTCAGGATCTAATATAAATGCTTAATTCTTTGTGACTGAACGTGTTCTTAGCTTTAAACAACATCCAGGGGCAATAAGTGCTAGTTGAATAACGCACAGATAGAATATTTCTTTTTGGTACCAGAAATCTACAGATTTCTTTGTAGCTCTTCCCATAAAGCACCTGGGCTTAATTAGTGCATGATGCTCTTTATGGGCCAGCAGGCTAATTTGTAAATTAATTAGAAGTAAGTTAAAGGCAGTCTCTCCCCTCCTGGGAATGCTAGAATTAATTGTTTCAAGGTGTTGAAACCTTGCCTCTTTGCCACACTGGGCTGTTTGACCCTTCTCTGGAGTAAAAAACATTTTAGAATTATTATATTGTCCCTCTTCTCAGACCGGGACAGGGCCACCCCATGACACCCATCTTTTTCGCCCTCAGCTGCTGCAGAGTCCTCAGGATGGAGATACACAGTGTCTTCAAAGCTTGGCCATCTTCTCAAGGATCCAGCCCACATTGAGCTGCCCCGCGCCAGTCCATTCCCCCTGCACTGCCAAATGCCATGTCTTGTACTTCATTCTTCAGCGTTGCTGAAGAGACGCTACAGCTGTGTTTAGACCAGGTTTCTTCACAACCTTCACAGCAGCATGAATTAAGTGAAACCTCTGAGGAGAAGACTCGTGGTCCTTGCCACAGTGCTCACGTTGGCCTGGATGGTGTTTAAACAAAAGTTACAACAGGAGGTTCTAAGGTGGAAAGGTGGGTCCCCTAAACTAGGAGGAGACATGTATATGTGTTTCCCACAAAATTCAGCAGTTGGTTTAACATTGCTAATGGGGAAATTTATTCATAGATATTTTGGCAACTTCTCAAGGTAGTCTCATTTCAATTGCAAATGCATCTTCCTCTTTACTTTTCATTAACGTTTGTGCAAGGACCATATTGTTCCTAGGAGCAATATTGGGAAGGCACTTTGTCACACCCACCTGTTGATTGCTTGTTCCTAAAATAAAATAAGTAAAATAAAATCAGTCTATATTTCATTTGGAAGCCCAAATGATTTATAAGATGAATGAACATGTCAGGGACAGTCAGGGCTGGCAAACAATATGTCATGTCTCAGACAGTGGATTACACAGTTCAACTGCTTGACTGCAAACCTCAACTATGCAGGAGAACATAGTACTGGAGTCTGTTTCAGCAAGATGTTAACTGAACAAGTTCAGAAATTCACGCTGCTCTATATGTTTCTCCCCACAATGAGCTGAGCGGTGGGTTGATTCAGTTTTCTTGGAGATGTGGCTTTTATTCACATGGAAGAAAAGGCACTGAAAGGACATGGAGGCCTGGTGGCCTGGGAGAAGAGGAGGAGCGGCAAGACCCTGCAGGTCTGAAGGGACAGAGACCCTCGTAACTCCAAAGGACTAATGGCTGTTCCTAGCGGTTTCTTTCTTAAAGGAGGATCTGGAGAATTTTCTTGGGTTTTTTGTGATATAACTAAAAATTTATATGCTTTTGATAGGACCGCCTATTTTGATGTAACATCGCGCTTCTTCGAGCAGCCATATCATCATGTTATTTTCTATGGACCTTAGACATCTATGTCCATGTGTGCAATACACTTTACGTCTTCTCTTCCATGTCTACCACACATCCTTCACCCTCGTTTCCACACTCCCACATAATCTACTAGAAGGGCAATTTTTTTGCCATTTGAGAGGGGTGTTAACAAGGATCAGGTGCTGCCATCACTTATGAAAGAGCTAGTTTTCCTTCACCAGCTGTGGTACGCGCCAGCAAAAAAATATCCATTGGCGTGGGCCTTACAGCAAAGTTCTTGTATTTAGCAGGTGAAAAGTCAATACTTGACCTGTAGCGAGATTTGCTCATGGAAAACCCCTGGAAGCTGTTTTTAGCAGCAGGGCATTAGTCACCTTTGGAAGGCGGCTAGCTGCCCAGAGCTTCTGGCTCACACTGTGCCGCGCTGTGCCGCGTGTGGGGATCGCTTTGGAGGCTGCACAGTGTTAACAGCAACTCCCGCTTTGCCTCAGGTGTTGAGTTTAAGCACATGGTTCCTGCTTATTTTAGGAAAACATGACCTCACGTTCCAGACAGCTTTCTCTCCAGCCAGAAGATGCGTGCTGCCGTCTTTCCCTGCGCTGGGGGGGCTGGGAGGGGTAATGTCCTGCATCTGCAAGAAGCTGCTATGGGATTTCTGTCAAACTAGTTTGGGGACGTGGAGTGGTGGGGAGACAATGCAGAGGGGACCAAGGGCTGAGAAAGGGATGTTTTCTGTGTCAGGTGGAGATTGGGCAAAGAGGAGACCGCAGAGCAGTGAGGTCATGAAGCGAGGTCCGAGGAGTGGAATCTATGAGAGCATCAAAAGTGGTGGATTAAGTCATGCTGTGCTAAGGCTAAAGCAGCTCCTAATTTGAAAAGGGAAAAAGCAGGTGATTGAATAAGAAGTTAGTTTGATAGAATGGAAAGCTATTGATAGAATGGAAAGCTTGCTCACAGGGATGCTGCCTTGGAGCAATGACTCTCCTTGGGAAGAAGATCGACAGCTGCTGCTTGAGGGACTGTCACCCATCCCCTCCAGCCTCCAGTTCGCCCCTGGTCTCCGGTGGGCATGGCTGTGCCAGCACGGGGATGAACTTTGGCAGGAGCTAGTGAAGCCTCAGCCAGGACCCTACTCCCAGACCCAGCCAGCCCTTTCCTTCCTCTTCAGCTCAGACGGGGGTTTGCAGAGAATAAAGGCTGCTGACACACAGTGTCACTGGTCTGCAAGGAAATGTCTTGAAAGAATGCGTACTTACAGCTTTTAATGACGTCTTCATCGTATGACAGTTTGCGAGTGTGTGGACCTTGAATTGGATAAACAGAGCTGGGAACACTTTTTCCGCTGGAGAGTACACTTAAAGGCAGCTCTGGGGGCAATGAGGGGGATTTGGAAATTCAGTTTATTTGCTAGATATGACCAAAAGGTGCAAATATAGAAGTGTTAGGAAAGAAACAGCATTTCATTTCAATATCTTGGGTTGAAACACTGTGATGTTTTGCTTGGAGAATTTTCAGGGCCGTGGTACCTTTCACTTGAAATACCTAGAAAAATAAAACATGAAAAGTAAACCAGAAAAAACAGAGAGTCTTGTTTGATACAAGGCTGTTGGGAGAGGAAAAGTGATTGTTTCAGCTGCTAGATTATTCCTTCAGTTTTATTGTTAAGGCTCTTCTGAGTCACTCCAATGGCACAGAGGGGTCTTAAATATTGCCAGGGGATCCTCCTGGCCCAGGGAAACCCCTGGGTGTCCCCAAGCCAAAGAGGTTGCCTAAGGGAGGCTACAGTTGTGCTTAGACCAGGCACAGCTCTCTGTACAGGGCCAAAAGCATGTGGGAAGGCACAATGCCGCTGAGAAACTCTCTCCTCTGTTTCCATTTTGTGGCTTCTGCAATAATCTTTCAAGGGAACCTTATAAACCTCTAAGCAGTGGGATTCTTTAAAACATTGCTGTTATGGTAATAGGTTAGCACTGCCTCCTTTGTTATGTGTTAATGGTGCCCTCCTCATAAGTCTACTAATAAAAGAAACTTAAACCTCAATGTGAAAGTCCTTGTAAAGTTATAAATCAAGCACATTTGTGCTGGTTTTCCCTGATAGGCAAGACACCGGAGCGGCTCTGCATCGGGGGTTAGAGTCAGACCTTAACCAGGGAGCTCACCCGTCATCTGCGACGCCTGCCGCTGTGCGTTCAGGGTCACCCCCTCTGCGCACCAGGCAGAGCTGTAAAGGAGTATTTTACAACTGTTAAATGAGAGGGGAAGGGAAGGGATGGGGAAACTTCACGCAAATGAAGAATAATAGAGAATACTACATCTGGCATCTGGATAGAGTGATTCACAATCTGTACCATGCTTTGATCATCTCTCTAATATAACTTTTGAATCAACCTGTGGAATATATTAATATAGAATTTATTTCCCTGCAAGTGAATTCTCCAGGCTTGTTCACAGGTCTATGGAAAACTCTCCTTTCAGTTACACTCTTTAGTTCCATATATTGCCATAAATAAAATAGGAAAAGAGGGACATGTCTGATTTTCCTAAAATGGCCAGGGTATCACCTTATGTACTATGCAGGCAGCCCAGTCCTCATAGCACTAGACTACTGCTGTCATCATAAGGGGGTCATGAGTGCATGTAGGTAACAGTAGAGTTTGGGCATTTTTGGAGAAAGCCTTTCCTATGGTTTCTGTGAGCAATTACTTATTGGGGAAGTAAATGAAAGAAACAAAAATAAATGAGTGGGAAGTGTAGACTGATTCCTGGAGAAAAGTGCAGTGGAAAAGACAGGAAGGCTGAATTTAGGCAGACCTAGAAAATATGAAAATTAAGCCAGCTATTCCTTTCCTATTGCCAAGACACTGTTCTTTTATAAATAGAAAGACTGAGGGTCTCCATAGCCTCACTGAGTCATGAAGAGGTGATGGTTTGGCTCACATAATCTTGCCTTTACGTGCTTTTCTGCAAAAGCAAGGACTGTCCCCTGTGAACACTGTGGGGATCAACTCCTGCTTAGCTACTGAGTACTCTCAGAAAATATGAAGTCCTAAGATAGCATTTTAAGACAGACAGGATCTTGCTGTGAAGATCCTTTGAGCTTCTGAGGGCTTGCGGGTTTCCCTGTGGTGTCCGCTTGGGAGCAGACAAAATGAGGGTGGTCTCAGCTTTCGTGTTCATGGTTGGGTAATCAGTTTTGATCCCTCCTCACTTCCAGCATCTCAAATGATCTTCCAAACCTGCAGGAAAGCTTAAAGGAGGTGTGATCATGCTGGTGTTCTGAGATGATGAGGCCTCAGTCTTGTATGAAGCCCTTTTTTGTGCATCATGCAGATGTGGCAGCCTGGGGACCTGCAGTTTTATGTGTTTGGGTTCAATGGGGCACACATTCCCAAGGTCACTTGGAACTGTTTTGAGGGCCAAATCCAACCCACCAGTCCTTTTCTGAGCCATGCTGCTGAAGCTGGTACGCAGACATGGGCCTGTTGTCTCCCTGAAACCGAAAGGATGTTCCCATCTGGACCATGAAATGAGCTGCTGGAGGCAGAATCCCCTTCCTACATACATTGTGTTTTTCTTAGGGTGGCAGAAGGAAGACAAAAGCTTTCCAAGATGGGACAGAAAGTTTAAAAAATGAAATTATTTTCATAGTTGGAGAAAGGCAGAAAAAGTAATCTTAAGAGACCTCAGATGGTTCTTTATTTTTCTTACCAGTGGTCCCAGGATGAGGGCAGGATCCTTGTACATAACCTTCTGGTTTCTACCACAGGATACAGCAGGGTTGACAGGTTTCCACCGGGAGGGTTAGATTCTGTTAAAGCAGCATTTTCTCATGGAAAATTTTTTTTGTTGGAACATTTTTGGCTAACTTTCGGTATGAACGTGAAGGGCTCTGACAGCAATGTTACAGTTACTTCATCCATTAAAAGCACAGAGGCTCTGGGGGGGACTAAAGGTGCAGCCCCTGCCTCGCTGAGGTGATGCTGAACATGGGCTGCCCTGTTTGCAACGCTGACCATCCCCAAAACTCTTTAAGTGGTGAAAGCCTTGGGGGCTTGCAAGCAGCGTGGAATGGCACTGGGCTTAGCAGTGACCTCTGAATCTGCACGCTCAGGGCTCGCTCCCCATGTGCGAGCCGGCCGTATTATGACTTTCAGCCATATTTTAATCCGATTGATGCAGTGGCCGGAGATGCTGATGGGATTAGAGCTCAGCAAAATGACGAAGCACTTGTGGATTTGCCCTCGCGCCGATCCCTGCAGTACATCAAAGGGGAATGGCTTCTCCTGATTTACGAGCCGTAAGAGTCCTGTGTTGAGGTGGAGCATTTCCTCCAAGACATGGGTCCAACCCAAACACATCTCGCAGCCTGCAGCCGGAGCCTGGTCTGACTTTCTTTTTTTAACCCTGCCCAATGCCTTGTGCATGGTCTCATGCATTGGGACATCACTGGGGGGACAGCCCTGATTCCCAAGAGGTGACCTGCTGCTGCAGGCACCTCATTTCTCTCCACGGATCAGGTGACAACCAAAGTAATTGCCCTCAGGGCTGGCCGGCTCAGAGGGGATTATAGGCTGGGGTCCGTAGTGGGTGTAAATCAGCTGGTGCTCACTGGCAGCAGTGGAGCAAGGTGGATTTGCACCAGCTATGGATTTCATTCATTCCATTTAAATAGACTCCTTTTTTCTCGTTCCCCAAGTGAAAAAAAGGAAAATTAAGGTAAACCATTTCTACACCTCCTGATCGCTTTGTTTACAGGAACGGTGTCTCTAAATGCTCCAGTACCGTTAAGAGAATAAATTGCAAGAACAAAACAGCCGTCATCCAAAGGGCTGTCAGAAGGATGGAGTGCTCCCTCTTGAGTGAGTCTTGGCTTTTAAGCCCTGAAAGAGCAGCTTGACACCCGGTGACCTGCCTGGTAATGTTCCTAATCCACCCCTTTAAAACACACGCTCCCAGGAGGGGTGGCGGGTCGGCAGGGGACGACAGCGAGTGCAGGGGGGGAGGATCTCGCAGCCTCGGGCTGCGCTTGCGGGAAGCGGATGAAGGTGCTCACAAGCTAAATGGATTAAGCCAGGGGAATGTCGGTTCAACAACAGGAGCTGCAGCCTGACATAAAGATCTCGGGAAGCGAGAGGACTCGCCAGCGACCGGTGCCAGGCCCCCAGAGGAAGGGAGGGAAGGTCTGGTCTCACTGGTGTTTCCTGTGCTGGCAGTGGACATGGCCTGGAGATGGCTGTAGCATCCTCCTGCTCCTCAGGGTATGGCTTTGCCTGGCTCCAAGCCCTGCAGTTTACACGCATCCCTACAAGATGGATCTGGTGGAGCAAAACCAAAGCAGGGTCCTCCAGGAGTGACTATGAGAGCCCTCCCCCTGTCCTTGTTTAAGTCCACCAAGCATCCAGGGGTTAGGCATGGACTGCTCTGTGTATCTGGAGAGGGACCTCCAGCCATGCCTGACACCAAGCCCTCCCCCAGAGCAATAGAAGAACCTGGAATTAACAATAAGATCAAGAAATATTAATTCTGGGGCGAGAGACATTTATTCGGAAACCCACCAAGAAAAAAATCAGAATAATGTTAATAAAACCACCACTAAAATAAGCGAGAGTTAAAAATAGGATTTTAAAATATGAGTAAATTAGTAAGAATTAGCATCCCCTCCTTGTGCTTCCCCAAACTTTTTATTCCTTCTTTTCTTGACGCAGAGAGTGATGATCTTCACGATAGCGTCTGGTTTTACCTTGTGTCTTGTGCCTCGAAAGAGCATCTCCAGGGCTTTACTAATCACAGGAATATCCAAGCCAGTGGCAGTTCTTACTCCTCTATAATATCTGACATTTTTTGATTCCTTCTTTTGCGCTTTGCCCTGGTTGTTATCTTCACATATAGTGGTGTTAAGCCTGTCTTTAAAAAGTAGTGGTAATCTAAAGTATGTGTTGATTGCATGTTTGAGAACTCAAAAGCAGCTGAACAGGCTTTTGACCAAATATTAAAAAAACCAAAAGTACTCATTGATCTAGTTGTAATGGTGTTAACGATTTTAAGTTTGAAGCTAGAAAGTGAGGAAGAAACACAAATTAAAGCATGATGTGAGGGACAGTGACTCTTTCAAACTCTTAATGTTATTATGACAACAGGTATAACTTGTTTTATATTTTTTTTCTTGGATTTAAGCATGCAAAAAAGCCTTGTTGAGTTTCACATGGGTAGTATCTGTGCTACAAAATGGCAGCTGCAATCTCACATCTGTCTTTCAGCCCCTGGGAAAGGTTAGCTTTTCTTTTTTGTCTTAATGCTGCAGGAGTTAACAGCTTAGGCGATGGAAACAGGTCTGAAAGTCTCCAGGAAGATAATACTTGAGAAGACAGGTTTAAGCTAAATAAGAAAGCAGATTTCATCAGCCTTCTTGGAAGCAACCTGACCAGAGACTTGTGAGCCGTTTCTAAATTTGGCCTTTGCTTTTTCCATGTACAGGAAGTGATGAAAACGGCGGCAGTAATCCCCAGTGAATTTGGACACGCACATCAGGGGCTTAATGCCTTTGTTTGTTATAGGTCCGAGGTAAGTTGGGTGTTGTAAACATGACTCATGACAAGTTTAATTAAGACAACAAACATGGGAAACGTAGCAGAAGGTCACGCATCTTGATTCACAGTTTGGCAACTGGAGACTTTTCTGAGAGATTTGCACGTGCTGCCCCAGTGCAAACACAAATATAGTTTTTATATTGATTTTTCCTTTTCACAAAATTATTTTTACCATTTTTTGGATGGTTCTAAAATAGTCTGAACAGAAAAAACCTGACCTAATGCATAAGCACATTAACTTGCGGCAAGCCAAACAGCAACTGATGACAATAAAAGATGTTGTGAACGTATGACAAAACTCCTACAGTCAATTTGGTCCTGCCCCAACAATGACAAATTCACTCCTGGATGAATCAGGCCGAATGTATCAGACACTCAAATACCCACCTGTCAATGCAGAACCTGCTCATTTCTTGGACTTTCAAGTGAATATTTTGTGTTTGAATGAGCACACTCGCCTATGGAGCAATTTGTTCCAGGCTCATTACCTGAGCTTTGCCTCTCTGCAAGATGTTCTGTGGAGCCTCAGGTCTTGGTTCAGATGAGTTTCTTCCTAAGACAGCTTGTATGTTAAACAAAAGAGTTCTTATGAGTTTATACCTATAGCCACAGTGTTCTTGAGAAGATAGTGGTGACACAGTTTGTTGTACACTCTTTGTGCAGAGTGGACAACAAAGCCACGCGGAGGGCAGTGATTTAATATTTTGTTCATGGGGGGCATGTCTGGGAAGTTCCCCCACGTTTGGAAATCTCAGTGATGCCAAGTCGCAGCGTCGTGCTTAATGCCTTACAAATAACATTGTACGGTATGCTCGGGATGAACTCCATCTACTTTAACATTGGCCACCTGAAAGCTAAGCATCTCGTTAAGGTAGTGAGCTGGGCTCTTCCTATAGTCAGCTGAGAAAAAGAGGTAGGTAGGAATATCTGAAAGGAATTGATCCCATCCTGAGCTACATGTCTGCAGTAGATGAGACAGCTCCATAGATGCCTATTTCTCAACAGTGAAGCCAGGCAAGGGAGCCCTGGTGATTAGCTGAGACTGCCGACCTAACTTTCAGATGGCTAAAAATTAAAACAAATGAATCCTAGCCTCAGAGACAGGAGTACTTGTGCCAAAACACTCCTTCACATGCAGGTCTTGTAAAAGCATGCTTCTTCAAGACTTTAGACAAGTTTATACAAAATATTTGAAAAGTCTATTATCAAATAAAATCCTCTTGAGGGTTTTGAAGTCCAAGAAGAGCAGATTTGTACTGGTGTAGGCAAAACCCTGTAGCATGTGAAATTGATTAGCTGGGAAGGAGCTTTTCAAAATATAAGATTTTTAGGTTAATGCAGCCTCTCAATTTTCCCTAGAACTTGTGCTCTTAAATCCTTCAGAAGCATTTGAAAACTCCCTATCCAAATTAAAAAGACTTATTAAATTTATGTAACCAGGAAAGTGAAATTTGGATTCTGAAGAAGGTTTATGTCACAGGACTTGCAGAGTCTATCCCAGATTTCAAAAGTATTTTAAAATGCATCTAGGTGAAAATTTCCAAATTCACAAATAATGACAATATGTCTTTGAAAATCTACTCCTTAATTTCTACTGTTTCTCATTCCCTTTAATTCAAAGCAGCAAAACCACCAAGCAGTTATAATTTTAGATTGTCTGCTGGCCTCTGTGACTAAAACATCCTCTTCTCGTAAAGCAAACGTGTGTGTTTGAGTGAAGGTTTTCAATGGCTTACGGTCTAAAATGAATGTTTTGGATCATCACGGTTACATATGAGGACGGATTTATCAGAGAATTCTCCCCTAAATCACTGCACTATATTTATATTATTTTATTTTATTTAAGCATCTGACTACTAATTACAAAACTAGATCAGTCTGATTTTCTTGTGGAGAGATTTCTGTCATGCAACCCCAGCATTCACATTAAGCGTGTTTACAGACCAGAAACACATGCACATGGCCAGTGTGAATTTCTGGAGAAACTAATGATGGGCAATTTCACCACCAGATTCCTCAAAAACCTCTGTGCTCTGGTTTTCAGGGAAGACTCTGGAAAGCCCAGTTATTTACAGGGACAGAAAAACATTGCAAACATGGAAAAAGAAACCCCACGCTGCTGTGCAAAACTCCTGTAAATGCATAAAGACTACAAAAAACAATGACAGGGAAAGACACTTCCTCCAGGAGCGGCACAGGCAGCCCCACCACAAGAGGGAACGCCCCCAGCCATTGCAAAATGACAGTACATTGCAATAATATCCTCCAGTCACCTCTGTTGCAAGCTGTCGTGTTTGGGAACACTGCAATGGGATTAAACAACACTCTCAAGCAGATTAACCAAGGTTTAGCCGCAGCCCTGGGCAGGTCCCTTGGCTTAATTGGAGGCAGTGGCGTATTACCATAGAATTATAGAATCAGAGGATGGTTTGGGTCAGAAGGGGCCTTGAAGATCACCTAGTTCCAGCCCTCCTGCCATGGACAGGGACACCTCCCACTAGACCACATTACCCAAAGCCCCATCCAACCTGGCCTTTAACACTTCCAGGGATGGGGCAGCCACAGCTTCTCTGGGTAACCTGCTCCAGTGTCTCACCACCCTCACAGTAAAGAATTTCTTCCTAAAATCTAATCTAAATCTCCCTTCTTCCAGTTTAAAACCTTTACCCCTTGTCTTATCACTACACTCCCTGATAAAAAGTCCCTCCCCATCTCTCCTGTAGGCCCCCTTTAGGTACTGGAAGGGGCTCCAAGGTCTTCCCAGAGCCTTCTCTTCTCCAGCCTGAACAACTCCAACTCTCTCAGCCTGTCTTCACAGCAGAGGTGCTCCAGCCCTCTCATAATTTTCATGGCCTTCCTCAGGACCTTTTCCAACAGGTCTATGTCCTTCTTACGTTGAGGGCCCCTTATCTGGAGGCAGTACTCAGCTGGGGGTCTCACCAGAGTGGAGTAGAGTGGACTGGAGCATTGTGTGAACTCCATGCACTATGGCTGCACGGCGGCAGCAGCTCTCACCAGCCAGGCTTTGCTCCCCGGGTGCATGGTGCTCAGCATGAATGTTTCTGCACGAAGGAAGAATTGTGGACCTGGACCATTTTGTTGAAGGCCCCAGTCTCTCACTAGCTCGGGTTGCCCTGTAGTGAACTCATCGGCATCCTGCAAGGTCCTGTTCAGGCAGCCTGGCTGTCCCAGGTGAACTAATTATCATTGACTCATTAGTCTAACGGCTATCAACTTGAATGTCCTATGAATTTCTCTTAAAGCTCATTTAAAATCCAAGAGCTAAGGGGCAGATGAGTACTGTGGTGAAGGGGGAAGTATCATGTTTTACTACTAGATTTGAGAAAACCCCTATTCATAGCCCTTCTGGGACCATACTGTCTTCTGAAATATATTTTCTCTTGAGATCTGAACCAAGGAAGCAAGTCAGAATGTCACAAATTTTGTGAAATCTGCATTTGCAAGGGACAGAAGGGAGAAATCTGTATAACCACAAAAATAATAGTTCAAATACCAAAGCAGGAATGCACAAGTGGAATTTGTTTTCACTCCTTAATTTTTATTTTTCAATGTGACTGTGTTGGGGATTTTTTAAGTGAGAGAGGACTTTTAAGGATAAGAAGGAGTTCTGGATGATCAGAATAAGCAGGCCTCACATCAGAATAGCGGCACCAGTAGCTCTGGTCAGGTTGGTTTGCTCTCCTGTGCATTTTATTCCATGTAGAATGGTAATAACTAATGAATAAAGGACTCTGAGGTTTGTTGTGAGTCAGCTCAGGCAAGAGTCCCCTTTTAGATAAGGAAATTTTACCTGAGTAAGAGCTCAATATAGACTGTAAAATCTGGTCATGAAATCCTCAGCTAAGCCGATAAGGAACCAAAATCCTTCAGACAGACAAGTAAAATAGGATTTCCAGCCTCCATAGTTATTCACATCCTACTAATGAGCTCTGGCATCTGTGGCAGAATTGTTAAAGGAGTATTGATCTCCTGCAAAATTTGGTGTGTAACAATGATTGGCGGACACAGAGGGAATATCGAATCCTCCTCCCTTGTAATTTCCCAGTGGGCTGATCAATTGTGGAATGCTGGAAATGTAGATGGCATTTCCATTTCTCCTCTTCATCCATCAAGCGGTTATTTGACGGTCCATCCCATCAGTGTGACTGGTTTTATTTTTTTTTTCCTTTTTCGCAAATAATGCTCTTGAATGTTGATGTTTGACACAGTCATATATTATAACGTAAAGGTTTAAAGAAGGGAACTAGTTAGAAAAAGGCTCTTGCACCTGAGTAAAATGAAAGCAATTTCTTTGTGGTTAGTTTTAAAAATAGCCGATGCTGTTAAACATATTTCAATGCACATTTTTCCTGCTCTTTCAAACCTCGCTGCCTCCCCTACTGAGACTGTTACAAGCTGCATCTGCAGGCAGGACTGTGCAGGAGTTTTCCAAGAAGAGCCGTGAGAACACCAGCACCACCTTACCCAAGAGGAGTTAGATGTGGGCTGCCCAGCTGACGGCACATTCGGCCATGGCAGGGAGCCAGCCACGAGAGTACCATTTCAGATCCAGCATTTCTCCCTGACCCATCAGGGCCAGACCCTTCCAGGAGACTCCCTTGGGCTGATCTTACACCACATCTCAGGAGGAAAACAAGTTGTGTTGTCCTCAGGGGAAACCGCTGCTGCCTTTTCCTGGGGACTGCTCGTGCCATTACATTCTGGAGCAGGGAAGTGGGGTCATTGAGCTTGTTTCATGTGCTCGACCTCTTCATCTCCTTTGGAAAACCTACCCAAATTTGGCCAAATGATAAGCATCTATTAAAAAAAACATCCCTACACTATCCATGGAGACTTCTGACTCCAGATCAGGGTTTGAGCAGTAAAAATGAAGCATGAGACCATGTGCTGGAGGAGAAAACAAGATATTGAATAGCTGTTCATTAATCAAGTGCTGGGAACAGAGTGAGAGAGGGCTACAGCGGTAAAAAATAGCATGCAGTTCTTACAATTAAGGGCTGTTTCAGGATGCATATGTACAGAGGGAGGTGGGGGAGTGAAGTAATATTACACAAGCGACCTTAATTTACACATGCCTTACTTCTGGAGTGCTCAGCTTGGTAATTCTGCTGCTGCTCTATGGGCACAAGGGTGGGTTGTTTTTTTTTTTCTATTGTATAGAGTGGTTTTCTGCCTTTCAGTTCCCTGTACTTCTCCGGCTTTATAAGACGTGGAATATTTGTGACTGCCTTGTGCTGCGATGATGTGATCACAGAGCTCTTTTCAGCTCTGTGGAAGAAATGAAAGGTTGTGCTTACTGCGAGCAGTTGCTAGGAAAGAAAGAAAGAAACCCTATTTTAAGCTGTTCCACAGAAGCACATACTGGCTTGATTGGTTATTGATTCCAGTTTCGTTATGGAGAGAGCACATTTTTAGCCATAAACATGTGCAACCACATGTTGAGCCGCAAGTGTGAAAACTACATCAACTGTAAGGCTCTGCTGCGGGCTGCGCTGAGCCTGAGCATCCGAAAAGCTGAGGACCCACATTTCCCAATCTGGCAAATGGCACCAGTCTCATGAGGAAAGTTTTCTTGGCTCCTTCAGCAGTATTGAGCTTTGGATTCAATTCAGTTAGGAGTCGGCTGTGACTTGG
This sequence comes from Rhinoptilus africanus, assembly GCA_013400135.1. Taxonomy (NCBI): domain Eukaryota; kingdom Metazoa; phylum Chordata; class Aves; order Charadriiformes; family Glareolidae; genus Rhinoptilus; species Rhinoptilus africanus. Next base: position 325,413 of record VXBO01003546.1, on the reverse strand, counting down.
ATCTCCCAGGCTGTCCCTAGACTGGTAAATCAAACAAAGCCTCAGATTGCTTCGGACATTGGAGCGTGACTGTCTATTCTGCAAAACTGTTGGACTGGTCCAGGGAGTGGTGGAGCCTGCATGAATTATCGCCCTCCCGGACAGTGCCTAGACATGGGAGTGCGAGAGTTTAAGAGGATGCTACAGGCTCTTCTGTGCAGGATGGTTTCGGTGCCAGACAATGTGCAGGGGTATGTTCAGGGTACTAGGAAGCCATAGGTATACACAGATATGTATGATTCTATGATTCTATATATAAACATAGGCAGCCATACTTGCCAGAGACATACAGCTAAGTAATGCCTCGCAAATCTGTTTGGATTTCAGTGCTGTATATGGAGTACTATATGTGCATCTCGCCTCAGAGTGCATGGAAAGAAGTTGCACGGTTTTCGTTCTGCTTTTACCCCAGCTAACCCAAAATGGAGGTTTTTGTGGCAATTCACCACTAGCCAAGGGCAGGAAGAATATGGGCAGGGAACAGGAACGCCTGCAGACACTGGGCTTTTGGGAAACCCTTTCTTCAGAGCTGTGCCAGTTGAGTCGTTAGTCGAGAATAAATAACAACAAAGTACCTCCCTGAATCAATGTTTGTAGGAACAGAGCACAGGGTCAGGCGCATTTGAAAAGGACAGTTTTTCCCCTGAAGAAAGCCAGAGTCTGTGAAAATGAACAAGGGCAAGACTTGGAAACCGTTAGCTATTTCCTGAAGGCTTTTCCCATTCCTTCTCATGCAAGTCAATGCGTACTTTGCCTGGATGAGAGTGGGTATTTCTTTTTTTCAAAAGTGCTGGAGATATCTTATTTTCCTTTTGTGGGAAGGTTCCAGACCCTGTAAACTTTCTCTGCTTCCTGGCCTTAAAGAACTGAAATGTGGTCACTCATGGGGGCTGCAAAAGCCATCTGCTTGGGCCTGTTTTCAGAGGAGGCTTGAAGCACACATCCCATGACAGCGAGAGAAGAGGAAGGAGTCCTCTCAGTGCCTGTTGGCACTGGATTGCTATTGAAAGAGTCGTTTCTGAAATCCCTCCCCACTTGTGTTGCTGCTAACTGTATTTTAGGGATGACGAGTGTAGGTCTTCATCATCTGTGTGTGTGTATTACATCCAACTGTCTGTATAGAGCAGCTGGGTATTTAAAGCAATCCCTTTGACATTGGCTGACCCATGTTGAAATCTCCTTTCTGCCCGATTTCAAGTAGGAATTGCAGACCTTAGTGGATCTAGAAGATTGTCCATCCAAATTCTGGTCATCCATTTGTTATCAGCTGGATTCTGGTCAAAGTCTGTGATGAGAGTTGTCTGGCCTGCGGACACAGGTTTTCCTTTTGTGGTTGGCAGGAAAAAGGGCAGGCTATTCCTACAAATTCACCCCATATAGGACTGGGATTTGGCCAAAGTGCACATCTGGATCCATATTCCCCCAGTTTAAACCAGTTCCATTTCAAATTCTGGTTTCCCTGAATATTTGATCAGTCAATCAATCTTCCACTTTGGTCCAATGAATATTTAATCATGTATATAAAGTCGAACAGCTCCAACAAGAGAGATTTGGAGCCATTTTCCTCCGCCACAGCACACGGCTGTGTTATGACTGATGGAGACTTTGGAGCCATGTCAAACCTCTGCTCTGACGCAGACAGCACAAAGGTTTAAGCTTGGGTTCCCACACACCTGCCTTGTAGGGTCCCAAGCAAAAGGAGATCTTTCCTTGGTCTTGCCTTGGGGTTTCAGTCCCACTAGCTGGAGTGTGGCTGGTTTTGATGGCCATGCCTATGTTTCTGAATCAAGACCTGAACCTGGGCTCTTGGCCCATGGGCTGAGTTGGAGCCCATTGTTTAGAACTATTCCCCTGGGTGGCAGATTGGACTTGGAGAGAGATGGTTGGAGAGACAAAAGCATAGCTGGGAGCTGAGCAGTATCACTGAGGCCCAGGACCTCTGCTCCTTCCTAGTATGGTCCCAGGGTGCCCAGCTCCTTCCAGGCTTTGTATGGAGGGAGCTTCATTTCTTGGCTGCGGACTGAGAATTCACTAGGCAGCAGTGGGATGAGGAGGAGCAGGGCACTGCAATGCCAGCCTGTTCCCTGGAACCTGGCCTTGGTACCATCTCAGTTAATACTCGACTCAAGTACATCTGCGTTTTAGGGTCCTTTCCTCCTTGAAGAGGCAAGGGGATAGATGTTACATCAGAAGATGTTATATCAGAAATATAATGCCAGTTAGTAAGGAGCTGGAATGACTTGCTTGCACCATACTGGTTACCAGAAAGAACAGAATTTGGCCCTTTTTTTTTTTGGAATGTACCATGAGTTTTGTTTCTGGTGGTGCTTCTTTTTGATGCACTTTAAGCAGGGAGTGTGGAGGGAATGGGGAGAACAGGATCAAAGCTGGAGTCTGATGTTTCTCACCACTTCTCTAGCAGAAAATATGTTTCTAAAAGCAAGCCAGGACCACATCAAAATCATATCATCCCATGTCCATTTCTGCTTAATGAGGCATCTTCATGTATATCAGTTAGCACAAACACTTATTCATTCATCCCTTCACTAACCAGTCAACCACAAAAATATAACTGACATTAAAACGGTGCAGGAGGAGAGACAGGCAGGTTAGCCAGGCTGGAGATAGGGCCAGTAATTCCACAGTGTAATAAGAAGGCTCTCAAATAAACACCATATGAATTAATTGAGGCTGAACTGGAAGATATGGTTTTTGCTAAGGTTAATAACAGCTGACAGCTTGACCTATTCTTGCAGTTTACCATACCAGCATCAGTCACAGGCTCTGCTTGCCTCTTCTCTCTTTAAATGCCCATGTTGGATTTAGCCTCTGCACAGGGTTGGGAATTCCCACTGTTTGCAGGTCACCCCCCACCTCTGATCCCCACCGCTGGGTGTACCCAGGCACATGGCAGGGACCTCTCCTCCCGGTGTTTGCTCCCTAGGGTCCCTCGCCCCTGCTGTGGGAAGCACAGGGAAAGCTGATGGTGGTGCTGTGTGATGGGGCGTGACTCTGTATCGAGGTTTGTCATGTGGATATTATAGCCCGTGAGTGTGTTTACCAGCTGCTTCCGTAACCCAGAGTTAGACTCTGTCTACAGGGGTCCATTAGGAAAATTTTCATACCGCATTTATTCCTGGGGACAAGACATTGAAACAACACGACCCCAAAAGGAGTAACAAAGCTGAAAATTGCAGAGTAAATTATCACAGGGGAAGGCACTCTCTGCTCAGTGCCTGCCTGGTAATGATGCTTTCTTGCTCTTCTGTTTATTTTAACCTAATGTTTCTATGCAGGTAGCATAAGGCCATGGGCAAAAGCCTCTCACAAGTATCCATTGACTCCAGATGTGTCAGTTCACTGCAGATTTCACAGTTGTTATCACTGACTGTTATCACCTTGCAGCTTAATGAGACACTAGCAAGAGCAGCTTGAAGTCTCAGGTGATGTGCGTGTTTGCAATCCATTTTTAAGGCCACATCTTGAGTTGTGGGTAAGAGTTGAAGGCACACACCAGTCCTGCTAGGTGGAGGCAGAAAACTGATCCTAATGGCTGTTGTCTCTGTAGGAGCCACCAGACTGCCTGACTGGAGAGGAGAGGAAGGGTCAAGCTGAGGGCAGCATCTCATCTGGACAGCATTCCTCTTTAATGCCAGGGTTGGACCTCTTCATCTACGGCAGCACATGCATCAGGATAACTATACAAAGAGGTATCAGACCTCCAAAGCTGAGGCAGAAGTAAGGTCCTGAAATGGACCTGAGCAGTCATGGATGGCTGGTTATATAGGGAATATGCTAATGCTGGGAATCTCACACATTTGGCTTGTAGTTTCCAAAACACAATAACAACTACAGGTGATAGGTTCAGGAGTGGTGTTGGGAAGGTGTGGGAGGCTTGGGTAATATGAGCAGGATTAATCTTACCACTCATTGGATTGTGAAGTCTGAGGTTCACCTTACCATCCATGAAAAGCAAGGTTCATTTGGCTGAGCTTATCTTAGGATGTGATAGCTTTCCCTCTGGAGGTACCTCTGTCTCCTTCTCAATTAGAAAACTATCCCGGAAACAACGTGCTCTGAACTGGACCTTGCTCTGACTCTGAGACCAGATGGTTCTTAAATAGGAGTAATGGATGCTGGTCCCTGGCTTTTAATCCTCCCATGGAGCTGGCCTCAGCTTTCCAAATTGCAGCAGAAGTGCAACTGGCAAATACTGCAGTGACTTTTCTTTAGTACTTTGCACCAGGTTGTACTGAGCAAAACCTGCTGGTGTTAAGGGACGTTCTAGGTGCCTTCTATGGATATTTTTGAAGACCGCTAGGCAGACAGTTTAATCCCTCCTCTATAATTACTTGCTTCCTCTTCTTGTATGTGAGTTGGCTTTCATCTCTTTGACCATGTTCTCTCTATAGTCTGTACAATGTTAGAATACAAGGGCAGTACAACAAGTCTTTGGGCTTTTGCTGTCCTGCCTCTTTTCCTAATACTTTCAGCACTATTTCAGCTTCCCGCTTGCCCTGGCATGCTCACTGTGATCCGGGACCACTACCGGCTGTTACAGCTGTGACCTGATGCCAGCCAAGGATGCCTAATTACTGCAGCAATAGGTTGACATTCATAACAGTGAACCTTTATTTTTTGCCTTTTTGTGGGAGGTGAAAGCACTAAACGACTTCTCTGTGAGCTCCCAGCCTCTTGGAGGAGCATGCTGCTAATGGGCTGACTCCCAAAGGCAAAGATCTTTCCCAGCTCCCATGGATTTCCATGAGATGTGTGGGCGCTCAGCACTTGAGATTAACTCCTTTCGCCAAAGCAGGTATTTGCCTGCATCCACCGTGCCCACGCAGGAAGACCTCCTTCCAGACATCCTCCTCTTAGAAGCCTCAGCCCTGTGCTGGGGACTCCTGCAACTGGATCAGACTTTGCATTTATTTATGGATTAAGAGAATAGTTATATTTTAGTCTGACCCTCTATGAACCCGAAGAAAAACAAAGCTGAACATCTCCTCCCAATGTTACCAATTGGTCCTATTATACAGTGGTTTTGTCAGCAAATTATTTAAGAATTTAATCCCTTTCAGCTATTAGGGGGAAGTCCAAGGCAGGGTGAGACTGGAAGCAGGAGTGATTTTCACTTGGATTTTCATCTTTTCTTTTCTCTGGTGCTGTAACCTGATAAAGAGGCAATGGCGTTTCACAATGTGCTATTCCATTCACCGCTGCCTGCTTAAAATGAGGAAGGTGGAGGAGTAAGAAGAAAAGACTCCTTTAAATCCATAGAGGAGCATTGGTGCCTGTAAGAGCTCTTTAAAGAAGAAGTAAAGCCACTTTAGCTTGTTGATCTATTTCTGCACTGTAATTTATGCTGCTATTCACGCAGTGTCAGAACGCTATTGTAAACCATTGTATAAACCCACACTGTAGACTTGAGGGGCTCTAGTCCATGGCTCTGTCAGCACTAGCGTACTGGTGATAGGATAATAGCAGGTTTCACTCCTAAAAGTTTTTTTTTTTTGGAGGGGTTAATGTACAAGAGGAAGAATTTTAATGATTCCCAACAGACCACCCACTTAGCTATTAGCAATAGGCAAGCTACAGTGCATGCATCCTGGTAGAGGTGAGTTTTGAGAAGAGATGTGAAATATAAGCTAGGAGCTTTCACAAATCATTTGTGGAAGGCACTCCATGAAATACCACATCAGTGAGATATCTCAGAAGAAAGCCCAGACTGGGAAATTGCTTCAGAGCAGCAGCTGAGGGAAAGATACCATTTCTTTGAGCATTGCCACTCACATGAGAAGGGAAGCTAGAAGAATGAGCATTCAGGAGGATAACATGTGCTGTGAGCAACAGGGGAATCGGCAGGACAATGGCATAAAGGGAAGATGCTGAGGACAGGATCCGCCTCAGCTAACACTAAACATTTAGTCATCTAGGCTCTCTTTGTGGTCAGCTGAGCGTGGCACTTTGAAGGCATGATTCATCTGACCTATTTTGGGCACAAACCTACCTAGGATGAGGTGAATTACCCTTTATACAGGCCTGTTTCTTTCTACTGGTTCTGAGGGGACCTTCAGACATGTAGCCCAGATACAGATATCTGTATTTCAGACGTGTCAAGGGAAGTGAGACAAATCCTCCTTTGCACGTGGAGTGGGACTATGAGAGAGGGCATGCATGGCCGCATGGCATCCTACAAATCTGGGACAGGATCCAGTCACCATCCACCCTCGTCTCCAGGAGAGACAAGGAACCAGAAAGACAGAGGATGGAAACCAAGAAAGGAAGAGAGGGAAAAGAGGACAGGGAGCTTCGGCTCAGCCACGTAATATTTCAGCTCTCCCCAAGAGCTGCCATAAGTAATGTAGGAGATGTAGGTGGAGAAGAATAACAGAAGAAAATAGAAATGGAAAAATGAGTTTTAAAAGTTTCACTGAGAAGTGAGCTTCTTCATGAACAACCAGTATTATTATGACTATCAACTAAAAAAGGAATAGTGACATTTTCTCATTACTGTTTTTTTTTTTTTTTCTGAAATTGCATTCCAAAACGTTTATGGATGATCTTAAACTTGCTGAAATGTATATTTTGCACTGAAAATCAGGTTCTGCATGGGCAAAAAAAGAAAGCTTTTGTGATGACTGCAGCACAAATTTCTGTGAATGGTTCTTTAAGCTGCATTGCCAGAAATGTCATGAATCCACTCAGAACTCCAAGGAAGGGAAGTGGTTTGAAATTCCTAACACTGCTCTTTCAGCCAGAATAGCCATTTTGGGTGTATTTCACATGAAGCATGGCTTCAGGGCTTGATATGTCTTCATTCTGGGCCCCGTATTGTGCCAAGGATATTCGCAGTGTTTAACAAATAGTAATAGAAATAAGCTGTGTAAGCATATGTGAATCTTCACTTTATAATTTTAGGTGTAGAAAAATGATCTCATAGGCACATAGGAAATAGAGCAGATGGTAAAATGTGTGTTGGACTAAACTCAGGCTGGAGACTAAGTCTCCCAGACAATAAAAGCACAAATGCTGGGCAGTCCCCTCCAGCCATGCACATGAAGTACGCCTCGCGAACCGAGAGAGGGGAGCGCAGATCAAAACAGATTAAGAGGCCACGTTTGATCTGTTGCTTTCTCCTGTTACTGTGAGTTTCAATGCTGTGATCTGTCATTCCCTGTGTGGACATTCAAAGGTGTTTGCGCTAAGGACAGCCCTCAGCCGGGTTACTGGGAGATGGGTACCCAGCTGCATCATTTCCATTTTCAACATGTGCAATTCCACCCATTTCAGAGGTGTTTCATCTGCAGTGAAACTGCATATAAGGTGTTTCTGGATAAGGTCTTGTAGCTTAACAGTGCTGCTTTTCTCCTCCAGAGATCCTCAGTCATGGTGATGGATGAATCCTAGACCATACTCCTGTTTCAAAGCTTGGGTTTCTCTCAGTGACTAGGGCCAAGCTGCGTCCCTCCCTGAGCAACTGCAAGGGAAGTTGGGAAAATCAGGAATAACCATGAACTACCTGAGATTTGAAACTGCTGCTGGAAGAGAAAAAATGAGAAATGGAGTTACACCAGGCTGCAAGGAAGTTTTGCTCCGTATACTAGTGAAACAGAGACCAGCGGAGCATTACAAAAGCAAAGCACACAAACGAAACCTCTTCACAATGTATTACTCACCAGAAAGATTGTAGGTAAATAAAAACTGCACATCCCAGGTCTGTTGAAAGACATAAGCTGAGCTGAAAGATTCCTTCAATGATATCATTGTAAATATTATGAGTGCAGGTCAGGCCAGCTAGTAGCCCCTGATTGATGTGCTAGATTAGATTCATGCCTGCCTCAGGAAAAAATTATCTTCTGCTGTCATGTCAGTTTTTATTTTCCTTTCTCTTTGCTACAGGATGCCTGATGGGCTATTCTAGAGTGTTAAATACAAATCATCACAGTGCTCTAGTAGATATGCTCCTCTACATTGGTCAGATCATGTGCTTTGAAGACCAAACGAATGTCTATCCACTGGCAATTTCCATTTGTATCAATGGCAGTGGCTTCAGCTCAGCTATCTAGGATTTCATGGCAGAATTTAATGAGGAAAATGTTAGAAAAACTCTATTTCACTTTAAAAAATATTTGCCACTTTTTTTCTCTGTAAGTAATGGGATTTCTTCTGTAGTAATGGTAGTATAAAGTAATTACAGTGCAGGGAAGACCGTTTGAAAATAGAATTGGCAAACAAAATTTTGTATTGGGATGCTCAGATCTCAGTGCTGAGATGCATTGTAGTAATAGGATCTAGGGTTTAGGTTGTTGGGGTTTTTATTGTTTTGTTTTTGTTTGTTTTTTAAAGATCGGTTTATCCGTTAGTAGGCTAATTTGTTAGTTTAAAGCACAGGACCTTGGAAGAAAGGGTCTAGATCGTGTCTCTCCCATTCACCCCAGTGCTTATCTTGGGGAAATACCTCTACACCTCTGTTTTGTCAAAGGTAAGCCAGAGATAACCGTGTCTGCTTACATGATAGGGTTTTTCAGATGATATTATTTATAACCTGCACCCCAAGTCCATGGAGGAGTGCATCCCATCTCCCTTATTTAACTTATCCTGGTATTTGAAACTGCAACCTGCTTTAAAACGAGCTACAGAGAGGTTCTTAGTGGTGGAGGATAGTGGGAGGTAGGGGCAGAGGGAGGAGGTGGGAGGTGCTGGCTTGGGAGGAACCTGTCTTCGTGATCTCTGTAACTTGCCTTACCGATAACTAGAAGGGGATTTTCCTAATAGAAAACCTGTGAGCTATATGAGGAGGGTAATCCACTTGACCCTTGCCCTCTCCTAAGCCTCCAAGCCATCATGACATTTCATTTCTCACCAGCTGCAAGACCGTTTCTTGGGATTCGCTATGATTGCAATGCAAAGCCGGCGTCACTCAGCCCAGGAGGAAGGCAAGGACCAGAACGGGGATGTCGGAGCAGGGCACGCGAGCGGGGACATAGCGATCATATTTGGAGAGGGTGAGAGCTGGTGGCAGCGAGGAAAGCAAACAGGGTGTGTTTGTGCGAGTGACCTTATTTACATCGGCACGCCGAAGAGGGACCCAATGTACTGCGGTGAAGGAAGTGAGTCCACACACACACGGGAGCGGGGCCAGCACTACGTGGCTGGCACAAGCCCAAGCGCTGCTTTGCAGGGTGACAGCTCAGGGTTTTCAGGGCAGCTGCCGTCCTCAGCACCAGGTTTTTGGAGCTCTCTGCATTGCAGGTTGTGCCGAAATGGGCAGGGCAGGGATCAAGCACTGGCGAGAAGGGGGTTCTGCTCTGGCACCCACCGCCCCTCCGCAGGGCACCATCAGTGGGGAGCACCCACAGCTCCCACGGCGCTGAGTAGAGCCCTGCGAGCAACTCATTCAAAATTATAATTTGTTAATTCAACATTTGGCCGCTTGAAAGGCTCATGGACCAACCCTGACATTATTATTATTATTTTAATACTGTATTTTTTATTCTCAGAATATTCTGGGTAGATAATGATCCAGTGTGTGCTGTGTATTGCAGAATCCAGGAATATTTGCTTTGGCTTTTCTTCCCGGTTAGTTAGGGTGTGCGGTTGCTGGCCTAGATCTCATGGCATTGTTTCTGACTACGTAAATGAAATTTTTAAACAAGAGAATAATGAATACAGACCAGAGAATAAGGCACATCCTGTGGCATTTTCACACAGGCAATTTTTCTTGCTAAAATCCACGAGGGGCTCAGCAGTTGTGATTATTTACACATGTACTTAATGGCTATCCACATATCATTTATACAGGATAACAGGCACCTAATACCCAGAGCCGAATGAGTTTGGTGGGTGCTTTGAATCGCCCCTTTTTTTGTCCATATTTCCTTTCCCTCTTCTTCTTTTTTTGTTTGAGTATGGAGGCACTTCTAAGGAGGAGGAAGAAAACCTTCAGTCGAAACCGCATGAAACCAAAGGCTGGGTGTAACCAGCTTAAAATCCAGACAAGAGTCAGCGTGTAACTTCATGTGTTACTGTTCTTGTTGTTCAGCACATAACATGGATGGGTGGCATTTTAACACGCGTAGAGGACCACCGTCACACACGTGTGCCCACACGTGCGCACCCACCGGTGCACACTTACCCTACGCAGCAGCTGGTTCAGCTGGGGTGCCAGCAGCAGCAGCCCAGATGTGCTGAAGAAAGCTCAGCCTGAATATTTCCTCAGGTCCCCAGATGGGTTTTACCCTCTGTGCCGAGACCCACGTTGCGACAGCTAAAATAGCACCTGAGCTCCACATTACCTGGCAGTCTTAAAAATTACTGTACTCCTCACAAAAGATAAAGGTTTTGCTTTTTCCAACTCTTTGCATAAGATCTTGTGGCTATGTCAACATAGGCACAACTTCAAGAGATCAAAACGTCACAAATATATGTCCAAGCCCCAGATGTGATCGTGATACTCAGGCAGCAGCTGCTACTAAAGAGTTAACAACCCATCACTTTTCATCCCACCAACAAATTGCTGGCAAATCTTCCTGATGGTCTTTCAAAAGTAAAAGAGATCAAATATATGAAAAGAAAAATATTTTGAATACTTCTAGAAAACAATCCTGGTGGAACACTGAAAAACACAAATTCCACTGACATGGCATTTTATTATTTGCCGGCATTTTCGTTCACTGACTGCGCAGGTCAGGGACCTAAACTTGGGGATGCGATGGGGACTTGCTATGAGGGGACATAGACGGAGGTGAGGAGGTGGGGATGGATCCTATATGCAAATTGCCAAACTCACTGCTTGTGAGAGAGAGGGAGAGGTTTCCGTGGGGTTTGAAGGCAAGTTGCAGCTCTGCCTGCCGTCCTCATGCTGAGGGACCTCTGACAGGAGCTTGTGCTGTGATCCCATCTAATCTTGGGAGGCAATGCAAGCCAGCAGCGGTGATGCCTCCACAAACCGCCTCACCAGCAGCGATGCTCCCTTTCCATCGCTGACCCCCATTCCTGAGATTAAGGAGGACTGGTGCTGGTGTGAGCCCCCACGTATCGCAGGCTGCCAGCTGCTCTGAAACCTCTGCTCTGAACTGGTTTCACGGTGGGTTGAAAATACAGCCCCATCCTCAGTGTAACCTCTAATCTTGATTAAAATGCTTCCAGGGCCAGGCAGCCTGGGCTGCATCCTTTGGTCAATTCTGGCAGTGGCTCTTGCATTCCCTAATCCCTGTTAATATCACTGCTTGTCAAAGAAGATTTGTGCCTTTCCTGGAAGACGGCCGCCTATTTTGTACCGGGGGAGAAAGAGACGCTTCGTCAGCTGGTGCCGGGAACAGCGAGTGGCAGACAAGAAAGAAATCCTGTTTTCTGGGGAGAAGGCGCAGGAGGTGGGCAAGCGTCTGGCTCCGACTATTAACTCCGGCTGCTAGCACTGCTCCTGCCCTTTCAGGATGCGACCTAATCCTCTATTTTAACCATGAACAATCCCTGAACCTCTCATGGCAGTGTTTGTGGCAGAGGTATGAACTTTTACATCCCGGACAAACTGCAGGATGGATTATGCGCTATTGACCTATATTCCCCCAAAGTCATTTTCAATTAGTGCAGGGGTTACTCCTTCTGTTTGCACTGTTCAGTTCCTCCCTGCTGCAATGCTGGGCTACGACTCCAGAGTCCACGTTCTCCAGGGAGATTTTGCTGGCTCCTCCGAACCACCTCCTCATATTCTCATGGTTCCTTGGGAAGCCTATCACCATGCTCCAGGGAAGCATGAGACCTGCTCCAGGTGGTGGAGGGAGAAGTCTGGTCCCCAGCTCTTATTTGATTCCCCTGGGAGCAGGAAACCAAAGCCCAGCTTGAAGGGGGGTTCTCGTGGGGCCATCTGCCCAACTGGCACAGGCTGCTCATCGTGGCCTGCCAGGACTGGAGAAATTAAAGGTGGCTTCTGGCTGAAGTTGGGAAGGGTTGGCAGAAACAGCAAGAGGAAGACCTACAAAGGGAAACAAGGGAGGGGGTTGTGAGTGGGCAGAGCAGCTTTTTGGAAAGGTTGGCCACCCCCGCCCCCCTCCAGCAACTGGGAGGAAAGAGGGAGACCTGATGTTTTGGAAAGGAATAGAGGACAAGTCTTCCTTCATGAGCAGGCTCAGGAAAGGAGAAGAAAGTACCTTCATGGGGCAGGAATGAGGACTCATCCTGGCCTCCACTAGCCACACGCAGAGCAGTTTAGGATCACTGGCTCCCAGCTCAGTGCGGAGCATCTGTGAGAAACGGCCTGGCGGGTCCTGGTGGGCTACATGGGCAGCAATGCTGCCTTAGGTTGAGGGTCACCAGAAGGTCGAGGGGGGTGATGTTCCCCTTCTTCTTAGCCTTGGTGAGGCACATCTGGAAGGCTGGGTCCAGTGGCCTCGCCAGTACAGGACAGACATGGACGTACTGGAGTGAGTCCAGCATAGGGCCATGAAGATGGTAGGGAACTGGAACATCTTTGATATGAGGAGAGGGTGAGAGCGCTGGGAGTGTTCCTCCTCCTGGAGAAGGCTCAGGAGGATCTTCTCAACGTATGTAAATACCTGATGGAGCTAAAACACAAACTTTCCCTCCTGCCAGTCTGGCCTTCCCCTGATTTGTGTGCCCTTGCATCTGATGCTTGGTATAATTTTTGACCTGTGGACAGTTTTACATTTATTATTTTTTGTACATTTAGCATACAGTTTCAGATACAAAGCTCTCATGTACAGGCCTGTCAGTGTGGTGTGAAGATGTGCAGAATCCTAATCTTCCTCTTCTACCTCCCTCTCCTGTTTTATTCTTCTTCTGATATGAAATGCATAAAGTTGATGCGGTAGTGAGTTACTCCTTCATCACATTTTTTAAGTAAGAGAAATATATTGAGGCTAATACCCCCGGCTTATATCAAGGATTGATCTATATTACTAATTTATGCTCAACTTTGAAACAGTCCTGTACGACTGCACAGCCACTATTCTAGCAAAGTTTTCCATGTTATCTTCTTACTATGGGCCTACAAACTCCCCTGATACCTGACAGACTCTCTTTTAATCTGCGTAGTCCCTGTCATTATAGTAAGATGAAACATATCTTAAAAGTATCTTTGCTGTGAAATTCCTCTGGGCTTAAAAATCAAAAGGTTGTTTTTGATTGTAGTGGAAATAATGTGATTGAAAACACAAACCATTTCTTACCTAGGTTTTTCTTCATCCTTCCTTTTCCTGCTTTCATTGCTAGTCTCAAAGGAATCAATATGGCCTAGGGTTTTGTCCCCTTCTTTTCCCATGTTTTCCTTCAATTTTGAAAAAGATGGGGAGAAAATCTCTTCTACCTCCTCCTTAGTCATTAGTCCTTTCTCCTTTTCATGTGGAACTTACATGGATGACTCAAGGAGGAAAAAAACTTTAGCTTTGAAAGGAGAATTTGAAAAGCAAAATTAAAGTTATGATTACGTAAAATGAAAATCGGTTTTTAGTTCAAAATTTCTCACTTATTCCAAATTATAACTTTTAAACATTTGGTAAACCCCTCATTTTGTGGACAGGGGAATTTTTCATCTGAATGTTTTTAACAGTTCCAATTGTATCTATTATCTTTCTGTGTTTCTGGTAAATCAGTATTGTCATTCAGAGGTAATTTTGAGTGTTTCTGTCCTTTTCCGTCTCTCAGAGAATCAGCACGCTCCTGCAGGAAAGTTGGGGAACCTCTGTTGATGGAATCGCAACGTTTTAGTTCATACATATCCATGTATACTTTTATTAGAGGACCAGTGCATGAAGGCAGATGAGGGATAAGGCATATGTTGGGTTTGAAGGAGCCTGGGAGTGAAGACAAACCATTTGCAAAGATCCCAGGTCAAGGCACTATTTCCAGAGCTGAGGCTGAGATCGGAGCGAGTGGAGGATTGACGCTGACTATGGGTGAAGTGATCCTTCCCCTGAGACCTGCCAGTGTGAGGAGAAGACACCGGGAGCAGCAGTGGGGATGCAGTGCTGGCTGGCTCAGCGAGCCACGTGTCACGTGCCAGGGACTGCTCAGACCTCCCTCCCTCCTGCCCCCAAACCTCACTCGCTTTCCCACAACCATCAGGGCTGTTTTTTTCAGGTCTCGCTCCCTGCCTGCCTCCTCCTCCTGCCCAGTGGTATGTCCTTCAGCCAGCACAGCTCGTGGCTATCTTGTGCTACATCCCCGCTTACTCCTCGGGATCCCATGTGCCGTAGAAATGCCAAGAGGAAATCATAGAATAGTTTCGGTTGGAAGGGACCTTTAAAGGCCACCTAGTCCAGCCTCCCCTGCAGTGAGCAGGGACATCTTCAATTAGGTCAGGTTGCTCAGAGCCCCGTCCAACCTGACCTTGAATGTTTCCAGGGATGGGGCATCTGCCACCTCTCTGGGCAACCTGTGCCAGTGCTTCACCACCCTCAGCGTAAAAAATTTCTTCCTTCTATCTAGTCTAAATCTTTCCTCTTTCAGTTTAAAGCCATTACCCCTTGTCTTCCTGCAACAGGCCCTGCTAAAACATTTGACCCCATTTTTCCTGTAGGCCCCCTTTAAGTACTGAAAGACCACAATAAGGTCATAGAATCATAGAATGGTTAGAGCTGGAAGGCACCTTAAAGGTCGTCTAGTTCCAACCCCCCCTGCCATGGGCAGGGACATCTTCCACTAGACCAGGTTACTCAAAGCCCCATCCAACCTGGCCTTAGAAACTTCATGCACTCTGACTTCCCATCATTTGCAGCATCAGCTGTGGCTAAAACCCTACCTCGCTCACTTGTCCCTAGCTTGGATTTCAGAAGCAGGTTAAGCACAGCTTGGGCAGAAATTCCCCCTAGGAGGAATTTATGCCACTGAGAACAGTATATGGCGCCAACGTCTCTACAGGAGAACCACTGCTTCTAATCCATGGCTGTAAAAGTCTGTCTTTCCTCTGCAAGTCCTGCAAAGAGCCAGCCTGACTGGGACCACATGAGCAAGCAAACGGAGTTTGACACCAACTCATGCAGCCTACTTATCGCCATTAAGGATTTAACTATTAACCTCCCCCTGAACAAAACTCCTGCAAGACCCATGGCCAAGGATCTTCAGATCTGTGTCAACACCAGCACCTTGCATGGGACGAACATTCTCTGCTAATGAGTCAGAGCAAAGATCAGTGGCTACATCCCTGTGAGGATGATGGTTCACACACCCGCTTGATAAGGTGCCATGTGCTGGTCTCGGGTAGCTTCCCTGGACAACAATGATTAACTGCTGTTTCAAGGAGATATCATCTTAACTTCTCCCATTTTTAATTTTCCTTTTGAGCAGAAAAATATGTAGATGATGATGTCACCCCTGCGGTGATGTTGCTATGAATTGGAGTGGGGTTTTTTGGCTTTGCTGCTGTGTTACAGGCTCTTGGTGCTGCTGTCTGTCACAGAGCCAGGCTGGATGGCACTGGAGCTCATGGACAGCTATCAGATGGCATTTAATGCCATCCAAGATGCTCCCAAGTTTCTGAGAGGGCTGGTTGATGTGACTGGATCCATGGTCAAATGGCTGAACCGAGCCCAGGTCAGTGTTGTCTCACAGTGGTGGACCTTTGCCAGCGTCATTATAAGGGCATCTGCATCTCCGGATGCTCTGCTTTTCCAGGTCTGGGAAAATAGGAGACAAAAGACACCAGATATTTTGGCACATTTCAGCAGCCAGGATCTTTGACTCAGATAGTCATTCCTCATCACCCTGCCTGGTCACCCAAGGGCACCCTGAACCTGGTGCAGGTGTGGCTGTGGCCCTGGGTGCAGTGCTCATCAACTCCAGCAGCCATTGCTCACCTGGGCACAGTGCCAGCGTGCTAACGAGGTGATAGGGCTGTTGTGGCTTGTGTCTGGCTGGCTTGGGGTAGCGGCACAGGGAGCAGATGTCTGCTGGCTGGTCCGTGTGCTGAGGGGTTCCCTCTGCAGAGCCTGGGGAGGAACCATGGCCCCAGGCAACTTGCAGAGGGGGAAGCTGCTGAATGAGCCTTCTGTGAAATGCAGGTGGGATGAGCATGGCTTGGGCATTGTTGACCTGCGAAGGTACGGACGCCTACCACTGCTCAAGCAGATGCTTCTCTGATGCTAAGTCTGAGGCCAGAGTGCATTTCTCAGCCTGGTCAACTCATTTGTCACCCCATTATTAGGGGCTTCTGCCTGGGATGTGAAACGCACATCTCTGAGTCAGGGCAGGAACTTGGTGCCACATCCTTTGAGAGGGTCCCAGCCTTTGTGTTATCAGGATGTCTTATGATGTGTGGCTCTTTTTCTCTCTCCTGACATTAACTGCTTCATTTGCTGAAGGCATGAGGAGAGACGAGAAGTCTTTAGCCCCTTGCCGAGCGGTGGTATGAGGGAGGCATAGGATCGCACCAGGGCTCTGTCTGGCTGCATACCAGGGCAACTGAGCTTGTTCACGTGGGTGCCCTGGAAGGTCGAGGTTGCTGCTGGCCCAAAGGAATCACTGCTTAGTTGGCCCCCACTGGTGTGTAGTGCATCCTGCGGCACCAGGAAGGCTTCGAAATAACTGCCCTGGCATCACTCTGCATTCCTGCCCTGGGTCCCAATCTCTCCAGCAAATCTCAGGCAGGTTAGATGAAAGAGAGCTGTGGCCTGCAACAGTGTGAGGAGAAGGATGCTCTGGCTACCCCAGGAGATGTGTGTGCCAGCCCTCCTGCTCCAGTGTATAGACAGCTGGAGGTGGCTTTCCCTTGAGTTTACATCGAAAATTTGCAGCAGGTGCTGCTGCAATCTCCATTAGCCAGCGGAGAGAGTCTGTCCAGGATTACAAAAGGGGAGAAAAGGACCCCAGATGTCGCTTGGTCTGTTCCCCTTGGCAAGGTAGGATTATATGTGCCACTGCATTTAGAGAGTCCTCTTTCTCGGGAATCACTTCTGTCACTATCCCTTTCCTGGCTGGTGCACATGCAACGGCTGAGAGGCAGTTAACATAATTAGCAAGACTTAAGGAGGGACAGTGCTGTTGGCCAGCACTGTCAGTGGCTGCGGGGCCGCTGAGCCCTGTTTTGAGTCTGGGTAGAACCCACTCTACTATCAGCCAGCTGCCTTGAAAAGTGGCTGAGGTTTTATCCTTTGGTTTCAGGTTAAATATGAAAAGCTGTGATGGAGAGCTTGGCACTAAGCTCCCAGAAAAGCCAACCTATCTGGGATCTTCCCCATGCAAGCAAAGCCCTGAATGGTGCCATGGACAGTACCAGAACATGGGGACTACAGTGGGAGAGTTTCTAAATCATCGCTGTTTTTCATTCATATACATTCATTTTTTTTATGCTTGATAGTCTCTTGGGATCTCTGGCATCAAGTGTAAATGTATGAATAAACCTGTATACAACACATACATCATGCCCACTCTCTTTTTAACCCTCTTCAAGAAAATGATACCTTTTCTTGCTCACAGGTTTTGAATTTTGCTTTCTCGATTGTACCATATGAAAAAAAAAATTACACCCTGCACAATAAAAACTAGAAACCTCATGGCCTGAGGTGCTTTTTAGTGTGATGTGTGGATTTGAAAAATCATTTGGGATGGAGCCATGTCACTTGTTGAATGGACTTGTGCCTTATTATTGGTACCCAAGCATGCCAGCTGACGGGGACACAGCTAAAACAACATTCCAGGAGGAAACCAGCTGAAACAGTGGGATCCTCGCTAGGACCTTCTACAGGTTATTTTCCTAGAAGTACTGGTAGAGAGCTTTTGTTCATAAAGGGACAAGGTTGGAGAAAAGTGATTGCAGCCTGCTATCTCAGCATACCTGTAATGTAGCTGGTATTTCTCTAACCTCTGACAATAGTTTTTGTAACTATTTATTAATCGCTAATCCTTACTTGCAATGAAAATCAGATCAACCCTGTTTACACTGACTTTCTACATCAGAAGGTGATGAAGTATATTCTAGAATCACAGAAACACAGAATGACAGGGGTTAGAAGGCACCTTCAGAGATCATCTAGTCCAACCCCCTGCCAAAGCAGGGCCACCTTAGAGCAGGTTGCACAGGAACCCATACAGGCGGGTTTTGAATATCGCCAGAGAAGGAGACTCCACCACCTCCCTGGGCAGCCTGTGCCAGTGCTCTGCCACCCTCAAGGGAAAGAAATTTTTCCTCATGTTGAGATGGAATTTCCTGTGCTCCAGTTTGTGCCCATTGCACCTTGTCCTATCACTGGGCACCACTGAGAAGAGTCTGACCCCCATCCTCTTGACACCGCCCTTTAGATATTGATAAGCATTGATGAGATCCCCTCTCAGTCTTCTGTTCTCCAGGCTAAACAGACCCAGGTCTCTCGACCTTTTCTTATATTCTAAAGAAGCAGAATAGAAAATGTTTAAGTCTTTCTTCAAGGTGGCTTTAAATGAGCTGTTTTAAACCATATAATTTCTTAAAACTAGTTGATAGGAGTTGAAGGCACCTCCACGTATTCACACTTCTTCCTTTGGTGCCTAAATCCGTACTGTCACTTCATGAGATAGTGTCTTTGGTATCTATACTGACCCAAAGTGTTCCTGATCCATAATACCTGTCCCTGTCCACGGCACTCTGGTCCCCTAGCTGCCTGGCAGACTTTGCAGGACACTGTGAATTGAAGTGAGGAGCTGATCTGGCTTAAAGAAACATCTGCCAAAACCCTCCCCCCTCCTTCTTTTTTTAATCTGGATCAATTCCTCAGTCTGTTCCTGGTGTTAATAAAGCTTATGGGGAAGAAAAAACCTAGGGAAGGAGGGGTGAAAAGGTGAGAGAGTAAAAAAAATCTTCATCTCACCCTGCTGCTGGGGACTTTGTCTCATGAGACCACACAGCCTGAGCCGTGTACCATCAGGCAACATACTGGGACAGGTCACCCCAAACCTTAGAGCTTCATTGTGTTTCCACTCTGGCAGAAGTGATCTCAGGGAGTTCTCCATCAGGTGGTAGCTCCTACGGGGACATCAGGCAGCAGCAGAGAGGACACAGTGGGTGCCAGGGAAAAAACCAAAGGAGCTGTTGGAAGCAGAGCTGATTTACATCAGTTGGGAACAGCTGATTTATGTCAGTTTGGAAGCAGAGATGATTTACATCACTGTTGGGAACAGTCTAAACAGCTGCCTTTTTAGTACATGCACCTGTACGCTGAAGAAAGCGCATGGCATTCAGGGAAGGGTGATCAATGTAGACTCTGTTGAGGTGCCAGGCACAGTGTTACAGATGCATCAGTTGGTGGCATTAAGACTTGCTTTTTTTTTTTCCTTCAACAGACTGTAATTTTATGGATATGCATATGTGTTATGTGCATATAGATGTGGCCACAACCATCCATTTCACAAGCTCTCTGCCAAGAAAACCATCGCGAGCCACAGGTGAAGCCTCACCTCCAGGAATCCTCTCTGTACAGACAAGCAATTTGCAGCCCATGGCCCCAAACCATCAGCAGATGCCATTGTTATTCTCCTAGACATTTACCTGCATCCCGAGCGCATATAAACTCCACTCATTTGCTCTCTCTCCCTTTCCCCTCGCTCCTGTTTTAAATAGTAATAGGTCATCCCAGAAGCATGTTTACTTCCTTGTCATTTTTGGACTCAAATATAGAGCTGCCCAAATTGTTTCAGTCTTAAAATTTCATAATTAACCAGTGGGACACGGTGGAAGAGCTTGGCAAAGTAGAATGCACAGCTAAACTGAACGATCATCCTTGAGTTTAAGCACGTGCATGTAGACACCCAGCACTGCCACTTGCTAGGTTGGTTTTTTTTCCCTTTCCTCCCTATCTGCAGGCTTTAGGTACTTTCAGTAAGTAAGATTTCTTATGCATGCTCAGATGCCTCCCTATACGCAGGTATAACTGCATTGCACTGAGATGGTAGTCATCAGGATAAACTCCCAGGAGGGGAGTAAGGAGGTAGAGGATTGTGCTTGTCCTTAGCAAAGGGAGCATCCTTTGAATCAGACGGAGATATAAAAGGCTCTTAATCAATAGGAAGAATTTATTCTACTTAGAGAAAATATTAAAAATGTAGCTCATAGTTTTATGATTGGGATTCTTCCACATTTTCTCTGAGTCTGATTTAGTCATTCATGGCTCTTTGGTGATTTCAAACTCTTTAAAAATGCCCATTTTAAACAACTTTGGCTGCTCTGGTTATCCTGGACATCTCTCCTCTATGTAGGTAACGCCACAGTGGCTCGGTCCAGTGGAGACATCTGAGCTAAGACACCATCATCTAGAGAGCGAACAGCATCCTGGGCAAGAGCCTGCAGTTATTCCCTTTTGATGTGGGTGGAAATGCTAACCCTCTGGAGACGCACCAAGGACTCGTGTGGTGGAGAAACCTCCAAGTTGGTGGAAAAATCTGATTTCTCCAACTCACCGGTTGCTGAATGGGTGCAGAGGTAAAGCTTGTCACCACAAGCAAGAGTAGCAAGGTGTCCCCGAAATCCCACCTGCATGGCACGCAACCACATCCTGAGCCTGACCCGGACCTGCTGCTTTGGAGGTGGGCTTGGCACAGCCACCCGGATCTGTCCCCAGTGCATGGCCGAGGCTCTGTAGATGTTACCATGCTGCACAAAGAAACAGGGTTTTTTTTCCGCATGTTTTTTATGTAGGGGCACCTGGAGAATATGACATGCAAGAGTCTGATCACATTATGAGTGTCTTGTATTACCTTGGCTGTTATATTATGTAAGGGAGGCAGAGTGTCCTCACACTATTATTATAATTAAAGAATATTGTGCTTTTAATTTGCACAGTTCCTTCCTCAGCATTGTTTGATATGAATAGATGATAACAGACTGGTTATTGTGAGTTATTAATAACGTATTATTTACTCACCATATGCCTAGAAGCCAGAGCAGTAAGCACCACTGCTTTGTTCTAGGTGTCCCTCCCTGCACGCACAACTAAATGGATCATCTTTGGTCTCTCTTTGCCTCCCGAGGTGTCACTTCAATTTGGGCTTGCAGCTTACTGTCTCCTTTGTCTCCACCCCAGCTCCCTCTGTGTTTGAGGGAGTTTGGGACTCTGGAAAAAAGAAAAACAGTTTGTCCTGCATTTTGCATTACCTCTTGCATTTGTACGGAGTGGATGCTCTGGTCTGTTTTTAATTTTAATGCCATGATTCTATAATGTTTTTGAGTCCAAGGTGCTAAATATAGATCTAAGTCATAATAGTCAGCCTCTTTTTCGTTTCTGTCTTGCGAAGTTATTTTCTGCTTTTATCGTTTAAGCCTAATGGATTTACGTTATTAGGAGCTCTCCAGTATGTACAACTTGGTTATGAACAAGAGGAGGGCCTCAAAAGTTTCCAGGAACATTTGTCTTAATAAAAACAAATAAAAAAGAGACTTTTTTCTGGCTCTGGAGAAAGAGGACTGGCACAGGACAGGGTGGCACCTTCCCTCTCCCCTCCCTACTGCAAACCTGTGTATGCCCTCTGGGCAGGGTGAACACATCCAGCACTCTGCCTAGAAAAATGACACTCTGGAGAAAAATCAGCAGACAGCATGAAAAGCGCTGGCTCAGACATCTTGTGTTGGCAGACTCCTTCCAAAATTAGGGCTGGATAAGCCAGTACATCTGTAGTCAGAGCAAACTATTCCTCTTTCTTCCTATTCCTAACACAGTCATGCCCAAAAAATACAAGTCAGGAAAATGTTTGGGGAAACTATTAAGGAGCACAGAGGGAAAGGAGTATTTATGTATCCAGACAAATATGGAGCCATTTGAGACAAATATGAAGTCATGTGTAATAAACAGCTTGGATTTATAAGGACTAACGCAAGCCAAACACAAGTGAAAGCTTTTTGGGACAGAACAGCCCAAACCAGCCAAGGAAAGGAATGTAGTGGATATAAAGGGCCAGGCCCACAAGAGACACAAGGACCATTCAGCACAGCTCCAGAGCCATACTTGTGCTTTCCCAAGCCTAATTGATACCAGTGGCCCAAGCCAGTAGCTGGTAAGGAATGGGGTACTGGGGAGCCTTGGTCATGTCACTTCTTCTTTGTCCAAGTATGTTTGCCCCTGGCTATGCAAGGGGCCTTCTGTGTGATTAGGGGATCCTTCCTTGCTAAGCTTGCTTGGGGTTAGGGTATCTTTATGAGAGATCTTGATTAAGAGTCCAAGCAGTGCGTCTGAAGACCCATGACAAAGTGTGGATGCTGGCAGCTCACCTCTCCAGAAGAAATGAGAGTTGGATCCTACATCAACAGCTGCCCTGAGCACCGTGAATTACTCTTTAGTTGAAGTGCATTGTGCTTAGCTTGACTACTAAAATACTACCTGAAAAGAGGCTGAGAAACACAGTAGCATGCCACAGAAGTCACCTCTGGTTTGAATACTTCCTTGTTTTCAGGTGTCTCTCAAGGGCAACATGTAAAGGTTTTGGGAAAGGTGGGTCTTCAATGCTGCCCTTTGTTGGTCCCTCAGTCATTCACTTTGCATTACTGACAGCTCACCTGGGATCTTCTTTGGAAGGAATAAGCTAGTTTCCTCTGAAAAAAACTTCAAGTATAGCTATGAGGATAGTCGACTATAGGCATTGCTCTCAGTAGGCACTACAGATGGTACACCAAGCCTGGCTGCCCTACAAAGCCCTCTAGCACTAAACGAGCACTTTGTGCGTCTTGAAATACGGCTTTATGTCCATAAGCCATGCTCAACTGTGGCCAAGAGAGACTGCAAGGAAGCTATTATTTGGCTTTTTCTGGTTTGCTGCTGGAAGCATTGATTTCCATGGTGCTGTCCAGAAGACCATAGCAGAAATCTGCTGCTGCTGGAAATCACAGCAGCTTTACAGGTCTAGGTTTCTGCCAGCAGAACAGATGGCCCATGAGCAGTGCAGGGCTAACTGCTGCACCCATCCAGAAAGTGCATTGCACAAGGCAGGACCAGGCTGTTCCTGGCTGTATCTTGGCAAAGGAAAAAAGCTACCTCATGTGGGAAAGGGCCATTGAGTGCACCGATGACCATGTACCCCAGTGGGTGGGGAAACGTGAACATGACAAGTCCAATTAGGCTTAATTTTTCCTAGAAAGAAATGCCACAGCCCTGTTGCACATGGCTAAAAGCTTTTCTGCAGTCTAGTGAAAAGCAGTTCTCCTACCGTTGCTCCAGACTGTCCTGGAACCAGTTAATTCTGTCTCCTGCTTCTGAAGTTTCGTGCTGTTCCTACAATAATGAAAATTAATCCTGAATAGTCAGAGACTGATCATTTGAAATACATTAGGAACAGTGCAAGGATTGCAAGTTAACAATGAAAAAGGACAGAAGGTAGGGTGACAAGGTGATCAAGAAACTAAAATGATATGATGCCCTATGGGTACATGAATTCAGTGACAAGAGGCAGACAATGTCCTCCACACCGTGATCATTTCTTCCTTGCTCAGTGCTCCAAAGTCTGGTCTCTGGAGCCCGTAGGGATGAGCGTGCCCAAAGGGAGCTCCCACACAGAGCAGACTGAGTGTTGTGTCCATCACAGGTCTCCTGTGAGCCCTCTGCTTGGTCAGCATAGCCTTAAACCAGGCAGAGGCTGCTCTGGCTGTGTGTGTAATAGTAGAAGGAAAGCAGTCAGTGTACGAGCCTGAACAGTGTCTCACGCTCATTCATATTACAAATTACGGACACAGTCTTTGATACGGTTTTGGCCCAGTCCAACCTGTACTCTGCCAGGCAGCATATCACCATAGTTAGCAGATGGTTAACCCACTCCCAGCAGTGGTCCGGGCTTGAGAGAGCTCAGTTTGAGGAATACTTGAATCTGTCCCGTATGGTCCCAACTGCTAAAACCTGACTGACAAAGCTCTAAATCAGATCATCTTTTAGCTCCTCTTGCCTTCTCCTCCTCCTGGCTAGTAATGCCTCTTCTGAGGCCAGCTGTGAATTATCTGCCAGAGGGAAGTTCTTAAAAAGCTTTATGCTGAAGTAGCTCGCCTTATGTTCTCCATTAGGCAGGCTTTATTCCTCCCATGTCCAGCGCTACACCAGCAGAAGTTGGATTAGACTTGTATTTCTTGGCTAAACAATGACTAAAGGAAGCGTGATAACTATCTACAAGTATTTGATGGGTGTAAACTCCAGTGAGGAAGAGGAATTGTTTAGTGTGGTTAAAGGACTTTTATGGCCAAGAGCGATTAGATTAAATTGAACAAAGCAAAGCACAAACTGAATACCCTCAGTAATACCTAGCTGGCTGCAAGGGCAGCTCCCTTGGGAGGGATGTGGTAGAAGCAGTGATGTCTGGCCCAGTTGAAACGTCACAGGGAGCAGAGCAGTGTTTATGTTATTGACCCCGGGGCGCCATCCCATGAGCGGCTGTGTCCGTCCTCCCTGCCGTGCCCACACCCCTGCCGCCCTGCGTCTACGTGAGCACACACACAGCCGAATAAGGAGGGAAGAAGGGTGTCAGGGTGGTTCAACCCCTGCCTGCCCCTGATTTGTCTCCTTCCTCTGGTGGTGTGATACATCACCCTAAATAGTAAGTTTTCCTGCTGCTGACAGTGATTCTGATCTTGGGACTGTTAAGGGAGAAGTTATCCTCATGCTCTCTGTAGTGAGCCATGAGTACGCTTTCCTTAGTACTTCAGCAGGCAGGGGTTTGAGCCCGTTACCTTACGCGTGCTACTAACCTTGGGTTATCACATACCTGCAGGGATGCCATCAGCATTCCCTTCAGGTTACACCTTTGTCGGCTGGCAGGACGCGGTATGGGACGACTGACTTTGTATGAGAAAGGAGCAAGCAGGCGCGCACGGTTCCTCTGAAAATACACTGGTGGCCCCTTATTCACCGCGGGGAAAAATGAGCTCACTCTCTCACACGGGAGAAAGCAGCATGTCGTAATCCCAGCTACACCTGTGTAAACCCACTTGCCTTTTTTCTCTGAAAACCAAACATGGAGCATGCAATTCCCTCCGACAGGAGTTTCTGATGGAGGACACGAGCTGACTTGGGCACTGAGAGCAAACGTCAGTGGCTGCAGCTCTGCTGGGTCTTTCAAAATCCTGCGGAGTCTCAGGGAAAAAAAAAAGAAGGGGATGTGTGATGTTTGATGAGTCAGGATGCTTTCTCCCGGCATGCCTGTTTCTCTGCCTGATTACGCAGACGCAACAGCAAAGAAGTTAGATAAACCAGGTAAGGTTTGTTGTGGATGTCCTGGTCGTCTAGGAGACAAGAGCTTTATTTACCTGACATGACTTGTAGGCAAGGGTAAGACAAGCGTACCCCGTTCTTAAAACAGCATATTGCTTCCAAATTGCAGGTTATATGTTCTGAAACAACACCACTTAATCAGTTATCTCCTCTTTTAATTGGTGAGGTTGTTGGCATATCATTAAATCCCACTTAGCACAAGTGTGAGAAGCCTGCTGTCAAAGGCTGTCAGCAGAAAGGCAAAGAGGACATACACATCCTCCCATGGCGCTTTCAAAGAAGGCCCCGATCTGTTCATAAAAGGTCAGGAAGGGAGCAAGGAATTCAAAAGCCTTAAAAAAACCCCAGCGGACTGGAGTCTTCAGTAGTGCGTCATCTCAAGTTTTCTTCTCCCGAGGGAGTAATTCTTCAGATGTTTTGTGTGCCCCTTGCTGGTGTCTCTCTCTTCTGTTTTTCTTCAGGAGCAATTTGTCTATTTCTGCATTGACTGAGCCTCCTCTCTTTATACAGAGGCAGAGCTGATGGGCATCTGTGTATGTGTGAGAGTCTAACGGGGTTGTCTCCACCTCCCCTATGTGTCTACCATCCAAATGCCAACACTACCTGGTTAGGTGTGCACATTATGGACCACCCAACAGAACGAGCATGGCCCTATTGCAGAGTCCCTGCAGCGCTGATACATTCTTCCTCCCACACCTGTCTGTCTGCAAATAGCTCAGATAATAACATATTTTCTGTTTTTTTCTCATGGGAACAGAATACTAATCTTGGTGGCTTAATTAAAAAAGGCATGTTAAGGATGCCATTTTACATAGGATAGTTTCCCATCCTGCCCAAGAATTTTCTTCATCTAGAAGGCTGGCAGGTGATCACGCTTTTGATGATGCTTTGAAAAGATTTATTCTCCTTCCCAGGTACCTGATGTCTTTTCAGTTTCAAGTAAAATCAGGGGCACACTACATGGGTAGTGGGGAGAAAGAAAGAGGAACCACATGGTTTCTGTCACTTCACATGATCACACAGTTGATTTCTTGTAAAACTTTATCAGTGAGTGCTCCCAAACCTCCTGATGAATGCATGTTAAAACTATGCCACAAGAAAATGCAGGTTGCTCCATGCATCAGCTTCTCCCCAGACCAACCCTCGCAGGAGTACCTTCTCTTTTCCTTGCTGTTGTCCTCCAGTAGAAGACCCATATGCAGCCAAAGAGGTAATTTTGCCTGACCAAAAGACTCAACAGGTGTTTTTAGCATTTAATTAGACTTTCATTTTAATAGTATATCACCTATACGGTACCAGAATTGCCACTTGGCCATTTCCCAGCTACGGAGCACACCTTATAATGGTCACCTGCAATGACTTTTCTGAGCAGATCTGAGCTTGTCCTGCCTGACCAAGCATCAGAAGTACAGTGGAGGGAGCGTGGTATGGGAATCCCCGATTTCTGCAGCATACTCACATTCGCTTGACGTCAGGGCAGATAATAAACCTAACCGTGGGCCAGGATTTATGAGTTCAGGCACTGTCATAGAGTCACAGAAATACCTTCCATCCAGACCCAAACTGTTGGTGCTGGTTGCCTCTGATCTGTGCCCCATGGGCCAGCAAACTCAGATGTCTGCACAGAGCTCCATTCTAGGAGGTGGACATGATGTATCCCAGAGTTTTTAGTTCCTGAATCCACCTTGCAGTCCTCGAGGAAGGAAAGTACCTTGTCCCCATTTCAGAGGAGAGGAGAGGGTCAAGTTCAAAAATGCCCTGCGGCGTGGACACAAAACCTGAGGCAGCATGCCAGCACCTAAACCCAACCAGCTCCCCTCCTTTCTTTAAACACTATTTATTTGGTTTACCTAGTGATGCAACCTGCATGAGTTGTCCCCGGCACTCCTCTTTTCCCAGGGCAGGGACTCCCCTGCTATCACACAGCCACTCCCCGGCTTGGCCGCTGTCTCTGGGTGATGCCTTCTCTCCCAGAGGGCAGTTAGCGCGTCAGGAAGGCGTCAGCCCCAAGTTCAGACTGTGGTGTTTAGGGCTGCTCTGGAGTCTGGAGAGATGCTGCTGAGACAGTGGGGGGCCTGGAACCACGTCGCCTCCCCACGTGGTGAGGGGCTCATTCCTCGCCCCATTTGAAGGACACAGGTGGACTATGAAGTACTTCTTCTTTCTGGCTGATGGAGGCTTCACAGCGCCCAGCGTCATGCATCCTATGCTTTGGCTTTCCCCTTCCCTATATCAGCAAATGTGAGCACTCATGCTGCACGGTGACTACCTCATCACCGGTTTTCCTTATGTGGTGGTTTGACAAAGGGGTGCCTCACTACAAGAGAGACATCTGTAAACTGGAGAAGATTCAGAGAACAACAATAATAAAAAGCACAATGGTCTTGGACACATCTGGAAGGCAGCAATTTAGAGCCCAGCTATTAGCATGCTGGGGCAGACCTCAAGTGAAATACAAAGAAATTAACTTGTTAAATATCTCTAAAGCGGGCACGTAAAAAGTATTATTGTCTGTACGCAGATAGCTTGCATAAACAGCCTTTTCCACTTGAGGCTATGTCTCTGTAATTATGCATTATTCGGAAGGAGGCGGCAGAGCGTGAGGAGTGAATATGTTCCAAATGTGTCCGAACCCTGACCAGGCGAAGGCTGTGATTTTATCTCACTTCAGGGAGAGGAGAACAAGCCCATGCCTTTTGTTTACTCTTCTTGAGCTCTTTGCAACGCTTGTACTTTTCACTGGAAGTGACTCACCTGGCAAAGAAGATAAGTAACACAGAAGAACCACCGAACAAAAATATAGTGCTGGAAACTATCCTTCGAGTTTAAAACTTACAGTCCTTCTGAAATGGTAATCATATTCAGACCCTTCAGGCTTCCCTAATTACCGAGAGGAAGAACTATCATTCTTTTCTAAATGTGGTGTCAGCATTTGTTACGAGCAACCAGCACAAAATTATCCGCAAACCTTCTCATGACCTATAAACCTGCAATTTGATATGCCTCACCCAATTTTTATTCCGTAACAAGTGAATTTTTTTTCATAGATTTTTATAGTAGAGACTCTTTAATCCACCAGGTAACATGTAACAAGATCCCATGGCTGGAGGCTGAAGCTAGCTATGTTTCAGCTAGCAGTAAGGTGTGCATCTTAACAGTGATTAATCAAGCATTGAAATAACTCCTGAGGGGATATGACGAATTCACCACTTCTTGAAGTCTCTGAACTTTGTCTTTCCAAACCTCATGCTATACCTGAAATACAAAGCGTGGTCTTGGTAGAGGAATTATAGGGAGGGGCAGTGTTACGGTATTTCTTAATGTCAATGAGAAGAAATTTTCCACATCAAAACTCCAATTTTTTCTTTCTTTCTTTTTTATGCTCATAACGAGATTCATTCCTTCTTCCAGTGTCAACCAGTCTACTTCAGTGGAAATCAAGGGGCCACTGCCAACTTATACCAGTAAATAAAGCCAAACTTTTAAAAACACATATCAGCTAAATGTGCAGATGCCTACTGGGCTGCAGAGTAGTATTTTCAGTCATGCTGCCACCTGTTCCTAATTTTTAGCAATGGCTCTCTTTCACTGTCAATCCTTCCACCTCAGAAACAATACATTGCTATTAAAATATTTAATGAGTCACTTGTAAATATCTCTCAGGAACAACAGGACATCTATCTCACGCTGCAGAGCTGTATTTTAAAAATAACTATCTTTAAAAACGAAAAAATTCAAAAAACCCCTGAATGTTTTCCCCTTCCTACTTTACAGAAGACTTTCTCTCTCTGCCTTTCTCTTTTCATTTCTCATCCACTCTTCACCCGCGGGGTTATGCTGAGGTGGCTACGAGGACACCCAGGCTGAGACACTCTGTTTGCATTCTTCGCTCGATTTGGGTTGGCTCATCTCAGCTGTGTGGGCTTGGCAATGCGAAAAAGTGACCTTGTGGCAAACTTGGGTGTGACCTTCTAAAACAGCAACAGCTCCCACTGTGACTGCCGGGTCTCCTACTCTTATTCCATGGAAAATGTGAGACAGCTTATCCTACTTTCACCGATAAACTGTTTTAAGTTTATCTTAGGGCAGGAGCATGCGTCTGCAGAGTTATCACAGTGTGGCTAACGCATGGGTTGCCACGTCCTGGCCTTCCTGCTGGTAGCTTGTCCCAGAAGCTGTAGTCTGTGCCTTCCAGCTTTGCTGATGAAGTTATGCCAGAGCCAGAACCTCACTGTGCACCCTTGTGCTTCTGCTACTGCGGGACCACAGCTGTACCGTGTATTTCTGCCGCTGCTGTGGCTTCCTGACTCTCTCGTTCTGCCTGCCCCGTCAGCTCTGAAGAGGCAAAAGGAGCTTGGAGCTGCTCTTCAAAATTTCACCATAACATGACACTATGATGCTACTCAAAACACGTAAGCAGTTGTAAGAAGGTGACTGCAAGGTCTCGCACCTGGGGCATGGCAATCCCAAGCACAAACACAGGTTGGGCAGAAAATGGCTTGAGAGCAGCCCTGAGGAGAAGAACTTGGAGGTGTTGGTAGATGAGAGGCTCAATATGAGCTGGCAATGTGGCTCACAGCCCAGAAAGCCAACCATATCCTGGGCTTCATCAAAAGAAGCGTGGCCAGTAGATCGAGGGACATGATTCTAACCCTCTACTCTGCTCTTGTGTGACCCCATCTGGAGTACTGCCTTCAGCTTTGGAGCCCTCAGAGCAGGAACAACATGGACCTGTTGGAAAAGGTCCAGAGGAGGACCACAGGGATGATCAGAGGACTGGAGCACCTCTCCTATGAAGACTGGCTGAGACAGTTGGGGTTGTTTGGCCTGGAGAAGAGAAGGCTCTGGGGAGACCTTATAGCAGCCTTCCAGTACCTAAAGGGAGCCTACAGGAGTGATGGGGAGGGAATCTTTATCAGGGAGTGGAGTGATAGGACGAGGGGCAATGGTTTCAAACTGAAAGAGGGGAGATTTAGATTAGATATTAGGAAGAAATTCTTTCCTGTGGGGGTGGTGAGGCACTGGAACAGGTTGCCCAGAGAAGCTGTGGATGTCCCTTCCCTGGAAGTGTTCAAGGCCAGGCTGGATGGGGCTTTGAGCAGCCTGGTCTAGCGGGAGGTGTCCCTGCCCATGGCAGGGGGTTGGAACTAGATGATCTTTAAGGTCCCTTCCAACCCAAACCATTCTGTGATTCTGTGATTCTGTAACTGTTGGGTGCTGCAGTTCCTTGCACTTTGAGTACAGCTATCAGAAGACTCCAGATGCATGGATTCAAATGTCTCCATTTTGGGATCTGTTTTCCTGAGTCAGAGCTTATTGCAAAAGTGTCCTGATGTACCAAGGAAAATTACAGAGCCTGTGGCACCGAACATGAGCCAGACACAGCTCATGGAGCATCGCTCTGCATGACCCTGAGTGCTTGGCTGAACTGGGATATATTCTCATTACCTGTCTCTGCCTGTGCAGGGAGTGGACCTATAAAAGCACAAAGCATTGGCCCTCATTGTCAGTTAATTGTGTGTCCAAGCCTCCTTGCAAGACTGGACTCACCCTCTGTTTGTACCACCGACCACAAAGCCACCCCAGCCTGGGCTCCACAGCTCTGCGGTGGTGGCACCAGGCTTTTCAGCACATTTTGCATGGGTTGGGTAAGGCTGGCCTTTGAGGGCACAGACAGACCTTCCAAGCCTGGAAAGCTAGTTTAAGAATGAGGGAGGCAGACATAAGTATTTCTGACAAATCAGGGTATTGAGGACCTCCCATGTTGTGCCATTTTTGGACTAGTAACCACACTGGTCTGATTTCATCAGTAATCAGAGAGAAACTTTACTTTTGCTCTCTGTGTGAGGTGTTAAGTGGTATACATATGTATTTGGCCTACTAGAGCAGAAATAGTTATGTTTTGAGGTTTTTAATTCAGGCTGGGGTGGGTGCTTCTGACAGCCTGAGGTTGGCACGCAAGTGCCAGAGCAGGCTGGCACACATTGGTATTCCATAAAACCAGTTGCTTCGACCTGCTCCTTCCCACTCCCCAATCCACACACATGCATTGCTTCTCTCCTCATCGGAGCAGAGCAACGGAGATGAAGCAGCTGTGAAATACACCTGCCCTTCCTCTTCAGCCCCACTCAATTACACGCCTTTAACTTGGCAATACAGAGTAGTTAATGCTGTAATATAAATACATTTCTTTCCTCTACCCATGGCTTTGAATCAATCAGCAGCTTGAAACAGCAGGAGGGAAATGAAGTAGTAATGCAGGGGGAAAAAAAAAAGAGCTGAGGGTGTAATCAGCCAACTAAACACCATTAGGACATACTGTCCCACTCAGTGGATCTACAGCTGCATTGGGCCATGACCAAATCTATTAATAGGCCATGCAGCGCTGTTTGTAGTCCGAAGAGCAATGCTCCTCAAACTTTTGAGCCCTTGTTCCTTCTCTGTAACTTCAATAACTCCCTTGTGGTGCCTAGTTACAGTAGCTGACTCCTCAGAAAGGATGAAAAGTCTGACTCCAGTCTCTTCAGACTAGAAGGCAGAAATCTTGCTCTTCATTTCTTGCCCAGACTAGAAGACAGAAATAATGCTGAGACCATAAACTCAGCCCTAACATTGGCAGGAGGTTGCCTGTAGAGCAACTGGCTTCCTCCAGGCTTGATGATGGACACAAGGGGCAAGGATGGGGGTGGAAGGGACACAGGTTGGTTTGTTGTTGATATGGAAAAGGATCTGCTGCATCCTGGGTCCAGGGGACCAGGCTGCTACACCCCTGCAGTTATGTTGAGAGTGTCCTGCACCCTGCGGACCGGCACAATCACCATGTCATCCCACAAACCCACTGGCATCGTGAGATCATATGTCTTCTGCAAGCAGCACGCTCACCTACACGAGAAACCATCACCTTAGTCCCTATCTATAACTCTACGTTGACAGGCAAGCACTTCCAATCTACAGGTTATTTAATTTTGAAGACATTTAAAATTAAGGAAAATGTTTCCTACCTCTCCCCCAAAAGATGGAGAACAGGAATGGGGGGAACAGGGCAGATGAGATGTTTAATAGCCTTAGAGAAGGTACCTCCATATATCAGGGCACATTATTCCTTGAAGATATCTGTAACCCCCTTGGGCTGCTCCAGTCCCTTTCCCCTACCAAAGACTGGCCTGCAGCTGGAGCCAAAAGTGAGTGCTGCAGCTCTATGATTAATTTTCCTCTTCTCTGTGACCGAGGAAGGGATGTGAGGTCCCCAGGGCCAGTGGTGGATGCTTTCTGCAGGACAAGACCCCAGAGAACTGGTGTCTGGTGAATGTCTGCAGCGCTGCCTGAAACTCAGGGGTGAAACCACGCTTGGTGGGAAAGAGCAGCAGCTCTGTGGGAGAGAAATGCTCGAGGGAGTGGGTGTACCCGGAGAAGAGCGGAGGAAGCATGTGTGAGGCAGCAGCTGCAGCAACAGGCAGCAGGGAGGTGGTAACCGCTTGGGAATGAACCCCGGAGAAGAGGAAAGGCAAAACGCAGTGATGGAAGGAGAGGTGAAATGAGGGCTGTCAGTGGAAACAGCCTGGAGACAGTGCTGCGTGGGGACAGGGGCTCTCTGGCTCATGCTGTCAGGGTGCTTCAGCCACCGCACACGCTGCAGGTTGGGAAAGCCTGAGTGCAGCCACCAGGGCTTGGTGGGGCACCTCTCCAACTCAGACCCTAAGTCATTGCGGGCTTGTCTGTGTTAATTGTATTTATTTAACTGAATTACCTAAACCGGGAGCCGAGTCACTCCAGATGAGCATCAGTAAGCCTTTCACACATTGCAAGGTCTCCTCTTGGCCCACCAGCAGCGGCAGGATGGGCTGGTCGGGACACGCACACCACAGGCTTGCCAGCCATGCCTGAGGCTCCTTCCCCAGTCAATGGAGCAACGGGGGGAGCAGCCCACCGGCAATGAGTCAGCCCACCGAAGAGCAGATCCACCTTCCCGAGGAGTGTGTTCCCTTGCTCTGACTACAGGAAAGGAGCGTGTTCCCCTGCTCTGACTATAGGAAAACCTAAAGCAAAGGCAGCCTTTACTTTAGGGATCCCAGCCAAAAAGCTCAAAGTTAGCGCGGATGAATCTGGATACCCATGTAGATAGAGGATATATATGGAAAAGTTGGCTTTGCATAGCAGAGTGAGAGGAGATGAGTCATCTCGGAGAGCACCAGAGCTGACTGTACCGACTTCTGCACAATAAGCACCACTTCTTGCGTAATTAGAAGTGCACACGAGGCAGGAACTGGTGTGTTGGCCGCAGCTCCCCACATAGCACATTTCAGTTCAGCTGTCTGGAACAGCTAGCTTTTGGTATTAGCTTTAAGATAATGCTGGTGTGAAACAGTGAATGACAAAATATTTCTGGAAAATTATCAAGCTGTTAAACAACCACTGAGAAGCACATGTTAAAAATTCCTTTAGTGCATTAATTCTACATTACAGTTTAGAGATAAGCAGTTTTTCCGGGAACCCTAATAAACTAGCATCCAGAGTCTTATTCAGAAGGTGTACCTGACTAAAAGTCAACAATACTTAATATGTGTATGCTGTTCACCAACTTCTTAATTGGTGAAAAGCTTGTTCATTTCTGACAGGGGCCTCTGTCCCACTAGATGAACCATGAAAGGTCTTTCTGACCCCCGAGCTGATGCAGAGGGATGTCCATGGCCAAGAACAAGCCTCCTCCTGCGACGTGAGCCAATTCAGTGGTGGATACCTCAGCTGCATGGCAAAAGCTTGCGGCGCAGCGCAGGTAGAAGCACTTAAACCTGCATGTGTAATCAATAGAAATGTGTCAGCAGGTGGGTGAGAGAACACAGTGAAGTGAGCAGCAACCATGAAGTGTCTAGTAAACTCTGAATACTGTGACAAAAAATACGGCGTGTGGAGTGGGACGGAGGATTTCAGTTTTTCACACATTTCCCCTCTGTCCCGCCTTCTTCTCATTCCTTTTCTTTATTTTTTTTTCAATTGCTGGGATAAGGCAAGTGAAAAAGAATATCCAGCCCCATCCAGTCTGGCTTTCAGGACATACAGGCACTTTATTTTTTAAATAAAAAACAAGATAACAGCCTTTACATGGAGAGCATCACAGGCAAATGCTTTATGCCATGGATTCAATTTTCTAGCAGGATGTATATTAATGACACCTAAGTCCAATTATTAGTCGACTCCTCTTCCAATGAATGCTTTGTTTAAATGAACACTTATTTTCACAATGTCTTTCTTCTCTTTAATGGGATTTGACATGTTGGCTCTGCTGCAGCATGCAAGTTGTTTGTACAAAGCTTTGGAATGATTTCTGAATGGTGCTATATAAATACTGCATACATTGAATTGTACTATTTTATTGTGCAACTAAAAGGTTTCCTGTTCTATACCATAATACAATTTGTTATTTTTCCAACACACACATTAGCCTGCATTCAACTTCTGCACAAGGTAGAAGAACTCAAATTAAATTTACAAGCACACCTGAGCAAAGCTAGTTAGCTCTGGCCAGATCATGTTTCCATGATTAAATAATGCTGGCTATTATAACAGATTGCAAGAAAATGCAACTATAAATCCCTGTCTCAGTTTATTTCCAATGCTTCATTGTCCCGTAGAAACCCTGCTATACTTTCTAGTAAGCAATAGGCTAGACATAGGACTGAGTCACCCTGAGCAGATGTGTTAGATGCTAACTCTGAGCAGATAAGAGTAACAATGCTGCTCTCCCATGAGCTTTCCCCTCAAGGACCTTCCCATACTACACAAACATTAATAAATCGATCTTTGCTGCATCTCGCTGCAGAGTTTATTAACTGAGGAAATTGGTTCCCAGAAAGATTTAGCAACTTGCTCAAGGCCAAAGAGTAGGTCCCCAGCAAGAAGAAAGAGCTGGGGGACCGTGCTGGAGACCTTCACTTATTGCCATTTAATGTTTAACACTTAACACAGTGTGCTGAAGGCACGACAGCAGTAGGTGTTCACCTTATCAGAAGTGGGTGGGCACGGGTTTCAGAGACTAGTGTACAACGTGCCTACAGCGAGGTAAGTCCCTGCTGAGCACTTTGGTCACAACCATGAACCCCTGGGGACCCACTGGGGCAGTGGGTCCCTGGGTTTGAGGGACCACCTCCTGCCTGCTCACATGTCTTCTTGGAGATAGGAAGAAGTGGTCCATGACTGCGCCGCTGTCCTCACTGGGACACGCCAGTAGGTCTCTCAGGGGTCCAGGAGGAGATCTTGGGGGCCGTCTACCTAACTTAGGCAGCAGAGTTGTCATCCAGGTCTCACTGAGGCTTGTAGACAGCTTTCCTTTTGGTGGAAACAGGGGTGACAGGGCTATATGGGTTGTTGGTGCATACCCAGCTCTGAGCTGAAGATATACAAGCCATGGCCAGGACGTATGTCTGAGACTGGGGATACCAGGGCAGCTCAACTCTATCTAGAGTTCGAGGTGTTTACAGGTGGCTCTGACAGTTTTGCATTTTATTAAGATTTCTCATTTTCGAGTCACTTACAATGTTGCCAAAATTTGACCATTTGGAGTAAAGTTTTCCAATCCAGGTGTTTGCCTCAGGCTGAATTATTTCAGATAGGGTGGGGAGGAGAATTTCATTTAGAGCTGTTCCTTGTGGCCAAGACTCAGGCTGAGGGAAAAGGCTTATATGTAAAAAAAAAAGCTGTGACTTACCCTTTTGAAACTCTCCAGTGCTCTGAGAATTCAAAGATAATTTTGTGAGGAAAAGCAAAAGAGAGCAGACAAGGAATTGGGTTCTACAAGGACAACTCATATTGGTGGGAGGAGAGGGGTTGACAACCTGGATAGGGTGAACTGGCACAGGCAGTGTACCATCACTAAAACTGGGAGAATGAGCCCAAACCCCACAGACTTTATACAATGGGACTGAACTGCTGAGATTTGGGAAAGTTTAAAATGGAGCAAGTCCTAAGGGGTGAGGCAGAAGGGGGTTAGGACAAAGGTAACCTTTTAAATTTTTTCATCCGTGAGAAGGCACTAGTCCATAGCCTGGGCTGGGTCTGTTCCTAAATTTCACCAGTCCACTGCTGTCAGTGTTTGTGTGTGAAAGCAGCAATGGCAGTGTGTTTCATCTCTCACGTATTCCTAGAGCAGGCTTTCACCCTACAGGTGCGGCCCTTTAACTCCCTCGGCAAATCTCAGCACCATGATGTTTACCCTGCTGATAAGTCATACAGATGTCATGATGTCTTAGTTAACTCCCTTTAATTTTGTCTTTAATTGCACACACATACTTGGGGCTTCTTTATGTATCCAAAGTCCTTCCGCCTCATCCTGTGCACTGCAGGACATGTTTCAGCTGGCAAGCACCTATTCAGTCTGTTATTTTCCAGTATATTCCTGGTTTATACCAGGCTCTTAGAATCCTGAAATATATTCTTCACGGGATTTTCTGGAGTGCTCGCTGCTGCAGTACAAGAGCTCCCCAGCTATCAGTTGATTCATTTTAGCAAGACTTCTTTATGATGAGATATCACGATACTGTCGCCGTTGGCAAATGGGCAGCTAAGTCAGCACTGCCGCTGCCCTGCCTGAACCCACCAGGACTTGATTTTTCAGAGCACTTCCTATATGATATGATGCTGTGAATCACCGAAGCATCGCTCTCCCTGACTCAGCTGAGATGGAGAGGTCAGCACTTCTGCAGACCAAACTGCTGGGCTTGGAAGGCAGGCAACTAGGAGAAGAAAAAAGGCACAATTAGAGACCATCTGTGAAAAGCTTGGCTAAACAATATTTCCCAGAACTCTGGAACAAAGGAGGAGATAGGATCCAAGGATGTAATTTTGTACTTTCTCTTCCCTGCAGTCCTGTTCCTCATTCACTTGTAGCTTTTGTAATAATATGGAAATCCTGCCACAGCCAGAGCGTGTCTAATTTGTGTACTGAAGGAAAGGGTTGTGTGGAAAAATACTGTCTGGTCACACAGTACCAGCCGTGTCTGCATGATATACGTATGCAGGGGGGCTGAATTAAGGCAGCAAAGTAATTTTAAATTAGCATTTTCTCTCGTTCGTGTGCTTGTTCTACCAAGCTGATTAGTATTCCTTCAAAGCGGGGGTTTGATTTGTTTTGGAATAAAGCGTATTTATTCTAATTCTGTGTAGGAAATAGCCA
The DNA here is from genome assembly GCA_013400135.1 of Rhinoptilus africanus. Classification (NCBI taxonomy): domain Eukaryota; kingdom Metazoa; phylum Chordata; class Aves; order Charadriiformes; family Glareolidae; genus Rhinoptilus; species Rhinoptilus africanus. The sequence goes on along the minus strand of VXBO01003546.1, from coordinate 288,042 downwards.
GTTCTATCTTTCTTACAAAATATTTTTACAAATGGTAGGGTGCCCTTCTCTTGACATTTCTCACCAACTTGGGTTCAGCCTTTGAAGATGATAAATGCGCACAAAGCTCAGGGTTTCTACCACCACCTACCTGCTTTGGCTCGTTTCATTAGAATTTCAGCAATGTGCTGGTTCATGGCAGATAACCTCCTCTCCCTCTCTGGGCTGCGAGCGCCTGTGAGTGTGCGTGCGTGTGTAGGGGGTGAGGGAACGGGTACATTTCTCATCTCCTCAGCACTTATTACATTCCTCTTTCTCTACCTCCTCTGCAGCAATAAATCAATGCTACTTGTTATTGTCTACTCCTTGGGCAACGTCTTGGGGCAGGGAGAAGTGTGCTCTCCTGACTATAATGTTGTTTTATCAGAAGCTAAAATAGAAGTAAAGAACTACAGTAAGCCAAAGTCCCGTTTTCACAGGTTTGAAGAGGAAGGACCATATCCTGGTCATGCCGGCTACATCACCCACCACGACAGACACGCGTCGCTCCATGCAGGCTCTGGTTGCTCACCCCAGCCTTGTGCTGCCTGCGCAGGCAGAAGAAGGCAGTGTGTCAGTGGGGCCAGGTTTCTGCATCCACCACGGGAAAGAAAATATAGGAATTCTGGTGCTACCAACTATTTTCTGCCCACAGGCATCTGCAGGGCTGGGATGCTGGGCACACCATTCCTGTACCTGTGTTGAGATGGGTGCATGCCCCTCGCACTTCTGCAATGGGTTAATAGCAAGTGAAGCCCTAAAAACGGGTTGTGTATGGAGTGAAATATGGCCTGATTATTGTTTACTCTGACAAGAGCAGAGGCACACACGCTGGTGCCTGGAGAAACTGTAAATCAAGAGCAACATCACAGCGGGTCTGTGGCTTGTAGCAACTCCACAGAGAAACTTTGCCCAGAAAGCCTCTGCCCTCTGGTTTGTTGCCTACTTTCTAATCACAGTAAACTGTTTTCTTTCACACAGGCTTCCAGATTTTCTACAGGAAAAAAAAAAAATAAAAGGCCTTCCCACATACCTGGCCCAACAAGCAGGGATTAGATGTTCCTTCTCTCCACAGAGAACACCCTGAAGAGATGGGCTGGAGAAACGATGAGAACAGAAACCAGTGCGGTGGAGGAGTGGGTGAGAAAGGCAGATGGGAGCCTTCTGGAATAGAGGTATTTGGCTGGTCCAAGCCCAGAAGCGTAAAAAAATACCTGGCACACCTGCTTAGGCATCCAGGACCAAATTAAACAGGCAGGCTTAAAATTAGTGTTGCATCTGGGATCTTTTCATCCTTAACCCCTTCCAGTGTTAACTGGGGTAACTCATCTGGGAATCTTCATGCAGAAGTTACTGAAGGGTTTTTGCAGGCAGATTCTCAGAGTCTGAAGTGCAGCGAAAGGCCCTCTGACACATTAGCATGTTTTTATTGTGGCTTTGTCGACATATTTTACATTTTCTTTCTACAGTGGCAAAGGGGGGGAAAAGTTGGGTCCCCCCAAGCAAGGAGTGTACTTTATCAACTCAGTTTGTCAGCAACTGCACTGGTAAAAGCATGCACGTACATGCACCTCTTTCTCTATGTCTTCCCTAAACTTTGCTTAGTTTTTTATTAAAATGGCTGCCTCGAGCTACTGACAAAAGGCGCCTGTAACCTGAGATGTGCAGGGTATGAGAAAAACCACTAACTTCAGTACAAGCTCAGCGTCCTTCTCTTGCTCTGATTTTCACCTTTTCTTACTGGAAGGCTTTCCCTGGGTTTCAAGGGGACATGCATAGGTCATGATGCATTTTTTTGACCCTTCAGGGAAGATGATGTCCTTGCATGAGACTGCATTTGAGCATAACCCCCTCTGCCAGGGCGACTGCCGTGTTGCTGACTGTGCCAGCAAACAGCCAGCTCGTGCAGCAGAGAGGCAAGCCTGACATGCAGAAATGCTCCATCTCTTTCGTGCGGCTTCTCGAGGCTCCAAAATACATGTAATGACAAGCAGATAAAGAAGTATTACATGCAGGAAGGGGAAGGATTTGTCTCTGTTTGCTTGTTTGCTCCCCTTTCCTAAAAAAGATTTCCCCAGGCTTCAGGCAGTTGTCAGGGGGAGGACTCGCATTGGGATGGACATCCGATGGGTTTACAAATACAGCGCAGACTTTGAGGGAGAGCTCTGCTTCAAGAGCTCTCCTTGCCCTATGGCATGGTGGAGGGGGGTGGGAAAGGGAGAACCTGGTGTGGAAATGGGGGAAGAGTAGCTTGGGGACAAGTGGGTTAGCTTGGGAGAAAATGGGTTCTGAGGATGCTGCGGCCACTGCTGTGAAGGTGAGGTTGTCGTAGCGCAGCTCTGGCCTCTCCTGCCTGCTGCATCTGGGGGTCTCCCAGGTGTCCACATCCTTGAAGCTCACCTGGTGTTTTCTCTTCCTGCTGAGCGCTGCATTGCAGTTCGGTTTATCTCTGGCTGAAGGAATCACTGAGACAAGCGACTGTTTAAAACAGAATGAATTATCCACAGCCTAGCTGTCTTTCCACATCTCGTTTTTCCACAACACTCTTACTTGCTGATTATAATTGCCCTTTAATTGCTTGTATAATTTCAATTAAATAACAAGTGAGCTGTACTGTAGCTGCCAAAAGTATCTGTTAAGTTCTTTTTTTTTTAATCATTAATTGAGTTAAAATAGTTCCACAACTGTGATTGCCATAGTCCTGAGAGAGCGGTGAGTTCATTCAATGGATGGACTTTCTCTGCATACTGTCTGCTTACTTTGGGCACAAGTTTACCTGTTTCCTCTTTAGAGATTGTTATTTAGATCTGGTAATGCTGACCAAACATCCTTGATGTGAACAAAAGGATTTCATGGTTTATACAATCAAATGCTGTAGGGATATCCAGCAGTGTGAACGCAGGCAACAGCCAAGAGCAGACCATCCATCACTGTCACCAGTGCTGTTTCTGTTTTACATGCTAGCTGGATGCTGAACTGGAAGAAGTCCAGGATCCTTACAGGGTTGAGATGGAGATAGGGACCAGCCCTTCTCAAGGGCTTTTATCATGTTTCAGGTAGGGCGGGATCAGATACTGGGTTATATTGAAAGAATTTGTTTGCATAAAGCAACAATTAAATAATAAGGATTAGCTTTAGGTGAAGGTTAGATGTCTTCTCTGGAACAAAACATTGATAATCTTATGTGAGGCTGATTTGACATTTTTTTTCCCCTGGACAAAATAGAAAGGGACAACAGCAATGGAGAGACTTATTGGAGGCTCTTCTGTACTTCTGTTGTGTAGAAGGATTGAACTGGGAAGTAGAGAGTATTGACTTATTGGTCAATAAGGAGCCTGTATGGAGTCTTCTTCCTGAAATGTCACACTGCATTCTGTTTCCACGAAGCAGACTGACAGTGATGGGCAATAGAGATGTTCAAGACTGACAAGACCATCCATGGTTCAGAATAAGGCAGCAGGTGTAATTAAGAAATCCTGTGATTGAATCTGTGTGGACTGCTTTCAGAATGAATAGGTTTAGAATAAGGCATATAAATGTGAGCGTGTTTTAAATCATCAAGCAAAGAACCTTGGTCTATAGTAGTTATTTTAATCTTGGTTTGCATTCATGGTTACTTGTTTTCTTTGAGGAGTATATATTCTCATTGCTTGGTAAATACTAAATAACATCTCTTAAATAAGGTATGGCTCCTTTAAACTACATTTTGTCCTTTTTGTTAATGTTAACCAGAAGCATAAGAGGTACTAGAGGATACACAGCATGGGAGGCCCCTGATTTAAACAGTCATGTAGATTAACATATGTTTATTTGGAAATGTAACTTTTACCATTTTTATTAGAGCAGGAAATGGTGGGTGATCTATTCCTTTTATTATTCAGTTTATGTCAGATTCTACTCCCACAGAAAAGGAATTAAATGAAGAGGACAAAATTCCTAAAATACATTTATTTAAAAAGGATTTATTTCTGCAAATGAGGCAATTGAATTGATGTGGTCACCTGGATTTTCAAGATTTTAGATGAGCCTTCTCTCCCCCCAGAGACTAGAAGAGGGAAACAAGTTCTCCTGGTTCTTTGACTGTAAAATACACTCTCAGCTAAAAGTGAATAAGATATTGGACTGCACTGCATCCATCTGTCAAATACCAATGGTCAGCATATTTGGACTGCAGGTTCTATGGATGCAGAGACCCGAGCTGTCTCATTGCAGTGTGGTTTATCAGTTCAGGTGCAGTGCTACATGAAGGCAGTATTAAGATTTTAAAGTCAGTGAGGGTTTGGGAAGTGTATAATTTTGCTTGCACAGTGCTGAGCCTGAGCTAATGAACTCTGTGGGACCCAGCCTGGCTCCTTGCAGAGCTGCCCAAGTGTCCCATGCTGCACGCTCCAAGGTGTGCTCTCTTCTGGAGGACACACTCTCTCGAGCAGCTTTTACTGTTATCATTATTATTATGGTGATGATCTAGAACATCCTCTTCGCAGTACCACAGATAAGGTGTGGAGGACACTCGAGCTGAACAAACAAAATCAACAGTTTTACTTCAAAAGCCAGTTGAGAACACCCACAGATTCTGCTTAGCCTATGACTTTTGCAAATTCAGCATTTTTCACCTTTCCTCAAAACTCGGTGACCTTAAAAGTGCCTAGTACAAAAAATATTCTTTCATCGTAACTCAAATTTTTGATTAAATGTAGCAAATTTGGACTTTAATGTATGTTCATCACAACTTAAGATAGGCTCATTTTTAAAATAAACCAAATTCCAATTTAAAGGAAAAAAATTTACATAATTTTTCTTGTTTTCCATGGGCAGGTTCTGCATTTGCAGGAATTCCTAGAGGGCATGCTTTTCTATATCTGCCCATGTTTTGTGCCACTGTCAACTTTTATTATTTTGGCTTCTCTGGTTTTAGGTTATCATGAAAACCATGGAATTCCAATGATGGGATCTATATGGAGAGTAGGAGAAATAAAAGGAAAATAAAACAAAAATAAAAAGAGTAATAAAAAATTCCATTGTCAGAATTTTCCACGCTTGGTCCCTATATGACCATGCATTCATCATCAGAATCCATTTCTCTTTTACTAACGATCCTTTCCTGGAGGGAATGTCTGATTATCTGACCTCTCTGACATATCCTCTGTCCCCTTCGCTCCCTTCAGTGGCTAGACGATTCAGGGATGGTCAGAAATACTGCAAACGTCAATGATTCCAGCTTCCCTCAGGAAATGGAAACAAAAGCAAACACATCCAAACATTTTCAACTCTCTTTAAAGTCTTGCAGAGTAGCGGAAGGTTTGAGGTGGAGTTTTTTAACCTGTCTGAATCAGGATTCTCTTCCCTGACATAAATCAGGAAGGGAAAAAATTCATCTTTTGCTAATTTGGGTAGGACTTTGATGGTAATTTGCCTAGAGAGATTAAAGTGGTACAACGTGAAATAACAGAAACTAAAATTAATGGAGCTGTAAATGGGATTGTATTGTGCAGGGCCCCCACATATGGTTCAAATTCGGTGCTTCCTCTGTATCTGACAGCACTCTTACAGCAAGAATGCTTCTGAGGAACCGCTACTGCACCCGCCATGAAAGCGTGCTGCAGTGTCTGTTCACCATTCTTTCTCCTCCCATGGTGACTCTTTGTGGTTTTATTTGTGTTCTCAATTAAATGCGGGTCTGAATTTGCTCTCATAAGCAGACTTGTCATCATTCACATTGGCCTCAAGGTGAGCAGTAGAACGTCACCTTGTTTGGAGTCAGTTGGGATATAATCCTTGAGGTCAGTTAAGTTGCTTACACATACATAGCAAGAGCCATCTGAGATGCCACAAGATAGCTGAGGTGTTCAGGCTGGCCTGACGAATATGGCACAGTATCTATAGGAGGCCCATGTCCACCTGGAAAGGCAACGATACTATTGCAGGAGAACTCCAATGAGCAGTGTTTCGGAAACTGTAGCATACACTTGGTGTCTACAGGTGAGCCAGGTGTCTAAACTCCCAATTTAGTCAACTGAAATCTGGTCAGTGCGGTAATCTGAAGAGCTAAACATACTTACCGACTTTCTTTTGAGATAGCCTCCTATATTTAAGGTATTACAGGACTGGCAGATACGGTTCGAAACTAATAGGAGATTAATAGTCTGGAGGAGGAGCAGCTAGACACCAGATATGATACTCAAGCCAATCAGCATCTATGTTTTGGCCACCAAATCTGCAGGTCTAAAGACAAGCACATGCTCTGTGAACTGAACAACAGGTGATTCAAGCTTAAAACCAGCCCAACAGCAAAACCCTCAAACTCATCTCTTCCTGTGTTGGCTACAATGAGGTTTCAGCATACAGCCTGAATGAAAAGCATGTGAGTTGTAATGCTCATGAGCTAACCTGTTGCGAAATTGATTCTTCACCTTGTAGACAGAAGCTACAAGTCTCAATTAGCCTATGCCAACCGTTGATCAACAAGCTGGCCTTGCAGGAGCTCCGAGTAAGCAGTGCGTATCACGTTAACACAAACCTGGCAGGAACTGGACTAGATATGAACCTCACTGAAATGGTGAATTCGTGCCTAAGAATTAATCTGTCTTTAATTTCACTATTTCCATTGCACATAATTATTACCATCGGCATGAATAGTGAGTTATCCCCCTTGCTCGAGCCTGCAACGAGCCTGACTTTTTCATAGCTACGCCTAATTGCTGCCAGGGTTCCCTGTAGTAGCATTAGCCTGTTTAATATTACATGGCATGAGAAAATTAAATGATCAATATCAGGTTAAGAGCACTCAGATGTTCTTTCTTTTCTTTTGTAATTGCTGGTGTGACGGGAAAATAATTACAATGTTGAGTTTATTGCTATTCTCATTGTCCTCTGTTGGTGATTTTGTTGTTTGGCTATGGACATGTCTGATTTAAATTGTCTATAATATTGTTGTCTTGGAAGGAAATAGAAAGGAAAGGGGAAGGGAAAGGAAGTAGGAGAAATTAAAGGCTGATCTAAGATTAACACAGTGTTTACTCTGGCTCTTGGCAAGGTCTGTTTGTAAAAGGAGACTCCCAAAGCAAAATCATCTAGAGTGGATTTGTTTAAAGTGACACTGTCAACTTAAATATCACACTTCAGGATTTTTTTTTACTCAGTGTTGTTATAAGTAACACCCAAACCAATTATATCCTGCTAATGCCGTTGGAACACCTCAGATTATTACAGCTGACAGACTAGAGAAAAAGTACTTCTCTGTGTTTTTTGGTTTGGTTTTACTGCAATTGATAGTACTCTGTCCATGATCACCAATTTGTATGGAAAGTTTGCACACAAAAAATGCCATGTAAATTTGGGCCATGCCCAAATCTTCTGTGGTTTCTTGTTGAATTGAACTAATCAACAGTTGATATTTTTTTAAAAAATTCATCACTTCCCTGCCTGTGTATTAGGGCTCTTTCTTCTTGTTTATATAGCTTTTTGATAGAGTAACTGGAGAGAAAAAAACACCATCAATGGATTTAGAAACAAAATTTTTAAAACCAGCAGGGGAAGTAGAAAAACAGAAATACCCATCAGTCCTCTGCAGGGAGCAGGTACCCTCAGGGTCCTCTCTTGATAGCATGTGGAGACAAGCCAGTCCCAGGCGAAAAGACGCCTACTGCCTTCAGAAGCCAGTGGGAGTGGGCTGATAAAGAGATCCCTTTAGCCATGATGCCTACGAGTCACTGGTGTCAGCCTTAAGCCATCCTGGGAGAAAGAGGGAAACAAAACTGGTTATTCAGTGCCTTTGTTTAGCTGCCTTCGGAGGTTTCAAGGGAGCTGAATACAAAGACACTGTGGCATATGCCAACTGTTGACTCTATCAAATAATAAAGCAATCCCAGTGGGTATTAAGAAGCGTGGAATCATTCTAATGAGTCTGGCAAAATCTCATTAGGATGAACAGCAGGTGATGACAAAATATTTGCTCTGTATGCAAATGACTTGTTTCCTTCCCCGTCTACACGCGGTTGCATGAGTGCTCAGAATAGGAGCTGTCAGATAATTACTCACTGGAGTAAAGCACTGCGTACGTGGTGGTTGCATTTCAAATGCATCAGTGGCAAAAATGGGAAAAATGCTGGAAAAAGAGCTGTGCTTTCAGAACGAGAGCCCCCCTGTACCACCGAACTCTCAGCCTCCTACCTGCACACAGACAGTTTTGCTGGGCATCCAGACAATCCGGCTGTCTCTCCAGAAATGTCTTCAAAGCAAGGACAGATGGGCTGCGCGTTGTCAAAACTTCTCCAAGAGCTGTGAGTGTAGAAAGCAAGGGGGGGTGTGAGGGGTGCAGGGGGTGTGCTGAATAACGAAAACAAGAGAAAACATGTTGACAGAGGCAGGTTACCTGCACAGACTTGGGTCTGATCTGCCCTTCTAGTTCAAAACAACTCTACCAATCAAACAGAAAGCATCCAGCTGCAGGCTCAGATATTGCTGTCTGCATAGTAAATCACTGCTTTGCCCCCTTCTGCTACCTTAACATCAGGCTATGTAGCCCTTGATATCCGTTCAGTTCCTGATGGTGTTTCTGGCATAGCACGCTTCCATTCTCTCCAGTGTATCATTAATAATGCTTCATACATTTGTTTTTAATCATGTTGGTATTTATTTATTGCTGCAGTCCTGTTCCTACTCCTCATACGTGTCAGAGGCAAAATTTTTGCATGGGGGAGATGGAAGTCCCCCAAGAGCCCCATTCTTCTGCGTGTGCTGGAGGAGAGGAGGACAAGGGAGTTGAGTCAAAGGACATTCCGGATTAAATAAACCAAGCCGTGCAAACACAAGTGTTCCTGCAGATCTTCTCTCCAGCGCCTGGCAGTCAAATACCTTCACTCTACTTTCCCCATGTAATTGTGGTTTGCTCTCAAAAAAGGAGTCAGGAATGCATTTGAAGCCTGCCTTCTAAAAACATCCTTAGGATCCCCAGGGCCACGCAAAGCTTCCAGCTCTGAAAGGCAAAAGACTGTGTGTATGATGGCCCTGTGCTCCCACTGTCTTCATAGGCTCTTACCTGCAGACAGTTTGCTACAGGCTCTCCATCAGAGAGGGAATTTAGTAAGATGATTGTGAGGTAGGGCCATTTGCTTTCCTGCCAAAGCCCTATATACAGATGGGGCGAAAACATTACGCTAAAGAGCAGAAATTTGCCTCTCTCACCATCCAGCAACCTGCAGCCCAAATCTTATGCATGTCATGGAAAGGGGATCAGTTCCCTAAATTGTTTCCTCCACAAAACAACAAAAAAAATAATTCCGTTAGATGAGGTCTTGTGTTCCAAGGACATTAAAATGAGTTATTATTTGATTTTAATAATAGTGATTATTTTAAATTATTAATAATTCTATTAAATGCTAATAATACTAGGGTTTTTTTAGACTGTAGATCTTTATTAAAAGTGCTTTTCATCCTAATGCTTTGCCAGGAAAAATCAATATAATCATTTCTTCTTTCATAAGTTTGGGAAGCCTAGATGGGTCACCAAATAAGTCATCAAGAAAACTGGGAAGCAGCGCTTGGCCTTCCCAGATCAACACCTTGTGCTGACATGGGAACTGTGGTTCACTGTGTTGTTCCTCTGGGTCTGGGACCTACCAACCTACCAAAGCTCCTTCCATTGCCAGAGGTTTTCAAGAATAAGTTGAACAAATATCACCTGAGGTAGCGTGGGGTGTGTTTGACTCTCTGAGCCTGGGGACCGGCAACACCATCTCTTGAGATCCAGACCTCTAGCCTAGGATTTAATGACCGATGTATCCTACATGGTATTCCTCTTACATTTAATAATTGTATTAAATTGAGGTCTGTAGTCGAAGTGCTGCCAAAATGACAGCGGGCCAAGAATTACATTAAGCATTAAAACGCAGGCTCAGCGGGGTTTGCAAGGCAGCGAGGCTTGTTCTCACGGTTGGGTTACACACGCCGAAGTAGCACGTTCCAACCCAAACTGACAGCAGCGCCCAGGGGCCACAGCCTTCTGGTTCTGCTTATCAAGTTTTGCTGACCAGCAAAAAGCGATGGAAATCCCAAGCCCTCAGAAAGCAGTAGCTCTTAAGCAACTACTTTTTTTTTTTTACTTTCTTTTTTTGCTACCCAACTAGTCAAACAACTAAGTGTTTGTTTACTGAGGCCGACTGCAGTAAGAAAACTGTGGACAGTAATGGCAGTGACTCATTTCAAGCTAGAAATGTCATCTGATGTGAGTGGTGGCTTGTATCAGCTGACCAATGGTCATGCACATGGTGATCCCAGATACATATTGCTCTGAAAAAAATACTGTGGGCACCTCACAAATGCAGTATGGATGAGAATGCACCTGGTTTGTCTCCCTCTCCCCAAAGCAGCTCCCTACTCCATCACTCCCAACAGATTTTGTGTCCTCACACTCACGCTCTAACACCATACTGCCAGCCATACGATATATGTTTGTGGGCATTCTGTAAAAACTTCACTTAGGTGAGCTGAGGCGCAGTCATCAGGGTATCTCACACACTTCCTACTGAAAAAAACAACAAGCAGAAAGAAGTATGTCTCTCTCAGGATCGCAGGAAGAACACATGGTCTTCAGAGGAGAGCCAAGACCAAGCAGCACAGACAGGAGAGTGCAAGCCCTAAGCACTGTGAGTAGGAGTCAGTATCTGCCGCTTGGCCTTGGCAGCTGCCCTTCCCTTCTTTTTTTTAGCAGTAGAACTGTAATCTTGTAGAGACTCTGAGGACAGCTTACCCATGCAGAGGCATCTAGTGCCATCTGAGATGCCAAAACATATCCTGTGTGGCTTTCACCTGGTTCTTCCAAAGGGAAATGTTGCACATAATACACCTGTAGTGTCTGACAGTCTGCAGAGATCTCTTGGGTGCCCTCAGGAATCTGAAATGGCACTACAAATCCGTGTTTAAAATGCAAGACCCCCTGTGTGTCTGTGCTGCAAGGTGGTCCAGTTGCTCAAGCTCTCATTAGAGTTTTTGCAGCCTGAACTGAGCTCTGTGCTTTTGTTGCTGAGTGAGTTTGCAGTTAACAGCAGCAAGCACATATCCCCTGCAGTCTCAGAGGTGTCTGTGGAGCAGGCCTACACTGAAGAAGTAATAAATACCTCTGGCTCGTCTCGTTGCTCCCATAGGCCAACAGTAGTACTGCTCTCCTGTGAAGTTCTTTGAGAGAAGAAGTGTTGTTAATACACTGGTCAAAGTAGAAAGAGACTGTAGGTAGGTATCCCTTTGAAGTGGGCTTGGAGACAATAGGGAGGTCCTATGCATTCATGTCCTTTGGCTCATAAGAAATATTTTTATTAAAGCTGGGGGAGGAGAGAACTACCCTTTGATTTCATTTTCCTCAGCCTCTCACCTCTGAGAGCCCACAGCACTTTTCTGTTCCTTTTCCTCCAGTCCCAGTCATAGCCTGCAACGTCCCTACCTGCCATTCCCATCCCTACCTGCCCTTCCCAACTTGTCTTCAGCCCTTGTCTCAGAGTTTGCTCAATCCTACCTCTGCTGTACCACCCTCTCCCAAGCCTCTGTAACTATATTCTTCCATTAATTTCCTATTCTTTCTGTCTACCCTCTCCAACCTTGGCTGTCTCTGACCCTCAAACTTAGAGTCTTCATATCTTCTTCAGCTCCCTGAGGTCCATCCCTCTATCTCCATCCTGTACTTATCCTTGAAGGACTCCATTGCAGCTCTCCCCTTGTAGGCAAATATCACATTTCCCCTTTACCTGACTTTCCCAGGGATAGAATTCCACCTGTCCAGGTCTAGAGCAAAAGAGACCGTGCCTGCGTAGTGACCCTAATCTGGGAATGAGAAGTGCTATATCAAGATTTAGTTGTCATTATGTATTTGTTTAGGTAAGCTTCTAGGAAGTCTGGACTGTGTTGGAGCATCTCCACATCCCCATCTTTCTGTAGACAAATTTCACAGCTGTCACCCACCTAGTGTTTCTTGGTAGCAAACTGTAAGTCACAAGTCATTCCAGAGTAGGCAAGAAAAGGTTCGTTAGAAGAGAACAGCAGTGAAAGAGATGAACACAAGCAATTTTTTTCCTAACATTTTTTCTCTCAGTTCTCAGCGTTATGCTGAGTTTGCTTTTCCAATGTCTGACTGACAGATGCCCTTTCACTTTTACTTTAAGTAGATCAGAAGGCAGATTATTCTTCTTTCCCATTTTTCTCCTTACTCTTCCTCTTTGCATAATAAATCAAAGTGGTAACCACTGGCTTACCTATTTATGTGGATTCTGGAACCAAGATTCATCCTGTCTTTCAGCCTGTGCTGAGGCACTTAAGCCAGTAGTCTAATTGCCCTTAGGTATCCCCACTAATCACTGGAGGAGGACAGGTACTTTCGGGAGTTCTGGGAGCACTTTGCCCTAGGCTGAAACAGTCTTTAGATGTGTTTATGTCACTCTTCTCCCAGACCCAAAGGTACTCGAGGCCAAATGTACAAGGTGCACTTTGCTGCACGGTGCTTCTCCTCCCACCAAGATCTTTCTGCTCAGCAGATCCAGAACTCTCAATGTGGCTGGACCACAGGTGGCTTCACACCCTATAAATGTCAGTACTTTTTGGCACCTCCACGTTGCAGGTGCTTGGGATTTTCAAAAGTGACTGTATCTCTCCAGCTACATTTGTTACCAGGGACAAACCAAGAGGAAATCAGGACCCTGGAGGCAGCGTTGTCCTTGTGAAGGTGGCTCCGTACTTCCTAGTATGTGCACAAGTTTTTACCCTAAGCTGTGAATGCCCACTCCACCATTAGGAGAAAATTCCCTGGGTAGGACACTGTTTACTTCTTCCTGGACAATAAAACATCAGAGATGTCTTTGAAGCCTTTGGCTTTAGTATAACTTAGTGAAAATTTGGGCCTTCACCTTGATGTAGAGCTAAAAGTTTCCTGTTTGAGCTGAGGGAATATTTGAGGGCTATTTTTTCACTCACCGATTTCCACTGTCTCCAGAGAAGACAGAAAATCAGTTTGCTGTGTACTTACTAACCTTACACTGCCACACAACTTTTAGCAACATTGGGAACAATAACTTACCAGGTTGTGTCCTGTAAGGGAGCAGTGTAACTCCAGGTCTTGTATAACTTAAACTTATGCAAACTTCAGCAAGATTTTTCTTCCGTTAATTATAGAAGAACAAAGTATCTACTCTTTCATATTAAAAAAATCACCTCTTCCTGGAATCTCAAGTCTGAGGTGTTTTTACTGCGAAAAAGAGCTTCATGGTAATGATAGCAGAATATCAGATTACTGGCTCTGTATAACAGTCCTCTGTTTGGCTTCTGTCTACTTCTTAACAACATTTAGTGAGAAGCTGAATGCCTTCCAGAGACACCTTTAATTCACATGTTAAGAATGTTTATACCTCTCAAGTGGTCAAATTAAATTGTATCAAATGAACCGTATGGGCTTGATGTAGGTTCTAAGGCCCTGTATAAACTGTTGTGTGTTCATGAAACAATTAAAGCTGAATAAACATTGCCAAAAGAATTTCAGAGAGGATTAGTTCAAATGTTTAACTAAACTAATTTCTGCCACGGTTGGTCTCCATGGGCATTCGTTTGATCTGGCAGAAATGCTCTTTCCTTAAGCGTTTAACCACAGTCTGATTGTAAGAGTTGTATTTGTTCTGTCAGGGAAGGTAAGCAATGATTTTGCCTCCCATGATCAGTTATAACTGAACAGCTCTATATCAAACCTCTTGGGCGGGAGATGTCCAGCAGCCAAGCTAGGAACTGAACACTGATCAGGACATGGTGATTGGAGTGTAGGTGCTCAAGAAGGCATTAAATTAGTTACTGATGATACATTATCTGGCTGGGTCTGAAAAATAGTAATTCTGCATGCATCAACTGTTTTTACAGCCCACAATAGCCTAGCTCAAACATCTCAACTTTAGATTTTGCAGACTGGGCATGACTGGAGTCATGACATCTCTAGGTGAACCCTTTGACATTACATCAAGTTTTGAGGTCATCAAGGATAAACAAATCTTCCAAGCTGGTCTGCTGGATTGATTCATCTCTCCACACAAAACCCATCTTCACTCCACTCTCCAAAGTCTTCAGGAAAGACTTCAGGATATTAGGTAGGAGTATAGGAGGATTTAAATGAAAGGGAAAAGCTTGGCTCTGGTGAGGCTATCCAGTGTCTTTGGGATAAATAGCCCTCAGCCTGTACTCACTGAAAGTGTAAACCTGAAATACCAAATTAAACTTACAATATTTTTTTTAATCCTGCTTCAAATCACAATACCTTTGCATATGTTATGCTTTCAGAGACTACCTATTAGTTCAGTTAATCTTGGTATCCCAAGCTGTCTAGAGAGGTTCTCTGTCCCAAATTTGGCCATGATCACCAGAGGAACTCAGCGGCAAACACTAGTTTTGATTACTTGGCATTGAGGGTGCTCATATAGAACGTCTTCAGTTCTGGCGTTTGCTCATCAGTTTTGTCTGTGACATCTTAGGACCCTAAACCAATGGTGGACATGAGTTCTAGGTAAAGCTCAAAAATTTGTTAATATTTGATCCTTTTGGCCACACGACAAAATGCGTCTTTTCTTCATGCTTTTGATCAGGGAATAGTTTGAAGTTGGCTAGGTCAAACTACAAGGATACTGGCTGGACTACTATATACTATGTAGTCTCTATGGCACTACTTGGGATGTTATTATCTTTATTTACCTATTTAATAATGTCTTTGTTTCAACAGATACTGCCAGTACATGTCTGGAGGGAGACCTGCTAAGCATAAACAGTAAATATTGATCCTCCTGTCTCTTCCCTGAGCACACCTGCCAATCCGTCACTAGTCTTCAGCGCTGAGATCTGATACTCTTCTTTGGCACCACGCTGACACATCACAGAAAAAAACTACTCCAAATGGTGATCTTTGCACTGTACTTAACAGCATCGGGAAGTAATCATGGCTAATTGTTATGGCTGCAATTCCAAACCTGACAGCTGGCAGAGAATCAGAGGTCTCAGTCACATTTGCTGAATGTCTCCCTAATACGTTCCACCAGATAGTTTATGGCAGCACTCTCCAAAGCCTTGCCCTTTGACTACTTGAATTTCTCCAGTACTCAGGTAGTTGCTGCCAAGGCTGTTCTCCTCTAGGGTAATTATTTGCAGAGTGTAATATCTTGGAAGCACAGCTGGCAAGCGTTGCTTTCACGCAGGCTGGACTAGATCTATATAGAGAAGGGTTGACAGTGTAAAGATTTTCAGAGCATCTAGAGTGAGTGAATAAACACTGGTTATAAAGAAAAAGCAGGTGCCATCTCCTCCTTCTCAAATAGCTCCTGTTGACTTCAATGGGAGTGTGACGATTTTCACAGCCACGCTATTTGCTCTTCTGAAAATACTTTCTTTAGTATTAACAATGACTCAAAATGACAACCCCCAGAAGTCTGAGGGGGTTAGAGAACTGAAAACACTGATGGTGGAGCATTGATCCATTCCCATGAACGTTAGCAGAATAGATCAGTTGGCATTTAAGAACGGTTGGTATATCCCAGCAGTGGCTGCCTGAGCTAAGATGAGGTAGTTAGCATTTTCTGAATGGCTTTGGTACTACGGGATCAGTTGTTCTCATCACAGGATTCAGTATGGAGAAAGTACCACAAAGGCAATTACTTCTAACAGAAACCCATGTGTCAGGGGTGTGTAGGAACAGATGTGCCTCTCCCTGCCAGAGGTGTTGCCCCTTAGGAAATGCAGGACTCCAGGAAAGACTACTCCTGCTTCCTGGGCTGGCATATTCCCTGGAAATAAGCAGGTGACCTCATCCTGTAAGGGTCCCCCTCCAGCAGGAGCACCTGGGCAACTTCAGAAAGCCCTGCACCACCTCTGAAAGGGACAAATGCTGAAACAAGGAAAACACTTCTGATAGGGCAGTGGGTGTCAGAAGATCTGCCTCCTGTGCCACCAAAATCAGAAAAGAGGAAAATGCTTGACTAATTCTCTAGTGTCTGCGCAGAAAAAGGACAACATGGTGAAATAAACCCACTGGCAGTTTCAGGAGAGTGGGTAAAATTTGACTAGTGACCAAAGGGGAGCATGAGGGAGCAGTGGTTTGTTTTGCAAGAGCTGCTGCACTTAATGATGGCACTTGAGTTGGAATTGCCCTGGAAGATGTGAAATTACTGCTCATTTTGCTAGCAAAACTGTCGAACCATGTAGGCACTGCCTTATATCATATCCTAACAATTTCTAGTTGTGAAAGTAGCACATTTTATAGTACAGCAGGGCTGTGACTTTGAGTGTAGAAGCCAAATTGAGAACTGAGTCCAGCTATGGGTTCAACCTACCATTGGAGAGTTTTGCACAGAGCCTTGAGCCACGGTGGCTCTTCTAGCTCCTTTGCTTTGTGCACCACATGAACCTGAACTGCCTCTAGACTTGCTCGGCCCCATTTGGGGCACAGGCACCTGATCAGGTTACGGGGCCTGAGTCATCATTTCTCAGGTCCCCTCGCTTCCCTGGGAAGCTGTCTGCATGCTCAGCGCCTGAGGCACGAGTGAGGTAATTCAGCATCAGGAGAGGCTGAAGATAAGGCATGGGCACTTCATCATGTGTCTGGGCCTTTTACACTAAAACCTGCATATCGGCAGGTAACACATACCTCCCTTCAGGTGGTTTTGTTGATGCTGGTGCTCTAAAGTCAATGGAGTGTACTTGAGGGCAGAAGAGGGTGTAACCAACCCAGCACAATAAGAGTATTTACCGCAGAATTCAGCAGGGTGCATTTTCTTTTAGTTCAGATGTCATCTAAGAGATCAAACTAACTGATCTAATGACCCTGTCTTACAGACCATGACTATTAGAGAAATGTACATCAAGTTCTGCCTTATGGCCCTCTGGCATGCAAACCACACCTTGCATGCTAGCCCCGGACTGGTGTAAGCAAACCTGATAGCTTTTACCCCCTGCAGTTGAACTGTAGTCACCCCCCAGAGTTGCCCAAAGCTCCTTCTGAGTTGAGGCTTAAAAGCTACCTGTATGAAGATAGCAAAGCTCTTTTCTCTGGCTTACTCTATTGCCTCAAATTTCTACTGCCGTTCCTTCCTTCCAGACTCAGTCCCAGGCATCAGTATTAAAAGATGCTTATAGTACAAGGGTTTGGCACAACACACAGGGCTGGGAGAGTCTGACTTTGTGATTCTTTTCTCAGGCTTAGGAGCATCTGTAATGAACAAGATGCTCAAAGTAAAGCAAATCAACAATAAGCGCTTGAGATTTATGTTTTTTCATGAGCATGGAGAAAGTGAGGAAGAAAGGAAAAATTCTGGATGCTTACAACTCGCCCAGCTCTATTCAGCATCTTCACATGACTGTGAAGAGAAAACACAGTGCACTCCTATGTTGGACCAACTAGGCTGGGCTTTGCCAGTGAAACTGAAAAAGACTAGAAGACTTCAAGATAAATAAGACAGCAGGAAAAAGTAATGAAGGAATTAAACTGACCTTCTTTAGAAATGGGTGAGACAGAGTAAACTGGGAGAGATCTTGTTTTGCTTTCATCCTGGAAAAAATAACATTTCTTCCTTTCCAATTCAGCACAGTTGACTGATTTGGAAACAAATCTGTTTTCTCTGGAAAGATTTATTTGCCCAACAGACTTTTTTTTTTTTTTTCTTTTTGGCAAAAAGCAATAGGTTGAAAGAACAAGGCTTGTCTTGTTAGCAGGTTTAAAGGGCTCAGTAATTAACTGGTACATTTGGAGGCATGGCATGCAGGATACTTGCTGCAACCTACTTTATTACAGTGTCACAGGGAAGTGCTGCGAAATAAGCAAGAGTTTTAAGGAACATTGTTTATTTCTCAGGAGGCATCAGATAGCAGGATTATTGGGTTATGAAGTTAAGCCAGAGCATTTGCTGAGGTAAGGACGCTCTGGCATGACCTTTGAGAACGCGCTTTCATCTGTGACATGCTTTCTCTCTCCCTCCCTTCCTTTCCCTCTTTCTGTCTTTTCTAAGTTGAAAACAAAGCGACACTTATTTAGTCTAGGGACGGCATGCACTTTTTCACATCAGTCCTTTGCAATACATAGTAGGTGCCTTCAAAACACAAACTGACATCCTGTGACTTGGGGAAGTCAGTCACAAGGGTCATTTATCCCTGAAGTCATCTCCTTTTGGTGCACAATGTTTAATGACGGTAGTCACAGCCAAACCTCTCTTATTCCCTCAGTCTTTTTCTGCCTCTTTCTTTTTTTTTTTTTAATTTTGGTATGATACTGCAGGCAATTGCTGGCTTGGAGCAAAATTTTTAAATGTTGGTGGCTCAAAATAGGGCTGTAATTCCATGCTGCAGTGATTTAAGTCCTGGTGACTTGACCTTGTGAGGTTCCAAAGATCTGCAGCTTGCAGTTACTGTACATAATGTGGAGAAGTGCTTGGGATACGGCTACTGTTAGCTCCTTCCCTGAACATGGAAGCCAAAATAGAGGCATCCCTATTTGGAAATGCAAAGCTGGCAAGTCTCTTTGAGTGCCAAACAGACCCTTGTGGGAGCAAAGAGTGTCTCTTCAAGCATATTTCTGGAGATGCAAAAGATAAACATTTATCTTGCAAAATGATGCCTCTCTCATCTCAAGGGCAACCTAAACACTGAAATCCCTCTGGCTCGGACGCAAGGCCAGATTTGCCACTGCTACCAAGACTGAGGAATGCTGTATTTGCCAATCTGGCAATTATTTTCTCAATTCTTTTGGATATACACAAACACTTCCTACCCTTGTAGAGAACCCTTGCAATTGAGGGCAAGATTTGACCCTAAATATCAGTATATATGTATGGCTATATTCCTTTTTTTCTTTCCCACCAAATACTATCAACCTTTAGACTCTGAATTGCTGCTGTCAAGTATTAACAAGCACCTTTGCGCAGGGAAACATCGCAAGCATCTGGGTGTATATGTGTACATGCACCAGGGTCGCACGGTACTTGGATCTGAATGAGATTTGTCAGAAAACTCTATCCTCCTTCTAATTTAAAGGCCAGGTCATCAATTTTTAGCTTAATCCAGAGCCCAGGGGAACAACCTGGGAGGAAAATTGTGACTTGCTGAATCATTGCCTCTTCCTGATCTCCCCGCTGCCCTGCAGAAGGACAGAGGCATCTGCAGCAGTTTGGTTTCTCTAATAGCACCTTTTTGTGGTTGCACCAGTGCTAACACTTTGAGACCACGGTGTCACCTTTTCCCCAACTCCTCGTGTGACACCAGAGTGGCAGAAGTGCCCCGTCGGCTGCCGTTGGCACAGAAGACCCAGCCATGCAATTCAACGGGCAAGGGAGGAAGAGCCAGTTGCAAATCAGTATGATTTGCTTTCATGGTCTCCTCCATAGGGAGAAAATAAGTGCAGAGGGAAAGGATTACACTGAAAAGATCAAAGCGGATAGAGAGGAATGAGTTAATGGGCATGCTTTTCAAAAGAAATAATTCTCCTGACATCTCAAGGGATGGGTGAAGGGCATATTGCCTTGTCAGTTAAACGCAGCCGTTAGTTTCAAGCCCATACTAATTAGCCAGCTTAGAAAAACATGCTCTCAGCATTTCTAAATGCAGACTACAGCCTCTGCCACTCCTCAGCTCGGATATATTTGTCCACATCCTCTCAATGTGACATGCTGGTACAGAGGCGGCTTGGTTAGTCGTTAAAAGAGAACCTAGGATTAAGAGAGGCTTCATCCGGTATTTTTCTCACTTGCTACATCCAGGTCAGCCCAGGACAAACCACTAACCGAATAAGGAGTGGGAGGCCTGCTGTGTGCTGGGATCCCATTTGCACAACGGAGCAAAGCACGGCAGTGCCAAGACCCAAGTCACTTCCCTGTGACTGCACTGGCTCGCACCTGCATGAGCAAGAGATGTGGTCCCTAAAATTCCTACAGAGCTTAACTGCAGCAGAAGGGAGGAGGGAAAAGCTTACTTTTGACCTGTACTGAAAAAGATGTGTGGGAAGAGGCAGTAGTATTGCACCAAGGGTCTGGGGAACTACCCAGAGTGCAGAATGGATGAGAGAAGGACTCCTCTTTGCTTTAAACAGATTGTAAAAAGATTCACTTTCCCTCCTGGTCCTTCACTTCCCAGGCTGTAATTCAGGGCTGATTGATAAATAACTAAATTGAAGGGGCCCTGGAAGCCTCAAGTCACTTTTATTGCTTGGGTACAGCAGTGATAGGTGACCAGGGTGGTCTGTAGATGTATCATTTCTTCTTGACAGAAGTAGCTCAATTAATGTGTTTAGCTACCTCTGTGTTTTTCCAGTAAACAGGTATTAAAACTGCCTGGACAGAGGTGCACGAAATTGTGACTCCAGACTTGCCATCTGCTGCAGAGGAGTTCAGAGGCCAGATATTGCTTCAACCATGGTGTTTTCCCGAGGAGGCAGCAGGGGCTGTAGCTGTGCACTGGGGCTAGGAGAGCAGCAGGGCTCCTACCCCGACTATGCCATGTCCATTGTCTGGGTGGGCAAAAGGGTCCCCTGGCCTTCGTTTCCCTTCCCAACATCATTCCACCATATGCATTTGGACCACAACCACTTCAGGACAGGAAAAATGTCTTATTACCTGCTTGTCTCTATGTTTAGCTCTAAGTTAATGTAGGTCTATGAGTATCACTATAATGACTATGAATTTTCATTATACACAAGCTCCTTGTTCTTCTTAAACAAAAGCACAGAACACATCCTGGGAAGGATACCAAAGAACATGCTTTCTTTATATGCTCTGCTAATGCCCGCAGAATCCTCTCTTCTTCTGCCTCTCTCACTGTCTCCTCTACCCACTCAATGAGTGAAGCGTGGGGCATCTGCCTGCCCTCACTCATGAGTCTCTCAGCTGAAGCACATCTACACTCCCCGCATACAGCCCTCGATGCCCAGATGGCTCAGCAGAAGCACTTAAGCTTTATCTATTCAACCTGCATACAGAAATTATAATGGTGTTTCTCACATTACCCTTTTCCTGCCCCACAGGTCATCGTTGGGGTATTTTGGGGTTTTGTTTTTGTTTTTTTTTCACCTTGAACAGAGGGATTGGGTGGTTTGTGCTCAGGAATCTCCCACAAATATACATGGTCCCCAATGTCAGGAGATGGGATTTTGCTGCTACAGCATGCAAATGGAAGTTATATTAGAGAAAGGAGCAGGAGATGCTTGTAATGCACTTTTCTTGGTACATTCTTGTGTTTAGGACATTTCCATTATCCCCTGGTCAATCTGTTGTCTGCTTAATTTTTAGTAGAGTGGTAGAGTTGGCCTGATGTTCCTCTTACATCACAGAATCATAGAATACCAGGTTGGAAGGGACCTGAAGGATCATTCAGTTCAACCTTTCTTGGCAAAAGCACTGTCTAGACAAGACGGCCCAGCACCCTGTCCAGCTGAATCTTAAAAGTGTCCTGTGCTGGGGAATCCACCACTTCCTTGGGGAGATTATTCCAATGGCTGACTGTTCTCTTTGTGAAAAATGTTCCTCTTGTGTCCAATTGGAATCTCCCCAGGAGTACCCATTACCCCTCGTCTTTTCCTTGGAACTCCTTGTAAAAAGGGAGTCTCTGTCTTCTTTGTAGCCACCCTTTAAATACTAGAACATGGTGATAAGGTCTCCCTTAAGCCTTCTTTTCTCAAGGCTGAAAAAAACACAGTTCTCTCGGCCTTTCCTCATATGGCAGGCTTCCCAGTCCTTTGATCATCTTTGTGGCCCTTCCCTGGCCCCTCTCCAGCCTGTCCACGTCTTTTTGTATAGCAGGGACCAAAACTGAACACAGTGTTCCAGGTGTGGCCTGAGAAGAGATGAGTAGAGTGGGGTAATGATTTCTTTGTCTCTGCTGGTGATGCCCTTGTTGATGCAACCCAGCATCCCGTTGGCTTTCTTTGCTGCAGCAGCACACTGTTCACTCATATTGAGATTGTTGTCCACCAGGACCCCCAGGTCCCTTTCCACAGAGCTGCTCCCCAGTCAGGTAGATCCCAGCCTGTGCTGCACGCCTGAGTTATGCTTTCTCAGGTGCAAGACCTTACATTTGTCCTTGTTGAACTTCATAAGGTCTTTGTTAGCCCACTCTTCCAGCCTATCCAGGTCTTCCTACAGGGTGGGCCTCCCGAAGTGTCCACTTCCCCATTCAGTTTGGTATCATCAGCAACCTTCATCAGGGTACCCTTGATCCCATCAACCAGACCACTTACAAGGATATCGTGGATAGTCCATATTGCTGACAAGGGCCCCCCTTTCTGTATGAGAAAGCCAGTAGTCGCTGACATATGTTTAGTACCTTTGTATTGGAGCAGAAGGCTTGAGGCAGGTTCCTCACTGGTTTGTGACACTCTCTGAGTGACTGGGCTTACAAGGACCATGTCCTACTGCTAACAGACTGCAGCAAATTTGATGAGAATCAAGCTCTGTATCCTGAAGGTTATTTACCAGCACTACCCATCTCCTTCTGCCTGGAAACCTTCACTTTTGCCTGGGGCAAGGGTGCATCTGCTCTGCCAGTGAAGCACGACCCAGACTGTTCTCCAGAGCTGCTGACCCTCCGCATGCCTGGCATGCATGCACACACCAGAGTGCCAACGGGAGCCTTGGCGTCAGTGAATGTAAGCTTTCTCCTGACCCACCTCTTTACATTGCCATGCAGAATTAGCCGCAGAGCCCACAGCACCTCACGCAGTGCAGCCAGGCTACATGCAGCCATCGTTCCTTGCTCCCAAGGCGCTGTGCTCCACTGTGGATGCAGCTCCCGGGATGGCAAGCCAGACTCTCTGTCAAGGCAGGCTCCCCTGCCATGCCCCCGACATTCACTGTCTCTTGCGGAGACGGAGCATGCTGCTCTCCCTCACTTTCTTTTACTGGCCCGTTTAAGCATCACTACTCCAAATGACTGTAAAGGGCAAATCTCTAGTGGATGCAAAGCAAAACCATCTGACTTACTGTCTCATGAATGTAATCCATAACTTTATGCTAGAAATTTACAATCCCCTTTCGTGTATAAAAAGTTTCCTGTCATGGTTTTACACCTACTCCATTGCTCTGCTCTGCGTGGAAACACTTGGTGTAATCTCTTCAGAGATAAATAAGCCTTCTGCTCAAAGTTAAATAATGCCATTATTTTCTGGATGTTTATACACGTCATCCTGCCGTGCTCCCATGCCTGGATCCAAGACAGCCTGAATCTTTGTTTTCCATTTCTGAAAGCTCTGGAGGCGGGAATGAAGATGTTGGTGTAGGAGGGGCAGGCAACACGAGCCAGCGCTGGGTTCACACACAAGCGTGCCTGCTCCGGACAAGCAGCAGATGATGGACACCCCAGCTGTTTCCTTGGCCAGGAGAGTGTTTAGTCTAGGCTCCTGCCACAGGATGCGGTGGGATGGGAAAGGAGGATGCCAGAGCACTCAGACGGGCATAGGGAGCAGGACCCAGACTTCAGCCACAGGGAGGGAAACCTTCACTGTAAAAAGCCACCTGAGTATAGCTACATTTGTAAAAGCCGCTTGGGCAGTAGGGTGCTGGGTGACTCCGTCAGTGGTTAGCTGGATAACCCAGGAGCGGAGAGGCCCTTCAGAGAAATCATCATCTCAAGGGTTGTTGGGAAAGGGAGCATTTCTGATTCTGTGACCAAAGTGCCATGCTGAAAGGAAAATAGGCAGCTTGATGCCCTGAGACCAGTTGTCTTCGTTACGAGATGTCAATAAAAGCTGTAGCTTGTAAACAGATCTAATTTGCTACAGGAGCATGAGGCACAGATACCTGGTCTCTCTGTAAGAACCTTAAAATAGTGTAAGTGTAAGCTCCTGGTATAAACTACTGGCAATATTTTGTTGTTTCTCTCCTAAATTAAGGGAAGGGAAGGGAAGGGAAGGGAAGGGAAGGGAAGGGAATCATACTTGTCGATGTTGCTTTGTGTCTGGAAACTGCAAAGCTGGATCTGTAGGGAAAGTAATTTGTCATTGCAGTGATCCAGGTTGCAGCTATCGTGCAACTTTTCATTCTTTGTGCTCACCTCTCACAGGGTGGTCTGCGTGGTCTGTGATACTAGTCCTGCTGAGTATTGGGCCAAAGAGGTGAAACCTGGCTTGAAACCTTTATTTGGACAATTGGGAAGCTGCTCAAGTGGTGTGAGGATGAAGATATCACCTCAGCATCCCTGATTTGCCTTCTAATGAACAGATGAAGTTTTACTGAGCTTAATAGAGTACTTGAGGAGGCTGAGGACAGGTTGAATACAAAATATTAAAATATCAAACTGTATAAATGATAAAAATAGGTATTTTTAAGAGAACAGAGACAACATTTACTACCTTTTTAATAACTGACTCGTAAAATGCCTGGATCTTCTGTTGGGAGAGCACAGTTTTTAATTTATGGGAGCTCTGTGGCTTACTCTCTGCCTTACATTTTCCTTCAGAGACCTGAAGCAAGCTTGGAAGTCACTGTGCTGGATACCATAGNAGACCCCTCACCAGCTTTGTAGCCCTCCTCTGGACACGCTCCAACACCTCAATGTCCTTCTTGTAGTGAGGGGCCCAAAACTGAACGCAGAAGTAGAGGTCCTGTAACATTGAAGAGCCAGAATTCAATAAATTGTGTCAACCTTATTTCACAGATGGGGACTTTAGTCACAGAGAGATGTTGTGACACGCCAGAGCCACAAGTGATCACAGTCCTGAGGTCCAAGGAAAAAGCTAGGGTCCTACTATAGCAGTTCAAACTGTTTGCACACAAGTGCATGTGTATATTCCAAAACTGGAATGGTGTGAACTCAAAGAACTAAAAAACCCCAAACTTAATAAACAATATCTTGAGTTTTCTGGAGCAAAGAGTTGCTGCTATTGCTTCTGTGTTGCTGGAGAGATTAGCAGGGTATTTATTGCCTCTTACATTCATGCTCTGGCTTCAATGTCCTGGTTTGTAATGTCAAACCTGGGTAATTTCATTGCTCCATGTCAGACAGGAGGAAAGGAAAGCAGCACAATAACAGGCATAGCAGTTAGCATTGTTACATGCACTTAAGTAACCGTCTGGGAAATGGTAAGAGCTGCTCCAGCCAATTAGAAGTATTAGACCAAGCCTCTATTTAAGCTATAGAGAAGGTTTGTAAGCCGTCCAGATTTTTGGTTTTTTGGGATTGGGTTTTCCTCCCCTCCCTCGTATTAATGGCTTGCTAGGAACTAGACAGCCACAAACTCACAGAAATGTTTTTCATCATCTTCCCATGAATAGAGAGTATTTGGCAAACAACAGGAGCAAATCCAGAAAGCTGGCTTCCAGATCCCGAATGGCTAAACCCCTGTTTACATCCCAGCTCAGCAGGACAGACCTTTCACATTTTAAGCCAAACATAGACTTGTGTGCCAGAGCTGTGAGGAGCATAAGGTAGGAAGTGGCACCATCAAGAAGATGCTTGACTGTGCCATGCCACCAACGCGGGACACAGCTGGGCGTTACGCCTGCAGCTACAAAGAGTCCCAGGGGAAAAGGGATGTTTCCCAAACTCCACTGCAAAACCTTGAGAGCGGATGTATCCCCTTCCTCCCCCACGG
This sequence comes from Rhinoptilus africanus, assembly GCA_013400135.1. Lineage (NCBI taxonomy): Eukaryota > Metazoa > Chordata > Aves > Charadriiformes > Glareolidae > Rhinoptilus > Rhinoptilus africanus. The sequence continues at coordinate 262,454 of VXBO01003546.1, read as the reverse complement.
TGATGTTTAATGAGTGAAGGAGCTGGGGCTGGATTAGTTTCTCTTTCTGCCAGCTGCACTGTCCCTGGGGTGTGAGGGTTGCCAGCAGCTGAGCAGAAGCATTTCCCATGCCCTGGGACAACGGGCAGCCAAAACAAGCATGAGACACGGGTGAAGGGATGGGACTTTTTGTGTTTTGTGGGGCTACCCTAGGCACTTGGTGTTTGGAGAACATCCACTCTTTCCCATGGTCCTAAAGAAGGATAGCGATCACTCATGAGGACAAGGGAGATCCTGTTGCTAGCCATGGCCAGGAAGATGGTCCTCACAGATCTCAAGCAGAGACACTAGCTCTCTCTAAGGTGCTGCTTTAATGCATGATGTTACAAAAGGAAGGAATCGATCCTGCGGATGAAATGCAAAACTATTTTGACGTTTTAGAAAACACAAAACAAAGACATTTAAAGAAGTGAACAGACTCACTGCCTCCACCTGCAAAACTAATTTGCCAACGTATCTGCACAATGTTTTGTGAAAACTATGTGGTCTGTGTTGCCCAGCTCTCATCAGTGTGCATTTCTGACTTCCTTAAGAGCACAGCTACCTCATTTCTGGGTAATTAGGTAGTCGGAAGCACCAACTAAGCCTAAACAAACATCCTTTCCTCTAACAAGGAAAGTTATTGTGTAGCCTTTCAGGACACAGTTTTCGGTAGTATGCAATGACTCTAATGTCTATTAATTATTTCTAAATGGTTTAAGCATTATCTGCCTTTGGGTAAATTCTTTGTCTATAGTGTAATCTAACCTGTGGGAGGGGAAAGAAAAATACAACAGTGTTTTGCCATGTCACCTCCCCAAACAACAGATTCTTCTTTTAATCATTATCACCCTCACCATCACACACCAAGCTTAAGGACCTGGAAAAGGTTAGTGGGACGATTTCCCGGACTCCATCCCACGTGTCACTGACTCACTAGTTTTAAAGAGCATACATGCGTGTGGGCCTTTTGGATCTCACCTCTCCTGCCGTCGGCAGCGAGAAGGGAGCACGCCTGTTTGCGCTTTGCCTTTACAGTAGTTAAAGTATCGTCAGTATCTCAAAGCTGTTGTCATGAGATTCCACTTTATGAAGCTATGAAAAAAGTCTCATGAACAGACAGCCTGGAAGCCCAAGCTTATCTACTCATGTAGAGTAGTCAGTTTTGTTTTAAAGAAGAAAAATATTGCTGCCTTGTGTGAGTCTGTGTTGTTTACTCACACCTCTTCTCCTCCATGCTCTGTAGCGTCAAGCCCAGACCCAGAACTTTATAATCAAGTGTCCCTCCTTTAACTGAATTGTGACTCAACATTGCTGAAAGAGAGTGTTAGAAGTATCATTAAAAATAAAATAGTTTGGGAATTTTTTTTTCTTTATTACTACGCCTTATTTAGAAACCACAGACTCACAGGAGATGCCATTCCCTTTGGCAGGACAGGGTGATGAGAGAACAGAATGCAGAAGACCAAAGAAAACCTGCAGCCCACAAATTGGCTTCAGAACCAGAAGCTAAAGTCTTCTCACGGTTACACAGATGAAAACAAAACAAATTTTATTTTTATATATCCAGCATCTTTGTGTTCCTCAGATACAGCCCAGACAGACAGAATCAGTGTAGCAACTGTTACTTAGCTGATTGTGGAGAGAGAGTCCCTGTTTACTCCTGTCGGTGTTTATCAGTGCTTTGCCATGGAGTGACGCTGAGGCCAGCATTTAAAAAACCAGAATTGTGTCTTTCAGCCTCCTTAAACCAAAAAGGGCTTCCACCTTTTCATGGGAGTTTTCTCTTGAAACAGTGCAGCCACAAGGGTTCCCTTATATGACTGTAAAGCACCAAGCACATCTGTCAGCACCCAATAAATTCAAATTAATAATAGGTCCTCAAAGAGCTACATACTGCTTCCAAGATATCTCAACATGTGGGCAGGAGAATGGTCTCCCCACAAATAATGAAGCATGTACTTGCTTAATGGGACAGTTATAAATGAAGCTGTTTTCTACTATGAAAGACTGGATTTACAGCTTAATGTGTGCACCCAGCAGGCAAGTTTGTCCAGAAAAGTACCCCTGTGCAGCTTTTACAGTTTATAGCGAGACTAGGAGTCACATAGAAGAAACACAAACAGGCTTCGTATTTTCCCTCCTCTACCCAGTACCACTTCAGCAAGGAGGACTACAAAGACCTGAGTCATCTCTGACTCACCCGCTGGGTCCTGAGAGGGGATTCACCCCCAGCAGCAATCCACGTACATTGTACAGACACATGCTCCTGCCTGGGAAGGGCAACCGCTTGGGGAGTTGTCTTGTGGTTGCTCAGGGAATGACGCATTTATTCACCACCTCACCCGACTTGCCTGGCTCAGCCAGCTCCGGAGCTAGTCCTCCCCTCTCCTTCCACCTCTCCTGAGGCTGTCTCATACTTCCTTCTCAGAAGCCTTTCTGCTGCCAGTTCTGGCAGGATTGACAGGAGGGGGCATCGTTACAGTATTCCTTGGACCTGCCCAGGTCCATGAGTTTGAGCTTAGCTGGGTTTGACTCTGTACATGGCAGAAACACGTCCCATTTCTACTTATCTAGCTTCGGACCTCCATGCAGGAGATGATACCCAAGAATCATAGAATCATAGAATTGTCCAGGTTGGAAGGCAGATTTCAGATCATCTAGTCCAACCATCAACCTAACTCTGACAAAAACCATCACTAAACCATATCAGTAAGCACTACATCTACCCATCTTTTAAATACCTCCAGGAATGATGCTTCAACCATGTCCCTGAGCAGCCTGTTTCAATGCTTTATAACCCTTACGATGGAAAAATTTTTTCCTAATATCCAATCTAAACCTCCCCTGGCTCATCTTAAGGCCATTTCCGCTTGTCTTATTGCCTGTTACTTGGGAGAAGAGATCGAACCCTACCTCTCTACAGCCATGTGATGTGAAGGAGTGTATCCCTGGGATCGTTACAGCTCACTGACTTAAGAGGTTGTGTGAATTGTTTTATGTGGATGAGCTTGACTGGACCCATCCAAGGATGTATATGCCCTAAAGCATAAGGGGACAGAACCAGCGGAGCCTAGGCCATGACTCCCTCCACTTTGTTCCAGACAGTCACAAGGCTTTTGTTCCCCTCAGGGCAATGTCTCCGTCTTGACAGTGTGGTCACTGCAGCAGGACAACACACACAGTATTTTCATGTCCCCTTCTGAGCCTCAGGAGGCAGTGGCACGGCTTGGTGCAAACTGCACGGGTTGAGCCACGCAAGCCACCACGGCACCGCGGAGACAGCTGTGGCATGTGGAAAACTGACTGCCTGTCCAGTCAAGCACCGACATCATGTGAGGGACATCACACATCGTTCCCCACATGAGCACCACAGCTTTGCCTCCAGAGAGGACACCCCCTCTGGAACAGTGATGGGATCCTACCCCTTAGCTTGTAGAAATGGACAGGCCAGACTGGACCTTACAGCAAGACGAAGTTGAGCAACTAGGTACCCGCCTAAAGAGTGAAATGTAGTATAATAACCACCTGACAGAGTTACAGGGTGCCAAGACAAGTGTAGACCCTACTAAAGCATACTTACTTGGTCAGTACCCTTGCATGTTTCTCAGGTCATGTTTCCAGGTGTGTTCCCTGGCCAGATCCCAGCTCAGCGCAAGGATGTGACTCAGCAAAGTTGTTTCCATGGAAAGAAGCTGAGAATATGCTAAGAGAGTTATTATATGTTCTAAAAGGTCTCCTGATCTTGGTGACTGGGGGGGAACCAGAAGAGTGAGATGTCTCTTATGTGCCTGCCCCATGGAGTAGACATCCAACAAGTCTTGGAAGTCCCTGAGGAAAAAGAGAAGGGAAAATATTTATTTTTTTCATGTCATCAAGTTCCTATTGTCACGGAAAATGTACTCATTAAATCTTCATTGGATAGCACAGGGGCACAGAGGGTGTTTAAGACACCTGATGAGAATGTTGTGCAGGCCAAAGTAAGACTATCTATATCCATGTGGCTGTAACTGAAGTCCATGGAGATAAATCTGAGATAATATTGTCCCACCTGGCTTTGGTACTGCTACCACTTCTGCTGCAGAAATATGGTGTTTGGGGTAGGCTGCAGAAGCCAGTGGAGAAGATGGTAATGTTATTTGCTTTTGAGGTTCAGCTTTGGTCAGGAGAGATATTAGGGCCTGACAGACCATTTGACACTACCTAGGAATTTGCATGACACTGAGGAAACAGGAAAAAGATGAGAAGAGCTGCTGCTTGCAGTGGTTCTTGGACTGGGAAACAAGTTGTGAGACAGCACTCACCTTATCTTCCAACTCTGTCCCCAGGGAACCATCCTGCCTTAGTGCATTACCTTTTCCTGCAGGTCTGGTAACATCTCACCTCCTGTGCTTACCTTAAGCCTGGATTTCCCAGGTCAAACCACATATTTCTCCATTCTGCCTGCAAGCCTGTTCAAATGACAGCTCTTTGGCATATAGAAACAGGATGAAACTAATAACTACACAAAGAATACTTAGAAATCTGTTCTCCAAATGAGAAAATAACCTGGCAGATCTGTATATTTTGTTGGAGCAATAAGTAGGAGCAACAAACGCACATGAATTTTTTTGGATTCTTTCACCAACTCAGTACCCTTTCCTGAACTTCAGCCATCGTTAACCTCAGCAGGAGTTTCCTCAGTGTAGCTCTACAGAATTAAACAACTTAATTAAAAACCAAACAGGGCCACGATTCCAACAACAGCCTTCCCCAGGGCTACAAAACTACATCACCAAATGCTAACCTTCCCCCTCTGCCCCTGTCCTGCCCCAGGATGAGACGGGGTTCCTGTCCTGTGATACTTCACATTTGGGTACTTATCTACTTGCGGGAAACGGATCATGGACAGCCATGTAACCCATCGCCCTGGTCCTCAGCTGTGACTGCAATGTGATGTGTTTCTCAAGCTTGAGCTTAAAATCGACTGTAACAGAGTGTCTGCCATCTACCTAATGTACTCCAGAGTCCCCACCCCCTCCATTTTTTCCTTCAGAAATCTTTCCCTAACAGCTAACATTTGCTGCAGTTTTAGTACATTGCTTCTCATCCTACCTTCGGTGGCCACAGAGAGCAATTTACTTCCCCATTTTGGCAGAAGTCATTCGCGTAATGACAGTCACGAGACAGTTCTTGTGTCTCCTTTCAGTTTTGCCTCTATCTTCCACTCTGTACGTGGGAATGACTTGACCTTCCAAGTTTTAGAGATGTGAATTTATTATTATTTTTTCTGCGTGATCCAGCATCTCCTTGCAATGAGGGACGGGTGAAATACGAGTGAGAGGAGGTCCTCCCTTGGCAATTCCAGCAGTGCACCACGGGACTGAGCAGACCCTGATCAGGGAGGGGCAGCTTCAGTATTTGGCAGAGCAGGTGTGCTCTGAGCTGCTGTAAGAATCAGGATGTTTGTCAAACCTCAACTGGAGGAGTGCTCTGCCTATAGGGAGTGGCATGGAAGAAGTCACAAAGTCCAGGCATGAATCAAAAATGGACTGGAAGACAAAGAGAAATTAAACTATTGAACGTGGGACAGTGTTAAGCTTCACTGCCTGAAGTCCTGGTGAAAAGTGAAGGCAGGGCACAGCAAGGCATGGAGGCAGGATCTGTGTCACCTGTCATCGTATGTCTACAACAAAACTATTTACATCTGAGCTAATCACTCTTGGGTTCCTGTTGACTCAATGCAAAGGAATACATGGCACATTTGAAATGCCTCCCTACAGATGAGAAGTACCAACTTTAGTTGTGCTTATTATTCCTGATGATGCCAGAAGGCCTAGGATGAGTAGATGGAGTTGTCTTTATGTGTTCAGAGGAATCTGACCCAGAGAGATTGCTTTTGGGTGAGAAAACTTTGACATCACTCTTAAAATGTTCCTCTCTGCTCCTTCCTTATTCTTTATGGAAAAGAAGTATGTTTATCCTACACCTTTCCTCATTCCAAGCTCCCTAGGTGTCCATGTTGCGTGGGACCAACCTTCTGATGGATGTCTGAAAATACCCATCACAAAACTGAAAACTCTGGCCTGCATTGTCCGTGAGCACTGATACGGATGTACACAGTGAGGAGATTATGAGCGCACTGCACTCATATATCTTGTCCATCCCATGATGGCAGGGCCCTCCTTCAAAAGTCCATCCCCATTTTCTCTGAGCGAAACCTTAAGATGAGTCGTGTCAGTCTCACAAGCTGCAGGTGATGAAGGGCTGTGATAGCCAGTAATGTTGACTGATGACAATATGAATGATCTTGAGAGCTCCCTTGTACTGTGATGACCCAGACTGTCACCATGTTATCAAACTTCTTGGAAAGAGTTACAACAAACACAGAGATCTGCTTAAGAGAGGGGGGGACGAGGGGAAAAGGAGAGAAGGGCAGGAGCTGGAGCAACAAGAGGGACAGGAGGGGCTGACCACCACCTCCTGCTCACTATCTGCCTCAAAAACCGTTTCACAGATGTGTTTTGAGACATTCTAGGTTACCTATATTATCTCTAGTATGTGGCAGGGGTGTTGTCAACAAGCAGCACATTTTCCAGGCCTGTGTTTACTGCTTATCCTCCAGGACTCCCACCATCTCCCCTGGGAGGCTTAGTCGGCAGTCTATCAGCTTCTGGGCAATTAAGCTGTAATTTTCCTTTGCTCCATTTTATGTTACTACTTGAAGCTGCTCCTCTTGCCCTGCCCTCAGCAACTCTCTCCTGACTTGGTATTTTTTCTCTGCAAACTCCTCAGCTACCACTATCGTAGCTTTTGCAAGTACTGAACACTGTTTTAAAAGCTCATCCTCAGGACCTCAGAGGTGTTTACTCCTTTCTGCTAAAAAGCAGACTTGTGGAGAATGTGACGTATCACTTACACAGTTCAGAGGCAGGGCATTTCCCACATTATAAAAGAGTGGACCGCAGCCACTAAAGTTGAAACGTCACTTAAAAACTCTGCTATTTGAGAGGGAGGATTGCTCACTGCTGTTAAAAAGGACAAAAACACAATGTTACTCAAAAAGCCAAAAATAAAATCCCCTGGCAATTTGCATATGTTTGAAAATGCTGATGGTTTTTAAACCCCTTTTTAGATACAAGGATCTCTGTGCCAAACTAAGATCCAGCAGCAAAAACAGATAATGAAATAAACACTATGATGACAAGAAAAGAGGAATTGTTGCAATAATGTACTTTTCCAAGAAAATTAACCATAACAACAGTGCTGGTGAATCACTGGAGTTTTCTGAACCATAGCAGCTCCTGCTTATAAACAGGATTTTGAAATCTTACAGTGTTATTATTTCCACGGTAGCACTGGCAGTAGCTTTGTACAGGTTTTCTGGCACAGAAAGAAATTTCTCCTAAAAACCCTGACTGGGATTTTTTAATGCTTCCTAGAGAATTACATTAAATGAATAGGAGTTATCTGCCTAAACTATTTACAACTCTCTAAAAGTTTCATTCCACCTCCATCATGTGCAAATATTTGTAATCTGTGAAGTTGTTCCAGAGAAATACAAGGCATAAATACTCTTGTGAGGAGGGGACAGACCCATAACTCAGATCTCTGTGGGTAGAAAGGGAAACACTCTGCCCAGTGTATTGCCTCTCTGTATCAAACCCTGAATGTCAAGTAGAAGAGGTTTAGGTCTAAAGGCCATATTTAGCTTCCTAAATCCCAGTTTGGTGAACTTTCTGGTCTCACATCTCATAGTAGTCTGGCTGATATATTTTAAGCCTGGAAATGAACTACCACCAAACCATGATGCCACCCAGAAGGATGCTATGCTCTGGGCATCGGAGCAGAGGCTCTGACACTTGTTTAGGGAACCGGGGTCAAGATTTGTCACAAAATAAGCCATCCGAACATAGCGTCTGACTGAAATGCAAATCCAGGCTGGGCTGGCATCAGCTGCAGGATGTTACCATCAAGGTGCCGCAGCTTTCATGGAGGCAGTTGTGATGACCCTGGCTCAGTTTTTGCCTACATACACTGCCACAGCTGGTGATAGGCAACATTTCTGCAGGCAATTACAGTGGAAAAGACGGGATAGATGTGAAGGATTAACTGTTCTCACTCAGCCTTTGACGTGTTCCCTCTGGATCACAGCTTTTGGCACATCTGTGCTTCCATGAGCAGTGGTGAAAGTACTGTGCTAATGTGATATCCATCATGAGCTGTGCCTGTGATCACACACACATAAACACAAGCACACTCACTGATTCAGAGTGATTTTCTCTGTAAACAGCAGCACATTTGCAGTGGGGTCTCAAGGGCCATGTTGCCGCTACAGCGGAAATCCTTGCCCTTAGCCACTGGGTGAAGCACAGTTGTTACCACACCAGTGTTTCGTAGACCCCACTCTTTACTCACAAGGACCCAAACCTCAGCTAATCTTTTTCAACATTCCTGGGCTGGAGATTCTTTCATGCATAAAGAGTTTTTTTCTCCAGTGTCTACTGGATCTCTGAGATTAAAAACATTAATTGTTCACATCAGTCTAAGAATACAGGTGGTAGAAATCTTCAAGTTCTCATCACTGAGTTATTTCATCTCATTGTGGTACTACTATTCCAGTCATTGTTTTCACTTTTTAAATATTATTTTTGCAAAAGCAAAAATACGCTACTCTGAGCTGGACACATTAGTTCTTGTGCCATTCAGATCCTTATTGTAGGTATTCCCTGGCTTAGTGACCCGATTCAGTGGAATTGCTGTGAATTTCCAGGAGTAGCATTAAAACAGTGTGATTCCTGTTAATGGAGTCAAGGAATGACACCACTCTTTCCCCCTTAGCTCAGTAAGAAATTGTAGGATGGAAGCAGACAAGTCTAGAAAAGATCTTGCTTTTCAGTAAGGAGAGAAGCAGAATGTGGAAGTGGTTTGGGTGCTGGGCTGGCCAGAGTGGGATGGGAAGAGAAGGAAATTCTTCCAATAGCTCTTGATGTTGTTGGGAAATGAGAGCCTTGGGGAACTGCTGGGTTAAGGACTCCACAAGAAGAAATAATACTTCTTTCCTCAAGAGGAAGCTCAGTCACCCTTTCTGGAATAGCACATTTGCCCTCAAGTTTGCCAGATTAGCTTTCTTCATCAACCATTTAATTGGATATGACATCCATATGAGGAAAAGAAGGGGACACTGCATAGGGCAATGGCAGGCCCAACATCACCATATGGCATTGAGCAGTCCAGAGCAGAAAAACTAACGAGGATGTGGGAGACAGCTTGGCTGTCATCGCAAGACTTGCATAGTTATGAGAAAAGCCTGGCAGAGATAGAGGGATACAGAGTAAATGTCGAGCAGGCAGGTCACACCTGGTCACACCAGGGCAACCTGGAGGTGTATCACCCTGTCAGGGACACCGCCTGTACAAAACCTCTGTTCTGTGCATGGCCAAACATGGAAGAGTCGCAGCAAGAGTCATGCAGGCACAGGGTCCACATACAGTGTCAAACAGAAGCGGAAGGAAGGTGCATGAGTGACCAGCTATGTCACATAAAGTAGATGTGCCTGCCAGTGGCAGGAAGTGTGGATGAGGGATGGCTGTCTCTCTGCTTTGAGTACTGAATTAATTTAGGTTGTACAATAAGTGCTTGACAGCTAAAGCTGAATAAGTTTAATCCCACCTGTGAATGCCTACATGGATAAAAGAAATATGAAAATGGACTCTTTAACATAACTGATAATGATATGATGAGATCCAGTGGTTGAAAGTGGAAGCTGGGCAAATCCAGACTAGAAGTAAGGAATGTTTTTTAACCACAGAGATAATTAACCATTGGAAACATCCAGGCTTGTGGTTGATTCTTCCATCACTGGCAATTTCCAAATCAAGATTGGATTGGTTTTTGGAAAGAAATGTTCTTTGCTTCAAGCAAGAGTGAATGCAGGAAGTTCTCTTGCTCGTGCCTGATACAGCTAAGGCTAGGAGCTACTGCAAGGTAGGTAGAACAGGCCTGGAGGCTCAAATAGAAGTATCTGTGTTACAGACACACTCATTTTATGCATATGTTATTGGCATTGCGTCTTTGCAATGCCAGGAACCAGATCTATTGTATATCCCAGCATACAGATCCAGACAAAACTCACTTAGGGCAATTCCCTTCGGGGCTTGTGTCAGAACATTGCTGAAATATGATATTAGCTTGAGCTTCAGTTTCTAATGGCAGCTTAAATGCTCCCAAACACCAGCTTAGTTTCACTTTAATTGTATAATGATGATCTCCTTATGAACATGCCTTGCAATCATTTTCTTGCATAACAGAGGAGCATAATGGTGTCTGATGGCCCCGACTCAGTGTCTTCTTTGCATTCCCATATTGCAGGAGGAATCTAGGGGGACCTGCAGATGGGAATGTATTCAGAACAGTTTTATTTCTTATTTTAGTGTTTCTTCATATCTCATTAAACTATCAAGGAATTCTTAAGAACAAAGTCAGCATAATAGCTCTCTCCATACAACTGCTCATTTTTAACCCCGTCATTCCCAGTTGTGTGCTGAAAGGCATTGCAACGAAATAAGCAACGGTCAAAGTAAGACTTGTTTTAGCTGGTATTTGTAAGGGGGGAGGAGAATCAAAAACCTTACAGCATAACAGCAAAAGAAAACACAGACAAAGGCTTAAATTCTCTGGTTACTTATTGAAAGGTAGTTCCTCACAGATTGAAGCTAATCATACAGCTAAATCAGTAACTGCTGTTACTGGTAGGCATTAGTTCATTATGAGACATTCCCTATGTTAGCTAACATTCAACTCACTCCAGGATCTGCATCGCAATTCAAGATTTAAATTGACACCAGAGTTTACAACGCAAAATAAAGTTTATTAGTAGAGTTATTATAGCCGTGATGGTCCGAAAACACAGACAAACTGTGTTTATAGAGAGTGGTCACATCTTTTGTGAAGACAATTTCCATTTGGAAAGACTTTTTTGGCTCAAAAGCCTTTCTTTTGGTCTGAAATAGAATGAGGTTTACGTACTTTGAGAGTCCTCAGTTTGTGTACTTTAACAGCTGAATGTGCGTCATACTTTATTGAACATGTCATCTACACACAGGAAAACAAGGGTTGTGTTTATGCAGTTTCTCCTACTGCCACAGCTTTGGATGTATCAGTTAACATAACCTCATACTGTAAAACGGGGACTGGCAAGCCTACAAACGCCACACAAATTCTGCTGATGGTTGTATTGCAAATTGTCCCTGAAAAGTCAGTCAAAGCTCAGAGCCTGTTTAGCTGGAAACTATCAACTGTCCTACACTTTACAGAGCAGAGAGCTACTATTCCAAGAAGCATCTGAAAAATCCCCGGTTTTAAAAGTAAATAAACCAAAACAGCTATATCTGTAAGTGGAGTTAATTATTAAAGCCAAGTAACGCCAGAGAGCTTAAAGAATAACAGTTACCCCAGGAAAAGAGGCTTTGCCGTGCCTGAATGGACACAGTCTGTAAGCAGCAGGACATCCAAGAGTGGTTTTGTGCTATGCTTCACTCTGTCTTCAAGATCTCTGGACTTCTTCACGAAGTCCATTGTTTAGATGGCTCCACATAACAGTACAGTCATCTGAGCATTTCCAGTATCGCAGCTAAGATCTAGCTCCTGAAAACAGCTAAACATGTGTGTCACTTTATGCTGTAAGACTCGTTGACCTGGATCTGCAGAATGAGAGGACGCATCCATTCCATCCTGTCAGAAACCGTGCCGTGTCCTGTCAGCACAGGCAGGCTGCAGACAGAAGTCATTTGTAGCAAATTTAACCAACTTCCCACTTTTCCTCGTGTTTTTGTATTGCTGTATCACTTACAACACATTTAGCTGAATATTGGATCAATTGAAGTCTACGGGAATTATTCCAGAAAAAATATTTCTCTTCTCCTGCTGAGAGCGATTCCTGAGAACAAAGCCATCGGAAAGACTGAAACCTCAGGCACGGAGAGATTAGTCAGGGATTGGTGCCACAGCCAGGACAAGTGTTTAGTCATCCCGACATAGCCCTGCGGAGCCCTTGACCAATAAGTTCCAGCCTTACTTGTTGTCCTCGCTGAGGAGGACAGAAATATATGAGAAACTTAAGTTCTGTGGTAGACATCTGAGTCAAGCACTTACCACACGGCCGTCACACCCACTGCTGTTTGGTTTACTCAAACTTAATAACTCTTCAGTATATTACGTGGCTTACGGAAATGCTGTAACGTCAGACGGGTTGGCAAAGCAGCATGTAGCTATAAAGCAGTGGACTGTAATCCTTCCAGCCGGCATGGTGGTCTCTTCATCTGTCCCTTCATACTGTAGGTTTGTGGGTCTCTGCCCACGGAAATTATTCTGTCAGAATATGTGATTGTCCCTGGCCAGGCCTATATTATAATTTCCTTTCCCATCAGAAAGATTGACTAGTAAGGGATTTACTTTCTACTTGAAGTAACCGTTCTGGTTTCCCTCTTTGTCCTTAAGCTTGGGAAAATCCATCAGGGTTTTAGAGGGCTATTACACTATTTACCAAATTGTCAAGCCTTTTTTACCTGATAGTGTTGAAACGTGAATGCCATGAAGTTACATCTTCTTAGAAGTCTGACTTGGCTTTAATGGACTTCAGACTGTGCAAATTCATCCTGCCTCTTTCCCTGCACACCTGCATTTACGGATGATGCCACTAATACAGATATGGCTTCCAGGAAGCCTGGAAGTTCCTGAGTCTGTCCCTGGTTCATGATCACAGGCAATAAATTCAAAAGCCTGAAGTTTGGTACTTTCACGTAAGAAAAAGCAGGAAGAAGTCACTTTGGGTGCCTCTAGTAGGAATATCACCAGGGAAAAAGAACCTGTGTTTTGGGTGCCAGTATTCATAGTGTGTATGTATGTATGTATATATGTCATTATCTGTCTACCCATCTTTCTAATATATTGTATGTATCCCATAATATCATATCACGACTGCTTCTTTTGATTGTATTAGGCTAACACTGAGTAGAAGACAGATGCTCTGCAGAAACTCCAACCTAAAAAACGCAAGAAAGATAAAGGAGAAGGAAGCATGGTTACCTCTACTGAAATAAAGCATAGAAAGATCACCCGTCTGTTTCCAAGTCATCTACAGGAACGGCCTGACTTAGAAGCCTCAGCGATTGCAACGCTTAAGCTCAAAAAAGGAGTGAGTTTCTGAGCTTGTGGGGAGCCAGCTCCCTGCTTGTTATAATGCCAGTGGAGACAGGTAGTAGGGGATAAGAACAACGGGTAATGTCACTTGCCAAAAGAAGAATAAAGAAAGGAACGCCTATTTCTGTGTCTTTACCAAAAACCTGACTTCATGCCTTGGAGGTTTTATTTCTGTGGCTGCTGAGTCTGTGAGTTTGGCAGAGAAAGGGAAACAAAAAGCAAGTGTAATGATCTGACTCTGGCAGGCTGTCAGGGAGGCGTCGTGTGCATGGGCTGGGAGATCTTTCATACAGACATCAACATATGATCAATTTTCAGCCAGGCTCCTCCAGCCTGACAGAGCGGTTACAGCAACAGAGGAGCTGATCAGAAGGCAGAATACAGAGAGCTCTGAACTGCCAGTCACCGGCAGCCTCGTTAGCAATGTCTCATGAAGGGCCACGAAGATCTGGAGCATCTCTCATACAAGAAAAGGCTGAGAGAGCGGGGACTGCTTGGCTTACAGGAGAGAAGGCTCAGAGGGGTCTTACCTGTATGCGTGAATACCTGATGAAAAGAAGAAAGGACCAGGCTGTCCTCAGAGGTACTCAGTGACAGGGCAAGAGGCAATGGACACAAACCAAAATACAGGACAATTCTGTGGATAACAAACTTTTTTTACCATGAAGGGCATTGAATACTGGCACAGGTTCCCTTGAGAGGTTGTGGTGTCTCCAGCTTTGGAGATATTCAAAACCTGACTCAACACAGACCTGAGAAACCACCTGGAGCTGACCCTGCTCTGAGCAGGGGTCCCTGCCAACCTCAGCTGTTATCCTGTGTATCCATGAAATGGAGCCAGACCCTAGCTTATGCGCCTCACACTTTGCTGTCGCCCCTCTGGAGAGGGGAGGGTCCCCCTTTCCGAGGGTTTCATCAGATCGTGGCCATGTTGGAGGTAGCTGCCAAGGGGCTTGCCTGTTCCTCCAGCTCCTGCAGGGCAGATGCCCAGCCCGCCTTCCAGACTGCCCATGCAACACAGAAGCCACAACATGCTTCCTCCTACGTTATCTCACCCGTGAGCTATGCAAACATGTAAATGAACCAGCCACCCAACCAGCCGAGATGACGGTTTTCCCCATAGCAGTGTTGGCTAAGGGGAATGAAGAGGAAAAAGGGGCCTCTCGTCTCTCTCGCTGTGCTTTCGAACACAAGAGCAAGCCCAAAGGAGGCATTAAGAAGTGCAGCAGCAATGTCATAGCTTCGCTCCTGCTTACAGCATTGCCACTGTTGCCTTTTATTAGCTCCTCTGAAACGCAAACAATTTAAATAAGGCAGAAAGAAGAAGGGTCAATGCCCTCTGTCAGCTAATTAATGATGTTTTGAAGACACTGGAGACTTTATCAAAAAGCAGCGGGGACAAGGGAGGAAGTGCCCTTCCAGGGATGTTACAAATGGCCTTGAAGGCATACAAATGTGTGTGCTTTGGTAAAAAGCAGTTTGTTAGGAACAACTGCTCATCAATGGGGGCTTGCTACAAAGAGAGTCTTGCTTAGGTTTCTGAAAATGCTGCTTTGATGCAATTTGCTGGCTTTCCTGCTTTGCAATTTTCCATTCTGCATCTTTTTGAGCTAGGGGGGATTAATGAGAACTGCCTGTAGTCAGCTAAACTGCCTTTCTGGCAGAGTCTCATGAGGAAGCTGTGGAGATCAGTAAACAGAGAGCTGAAAGTGCGGGTGGCCATGAGCTGCCTTTTTTTTCCCTCTGCATGTGTAAAGGAAGTAAGAAGTGCAGCAGTCAGCCCCGTCAGACAGGGGAGATATTTCGCAGGAAATAACAGACGGCTTCAGGCTCATATTTCTCTTGCAGAAAATTGTGCCCAGGTATCTTGAAAGATGGATGCTTCAGGCTAATTTGTCTCTTGGTACCTTGAGGTATACCTCATGCACAAAAGCATAAAACACAGGCTGAAAAACTCTAGGCCTTGTTTGTTTGCATAATTATATATGCTTTTTTATTTTGGAGGACAGCGGATGACAGAAAGTTCAAGGTATCTGAAACAACAGTGTGGATTTCTTTCAGCCTTAATTGGTGGTGGGCAGTTGCCAGCCTAATCAGGAGTGAAGGGAGGGTTCGTCTGGAAGGACATAAAGCAGCAGAGTCCTTAAAGGACTTCAGTGCTAGGGTGTGATATCTTTCTTTACCATGAAAGATGCCTGCTCAGCATCATTCTCATGTTGCTCAACCCTGTGTACCAGCTCTTGCACCCTCTCTGCAGCTGCAGACCAGGGCTCAAGCACATCTCCTGCTGTACCCTGCCAGAAGAGCTTCCACAGAGGAGTGACATGGCAGCAAAATGTTGCTGGTGGCACCTAGGAAGAGCTGCTGGTTGGCAAAATGGATGGGAAGAGAGTGTTATCTCGGCTGGTCTGCTCTGTAATGGCTACGAGATGTTGGCAGTGCCAGTAGGCTGAGGAAGAGGAGCCTTGGCTGAGCCTCCTTGGCTGAGACCAAGGAGAGTGAGCCTCCTGTCTCAGGATCTGAGCTGAGTGAGGCCCAAGCGTGACTCCAGAGACAACCATGTTGCTAGAGAGGACTTTCTATTTTGGGTAATGTGCATCAGAACAAGACCCATGGGTGTGGTGAGCAAGAGGAGCTCAGCATGTGAATCGCCATCAGTGACCGCGGCTTGGGGCCAAGCCCAAGTGGCTGAAGTTCGTCCTGGCTGAGTTATCACACATTTTGGGACAGTCAGGAGCAGGTGCATGTTACTGGGAAGACTGGGATGGTCACTTCCCCAACCATGACCTTAATGCCTGCCTGGTGACCTGTCATTACACCCAGTGACAGATGGGGTGATACACTCCAGGAAGACCTCATTGTGGTGGTCCAGCCCTGCCAGCCCTCCAGCCCTGCCACTCACACTGGACTGCTCTTGCCAGCTCAGAAGTCAGCATACAGGACAGAGGGTGGAAATCCTAAATAGCTCATGCCACGTGATGAGGACAGTCAGGATGTCTCAGCTACCGCAGCTTAGCTAATGCCTGATGTTCAAACCCACAGCAGACCCATGAGCTGACAGTCTTATCTGAGAAAGGGGCAGCAGGGGAGGAAGGCATGTGAGATATACCACCCTGTCTCTCCATTGCCTATCCTCCTTGTTTTGAACGTCCCGCTTTTACACATGACAGGTTGCGGAGATGAAGCAGCCAGGGGAAATGCACCTCTCTACCATTTTCTGCTGACAGCTAATATCAGATGACTTTCAGTCATTTGTTCTCCTGCTCTCTAATCTACTGGATACTTATACATACCATGTTGCCTTCTCCTTGGGCTTGTCTCATGGACGTAACTGGAGTGATTAGCAGATGTGGGCATCAGAGAACAGCACAAACCAGTCATAGAATCATAGAATCATTGAATGGTTTGGGTTCGAAGGGATCATCTAGTCTCAACTCTCCTGCCATGGGCAGGGACACCTCCCACTAGACCAGTCTGTTCAAAGTCTCATCCAACCTGGCCTTGAACACTTCCAGGGATGGGGCATCCACAGCTTCTCTGGGCAACCTGTTCCAGTGTCTCAACACCCTCACAGTAAAGAGTTTCTTCCTAATATCTAATCTAAATCAATCCTTTTTCAGTTTAAAATCATTACCCCTTGTCCTATTCCTAAGCTTGCTGAATTGCTGCTCCAGCACTATTACTCTTGCCAGATCTCTCTGATTTGGTTATAGGACCAGCCCATCACCACCTCTCTGCCTATTCTCAAACAGTGTTTTCCTTTTGATTGATTTAACAGTCACCATGTGAAAATTCTGTATTTTGTTGAAGGTTGTACTGACTTTTTAAAAAATTGATTAGATTCACTGATTTTATCAAATGCTGCAGGAACCCACCAGTTCCGTTATGACCCCCTTGATTGTTTGCCTGTTTGTTTTAGTCTTTTCACTCACTTCTGTCTCTTACCTTATGTCTTTAAAGAGTAGTATCCCACTATGGTCCATTTCCCTACATATTTAACTCTACCACCCACTCAACGGATTTTTCACCCTAACTGACCTACTCCCAGTTTCTTCTTCATTCTCCTATATCTTCTTCTGTTTTTTTCCAGGAAGAAGTTATCCTTAGATCCATGTTAAAATGGAGGAATTCAACAGGACTTTGTAAGGGTCTGTCTTGAATCATATCAATTTGGTACTTTTATTAACAAAACAGATGAGGTACTAGAAAGACCAAACATGGAATTTGGAGATCAAAGTGATGGCAAATATTTTGGAAGAAAGAGTTAAAATTTTAAATTACCTTAATAAATTGAAGAATTGGTCCGAAAAGAAAAATCAAGCTTGTATTCAGCAAATACAAAAGGTACTGTACTAAGGCTAGAATAATCAACTATAAGATTACACAGTGGCAGAAAATTGGTTGGTAGCAGTTTTGGGGAGGAACCTGCAAGTGTAATGATGAATCACAAGCTGACCATGGGGCAGGAATGTTATGTTGTTCAAGAAAAGGTTAGCATGATACTGAAATCACCTGAGATGAATATATCTTGCAAGAAATAATCCTTCTGAAGCTCATTTGTAAGGCATCATCTGGGATACTTTGGGATTGTATTTTAAGAAATCCTGGAGAAGAACCTAAGGAAATAGACTAAATAGTCTTCAAACGTTGCTGAAAAGAAGACAAGATCAATCTGTTCTCATTGATTTGGGAAAGAATGAGGAGTTCAAACACTAGCTCTGAAGAAAACAGGTTAATGAAGAAGAAGGTGAACCACTGCAGTGGAAGGCCTGGGAAGGTCCTGGAGAATGTGCTGCTGGAGATCTCACGCATCTGTGAGAAATGACCCTGACAGGGAGGGTCCTGCTGTGGGCAGAGGAATACCCTTCTTGATTTCTTGAGGCCCTTTCCAGCTCTTGAGGCTGCTTCCTGCCCAGACATGAACCTGCATCCTCTGCTATTACCTCCATCCTGCGTGTGTCCCACAGTCTGGCCTCAGCCCAGACTCACCCATCCTTTTATAAGAATATGTTTGCCAGCTTGTATCAGATCGCTGATATCTACCTTCATTTTCTGCCTCTTCTCTTTCTCTTGTCACTTCCCCCATTGCCTTTTTGCCTTTCTTTCTCAAAGCTCTTTCCCTCTTCCCATGCCCTGCAATCCTCCATCCTGCCCTGGACCTGACACCTAGCCTTGCCCCTCTCTGCAGACAGATCAGCCAAGGGATGGCGAATGTCACCTTTCATGGCAAAGCTTTCACCAAGAAGACGGATGAGAAATCTCCACTCCTGGGTCTCTGCATCATTACTCCAGACTGATCGCCTATTCACCGCTGCTTTGGTTACATTTGGTTAAGACTTCATATCTCCTTTTCCCAGCTCCTGAGTATATTTATTTGCTTGTTTTTGGAGAGGGCTTTGCTTCTGCAGCCTTTGAGCTTGACGACCAAGCCAGATGGGCTGAGTCTTTTAACCCAGTCTCTGCTCTGTTTGTCTCATCTTTTAGGATTTTCTCTGTGTCTTTTTTTTTTTTTTTTTAAACACTTCCCACATGTGCCTCCAACCCAGCCCAAACCCCAAAGACTTCAATTCTAAGAAGTGTTTTTGAGCACACAATGCTAAAGGACTGGGTTTAAAATTAAGCCAAATGAGCAAGCATGGCCATAAAAGGAGAGCATAGTGGGCCAAGGCCACGTGTAGACTTGCAAACACGCCCTGGGATTTCGATTCCAGTAACAAACCCATCTGAGATTTGCTCTCGTAGTTTACACTCTCCTCCAAAACAAGCCTATGGAGAGCGTGATGCAGCAGTTACCATAGCAGCCAGCACAAGAAGAGTCCATTAAGTGATCACAGGCCTGTCTCAAAGTGAATTACCAGGCTGCAGGTGAACTTTTGCACCTCCAAAAATGTCTCTTGGGGAAAATATGTTGTCGTGCACGGTGGAACAAGAGAATGCCAGTAGGTTGCACCGACTTGCTGTTGCATTGTTATCTTTAATTATGTCTGCACGGATTTTTCTCAAGTACTGCACACGCTTTTCCTTTTTCCTGTCAGGTGGTTTCTGTAATTTTTTTTTCCTGAAGGACGAGACAGAGTAGCCCAGTCAATAACTACTAATGAAGCACGCTTCAGGCCTCCCTGCATTCTGCCACAGTTGGATTGTCAGCCATCCTGGGAGAGACACCATCATCTATGTGGGTGTGGAAAATGATCTATCACTGTTAATCATTTCTATTATAGTAGCAGGTAGCGCTCCAGACATATCAGCACCTCATTATAATGACTGGATTTTACACATGGGAAGTTGAAGGTCCTCTTGTATGCTCAGGACATGAGAAATACATAAATGGAGCTGGGAGGTGGAAAGAGGATGGATCCTGGTGGGATCTGAGGTGCACAGGAAAACACACTCTCACCTCACAAACACATCTCCTTAGACAGCCAGAGATATGGCTGTACTGGCAGTACATGGTAAGATGGAGATGGTCCTGCACACAAATTCCTGATCCAGACCTTGCATAATCTCTCCTTTTTATTTCTGTACCGTGCAGCTCTGTCTTATCCATAACAGCAAGTGTTCGTGGGTGCGCAAGCACCTTTCTCAAAAACAAAATGTAGCTGCGGCTATAGACATCTTGACCCCAAAAGGATGACTTTGGGCTTGGAGTAGCAGAAGACCCAGGTTAAAAGAGCAGAGTGGTTATTTAACCCAACCTTGATGCTTTTCCAGAAAGTCACTTAAAGCCTTTAAACACCTACACACTGCGACTACCATAATAGCCACATGAAGAGCTATTAAAGACTTCCTGTGAAGGAAGGTGATGAGAAAACTGTAATGTCTGGGAAAAACAAAACAAACAAACGAATGAACAAACCCCAGGCTTTCAGAGAACTCGAATTGAGCTTGACCTCAGTAAAGTATCATTTACTTCCTGTTCGCTGCCAAAGTACAATGAGGTTTATATTGGGCCCTACCTTTCAGTGTCTGGGTCTAAAAATATAACAATGAGCTTGTGACACAAAGGCCCTGTCTCCTGGAGAAACAGAATTTAGATTTAGCTGCAAAGCACAAATTTTCCTGTCTTTGAGGCAGAACTTATTTTGAGTAGGTGGATGGCGCTTTTTTTTGTTTGTTCTTTTTTTTTGGTCTTTCTATTTTTAGGATGCCAGACTTGGGAGGATTTCATTAAGAATAGGCCAGACTTACGCAGCTGTTTGTTCTAAATGATCATGCCTATAACCATTTTAAGGCACTAGTCACCATGGTTACCTCAATGCTGTTCTCCAAGGTGTCTGAGCCATGACGGGGCTGAGAGGGAACACGGGGCTACCTGAGTGGGAACATACATGGATGTCTAATCCATAAAACTTTTTATTTCCTTGAAAGTGTTGAGTCTTAGCTGCATGGATAAGAAAAGCATGTGAAAGATCACATTGAGTCCATGCTCAAATGCCACCAAGCTAACTCATTGATCGTCTTCAGACAACTCTTGCTTTCAAGTAAGAAAAACCTTGGACGACAGTATGGGAAACGTGGTAGGATGGGAGCAAAATGACATTTTTGGAGTTGATTCAATGCCTTAATTTTAATTCCATCTGAAAATTTATTCTTAAACCTCATGCCTCATGCAGTGTCCAGTTCTGGGCTCCCCAGCTCAAAAAGGACAGGGAACTGCTGGAGAGGGTGCAGCAAAGGGCTACCAAGATGATTAGGGGACTGGAACACCTCTCTTATGAAGAAAGGCTGAGGGAATTGGGTTTCTTTATTCTGGAAAAAAGACGGCTGAGGGGAGACCTTATCCTTATTAACACTTATAAATACTTAAAGGATGGGTGTCAGGAGGATGGGGCCAGGCTCTTTTCAGTGGTGCCCAGTGACAGAACAAGAGGTAACAGGCACAAACTTGAGTATAGGAAGTTCCACCTAAACCTGAGGAGGAACTTCTTTCCCTTGAGGGTGGCAGAGCACTGGAACAGGCTGCCCAGGGAGGTGGTGGAGTCTCCGTCTCTGGAGACATTCAAAACCCGCTTGGACACGTTCCTGTGCAACCTGCTCTAAGGTGTCCCTGCTCTGGCAGGGGGGTTGGACTAGATGATCTCCAGAGGTCCCTTCCAACCCTATGATTCTGTGATTCTATGATTTTATGTCACTTCTTACCGAACTTTCATTCCTCCTGTGAAACCCACTGCTCATGGCTGGTGGGAGTTAGCCCAGATGTATTCTCAGTTTCTCAGCAACAGACTGACTAATGATGCTGTTTGTATGACCCTGGCTTACTTGTTTCATCTTCTCTTTACAGAATTCACTTCTTTGTTCTCTTCCTGTTTTTTTCTGGAAGCATTTCTGCTTCCTGCTTTCCTTGTTTAAGTTAATTTTTTTCTGTTATTCCTAAAGCAGTTATATTCTTAGTGGTTATTGAAATAGTTGGATGTGGTCTTGCCGATTCAGTGGAGCTCCTCAGAAAATGGGGGAATGCTGGTTATTTTCTTACTTTATTTGTCCAATAACAAGAGTCTCTTTCAAGCCTCATCTCACTCCATGGATCCTCTGGGAGATACCTGAGCTTGGGCCATACTTTTGCATACACAGAACTAGTTCTACACCAGCCAACCCTCCTAAAAAGAGATCTCGGGTGATTCCCCAGACCATTGTACAAGACACTGTGGGAGACAGAGCATTTCTAGCTGGGAGGCACAAGAGCTGCTGCATGAGGGATGGATCACTGGAGCCTGCTGCCAAAGGGTCATACCATGGGAACCTAAGGACCTTTATCTGTGAAAGGACATAATCTGTTATGGGAGATCTCTTAAGGGACTCTGTCCCTTTCCATGCTGTAGATCCATAAAACTTCCAGGGGAGCCACCTGGCTCTAGGTCTTGTCTGCAGCCCTTATCAGCTCTGGAAGACTCCCCAGTACAACAGTGACCAAGAGCCTGGGCTAGAGCAGCAGGGAGATATGGCTGGATAGCAAAGAAGATATATAGCGTTATTGGAAAGTAAAAAGTTCATAAGAAATAGAGGAGCCAATAACAGCAGCAGAACATCAGTAGGGATTTTTGCATGGTGCTTATTTGCAGTAGGGCTGGTGTTAGTCATTGCTTACCCCAGCAGGTGCAAAATGTTCCCATCGTGTTAGCACATCTTACTGAGATAAAAGTTTAAAGTCTGAAAAAAATTCTGCCAGAGCATTTATGTGAGACACAGAAATGTGAACATCAGAGGGAATTATTTTAATCAGGTCTATGTGTCAAAACTAGCTGATTCCTAGAGCCAATATCTCAGAACAGCCTGGAGCCTTTTCTAGCCAGTGTGGGTACTCCAGTACTTCTGAGTTGGTGATGGTCTGACTTGCTTCAATACGTCCCAGCAGCAGCGCGAAGGGCTTAGTCTAAGTGACAACTATTTCAACACTCATATACATCCAGCCTGGTCTCAAGGTGTTTCTCAAGCACTGATTCAATAAAGATCCTTTTCGTCCTGGAAGGTTCACAAAGATGCAAAAACACCTAAATAGGTCTCAATATAATCTCAGTTAGTTACCACCAACCTGCCAGTACCTTGTGTTTCCCATTGTCAAAGCTAAGAGTCAGGACCCCATCAAAGACAGTGTGCCGTTGACTTGTCCCCTCTTGCCTTCTCCAGATGTGGCAGAGGAGAGCTGGCCAGAGAAGGCAAAATGCAGTCTGTACCAGGGATGAGCACACAGCAGGAGCCCCCAAGCAGGACAGTTTCGGTGCCACGCCAGCACGATATCCTGGAACATGGGTTGCTGCTTTCTGGGGTTGGGGCCATGAGAGTTGATGAGGAGCAGTCGGCAGAGACTGATAGTGAAGGTGGCCTTTGGTGGTGTTAAACTGGGGGCAGTCACCAACTGCGCTGCTGTAACATAGCTCTCCAATATTTGCATGCATACAAAATCAGGGTTACTTCTCTGTCCTGAACTGCTATGCACTCTCTGCCTTAGGTTTTTTTGTGGATCTTTAGAAAGCAGTGAACTCATGGTAAATACAAAACTCCTGTGTTGAGCACTGGCACATCAGCTTTTCTCTTTTCTACTTCAGCCTTGCCATTCTCCCCCTCAGAAACCCCAAAAGCTCTTTAAAACAAAAAAAACCACAACCGTCCATAGAATGCAGTATGTGATGCAAGTGCAAGAGCAACCGGATTTGCTTGTAAACAAAATACCAATCCAAAAATTCAGTAGATGTTGTATATTTGTGTAGAGGGGTCTTGCAGTGTGTTTGGACAGCTGCTGCTGTTAAAACTTTTGCCAAGTGAATTTCAAAAAGCCGCCTTCTAACTGCCATTTTCGCAAATATATAAGGAGATTTACAAGTACTTCCAAAATATTCTAAACCTTTGAGTAGCATGTTCATTTTTACCCTATATAGCTGCCTTGATATACAGGCAGTAAATATATCAGTAATATACAATCTATGCTTCCCTGTACGTATATCCAGATATGTTGTTGCAGCTTTTATTTTTCTATCTTGGAGAAAATATTGAATAAAACATTTCACTTACTAGGGGTTTTTTTTAGAATTTATTATAAAATTATGAATCTCCAAACTACAAAGATAAATTAAGAATATTTGCTGCCAAACTGGACACAGGGTGAACTTTGTTGCCTATTAGTGGAAAGCACCGGGTAGATTTGGGACATATTTATGGTTCGGAAAGATCTCTTCAAGACGTGCACTGCTTGTGCAACACGAAATGTAGACTTAATTCCATCGGAAGCCCAGGGGCCTTTGCACTGGTGGTGGAGGGAGAGGGTGCAGGAAGACATGCCCCCGGGCTTTTTTCCATTGTGTCACTCAAGCGATTCCCTAAGGGAACAAAGTTTATTCTTACATTTTCCAAATGCTAATAATATTGCTCTTTCTGTTTTCCTGCAGAGTCTTCCGTCACCAGTTGCGATGCCAGAATATAGGGCAGGGACCTGGAGTGGGAGGAGATGAGACTGCAGTTAGGGGCATTTGAAAACATATTGCTTTAACTCTTTACAAGCTGAAAAAAAAGAAGCTACAGGGTCCTAGGTTTGACTCTGAATTACAGTGGGTGAGGCTGCCTCTCTTTATATTGCAAGGATTTTCCTCCTGACACCAACTTGAATATTTATTTGCAGTAAATGTACTTTTTTTTTCCACGTACAACTATAGTCCAACTCTTGCCTCCCACAGGAGAGTAACGCAAAAGCTCTAGAAGAAACCCACCCCCAAGCAGAGTTTGAGATTTTTTAACCCTGTCAGGACTCCAGGGGAGGGAATGTTGCTGTTGTACCATCCAATATCCAACACTGACATGCTATTCCCAGCAAGGGACATTGCAAGATCTTTGTTGATCATGTTAGAGCTGCTTTGGAGACCAGTATTTTGTGTTACATATTTGCTATCAAAGAATGCAATGTTCAAGCAGTCTAAGCACAGGACAGGGTACCATGCAGTCCATGCAGGGGCCCTCTCTGTGCTCTGGCACTCATCTCTGATCAAGTTCTTTGCAGAGTCTTTCCCAGTTTCATCGGATGTGGAATTGCATTTTTGGTGTGTGCTAACAGCTATCAGGACTGTTAACAGCCCCTTCAAAGGGGCTGAGATGTTTTGTTCACCCTCCTATGTGGAAAACACTATGAACAGGAAGATAAAGGGCTGGAATACTTTTCTGAAAGTATATAATCAGGGTTATTTAGAACTGAATGTGAGGAGAAACTTCTTTTGGCAGTAAATATTCCACTTGCTTTATCTATGAATAGCTATTTAGATTGCAAAACACTCTTCATAAGTTATACCCCCGATTTGGCCTGAGTGAGAAACAAAATGTGGTCTTCAGAATGGAAGAGAAAAAAATAAAATGTTCCCTCGATGGAGCTGACATGGCCTTGGCCCCAGATGCCATTTTCTGCTTTATGACCCACTAAACTAGCTTACCATGTGGTCAAAATTACATTAAATATTTCTGCAGTCCTGGTGCATACAGTAAGATGTTCTTCTTCCAAGGGAAGTAGCTCATCCTTCAGAGGTGTTTGTAGTGCTATCGCCACGGCAACCAGAAAAGATGAAAGTCAGAACCCGAAAAAAACTCCCAACATTAGCTGAGGTATGGATGGGCAGTCAGGTTGTAAAACCATGCATGGATTTCTAAAGGAAATGACTGGTCTGTATTAAACAAACCTAGCAGAGTTCCTAGTGCTTTGGCCTAAAAATAGCACTCTTGGCTTCATTTATAAACCCCTGTTAAAGCAGACATCAGAAATGGAGGGTTCTCCCCCTATGGGAGTGAGATTTCTCCATCCTGCTTGTCAGGGGATCGTGTCCCGCAGCACAGACTGCCTCCAAGTAAGACCATTTGTGGTTATCACTTTTGACACGGCTTTAATGAAGCATGGCTATAAATAGGTGTGACACTCGCTCTGTCTGAGCTGGGTCACAGAAGTGGGACTTCAAACAAACCCTAAAATCCGAGCCCTGAGTGCAACAGTTTGGATCCTACAGACTTGGTTGAGATGCATTGTCTAACTCAGTTTGGAAGAAACTCTTTGGTCAGCCAGGGTTTGGGTGTCAACCAACATGGAGAGTGTCTTTGCCCTGCTGCCTAAATTGGGAGAACAAATCACTAGAATTCCACAAAACCTGTTTCCAGTAGAAGGGATAAGCCTTTATTTTCCTCAGAATAGGAGAGAAGTCTGATTATCAAAAAGTAGCTACAGAAGCTACACATTTCCCACAGCAATATTCCAGTAAGGCATAGTTTGGCCTTGGATTTGAACTATGAGTCCCTGTCTAAAATTAAACTAAATCTGGCTCAAAAAGGTGCCTCCTCACTTGTTCCCGGGTTCCACCGCAGATGAGTCTGGCAGAAATGGTAATTTGAAGACAATTCTCAAATCCATTTGCAAACCCCAGGATAGACACATTTTACCCCTTTCACCATCATATTTGAAGTAAGAAGATTTGCTTAAACCACTCTAAAATATTGCTTCATCTCATAAAGGGAAAGCTGTGTAGAACAGGCTCCTTTACTATTAAACAGAATAAATTCAGCAAGAATCTTCCAGGTCCTCTCTTTATTTATTTATCATAGGCTAATAAAGAGAGTTCTTTTTTCCCCTGGTGAGTTTAGGGATTAGATAAATAAAGCTCAACACCACTGAGTCAGATGAGGACTCGCTTGTTAAACATTAACAAGCACCCAGCCTTTTCAAGTCTCTGCTTACCCATATCTCTGCAGCAGGCTTCATGGCTTGCTTTTGCACATTTTTTGCACGCTACATTAAGCAAGCCCGACTGTGCACGATTGCTAGGGTAAGACTCCTTTGGCTCTGGGGGAGCCAATCTTTCCCTCTAGCAAAGGCAGGCTGCTGGTTTCATGCTTTCACCATCTCTTACAGCCTTCCTGGTACTTCTCCTTCACATGCTCCTACCTGCCAACAGCTGATCGTTTGTTTTAAAACTCTACAGTGTGGTTTATCTCCCATTCTCTGTTTGCAGATGACATTGCAGGACAGTTTTTAAATGAAAATAGGGTACAGACAGACCTGGTTTTACTCTCCCAGCAAGGAGCTCATGTAAATCTGAGGTTCATTAGGGAACTCTGTTAGAGGAAGAATAGAATGCCTGGCACTCCTGTGGTTGTAGTTCTGTCCAAAGCACTGTTTTTCCCCCATCTGAGTGAGGGAAGGGAAATTAGAAGGAATAATAAGATTCAAGGAATAGCGAGACTGTAACCACACCTTTTTCACTGACAACATCCTTCCCACCAGCTTGTCTGCTGCCCATGGGTCCAGGTGTGGAGCAGAGGTGGTCCAAGTGTCTGTGCAAAACAGCGTCATTACAAAGCCTGCAGGGTGGAGGAGGAGAGAAAACAAGGGGCAGTGCTACATACTGCCTTGGTTACAGGGTGGTCCTTGTGGCCATGATGCACTCAGCCTGCCTTTCGTGAGTTTGGCTTGGTTTGCAGGGCTTGGAAAAATCTCTGGCATTTCTGAAAATGGAAGGGTGATGGAGGACATGTCTGGTCAGACAAGCAAAGACGGTCACTTGCTCACTCTACCCAAGCCAGCTAATACAAGTCTGCTCCAGGGTGGGGGACATTTACATACACATTAATGTGATGGTAAGATCACAAGGAGCACGAGTCCATCCACTCTGGATTATGGAAAGAGCCAATACTCAAGTAGCCGCACCATTTTTGTTGATGTAGCTTGGGATAGCACCAGTTCTTAAGGACCATTCATCCATAATCCTTATTCTTCACACACACATTGCCTTTTGGTACCTTCCATCAATGAGAAATACTTTCCTTTTTCTTTCTTTTTTTCCTGAATACATCCACCGCAGTGGGCAGAAAGAGTCACCCAGGCTCCCACTTTCCTTTAATGCCAGTTTACACCACATAGCACAGAAATACCTACCATGTAACCTGGGGCTTGTCTCCGATGCTGTGCCCAGCACACAGGACATATGAACCTACTGTAGCTCCGAGGTAGGGGTGTGCTGGTTTCAAACACAAGGTGTTTTCCAAGGGCCTGGATACACTCAAAACTCCCATAGCCTTTCTTTAGTCTTAACACCTAAGGCCAGCTTCACCTTCATGCATCCACAGACCCAGTAACTGGTCACAGACAAAGGTTTCATTTGAAATCCAAATAATGTCGCTCTTCTGATTACTTCCCTGTGGACTGTTCTTGTGTGTGTCTTCCCATGGTATAGAAGCTTTGGTCTCTATAGACAACCCATAAAAACGGAGACAGGAAAAGAGAAACAAATTATGTCAGAATAACCGAAAGCTTAATGGGAGCACAAATGAGGTAAAATTCACTATATTTGCATTTATTTTCACTAGTTCTCAGATTTACAGGAGATCCAGCAAAATGTAATTTGATAGTAAGCCCAGCTAGTTACAGTATCCAAGGAGAGTGAAAATCCCCTCAAATTGGATGAAACTTGATGCTGCCAGCATACTGTTGAATCCCCTCCAGTGTATTTCCAAATCACATTCCTCCTTTACTCTGCTGAGTGCTGCCCAAAGAATCAACAGTAAATCAAGTAACCTGCAATATACTTCTTTTTTATAATGCATCTATAAATTTCACGGAACTATGGATTTCTTCTTATGAAATTTAATTTGAGTCACTCGGGGAAACATTTCCATATTGAAAGGGGCTCCTGGCTTTCATTGTACTTATACTTTGCTTTTACTGAATTGCAAACGCTTTGATTTAAAGGGACATAGCCAAGGTAAAGCCTGCCTGCGCGAAAGCCATAGGGCCCATTTCCACTTGGCAGGAAAAACCAGGCAGCTGCTGAGCTGAGCAATCTCATCTCTGCCAACCACTTGAGGATGGTCACAGCGAACACGGGCTTATGAGTGATGCTGGCTTTTCTGCCTCCTGGATTGCTGTGTCACGGGAAGGACAAGGTAAGAGCCTGGCTGTCATTTCCAGCAAGGCTGACTCATGGAGAGAGCTACCACCAACCTCCTTCAGGTCCAAGAAGCACCTAGCACTGATGTCTGCATTCCCATCCCCAGGTTCCTGTGAATGAGGCTGTTTAAATACGCGCAGGTCTTAGTAAAATAATGAATGCCCACTGTAAATTGTGTAAAGCCTTCACAGCACAAAAATTGATTCGAAATAACTTTTTTTTTTTTTTTAAAGACTATTCCACATAATTTCTGAATTCTTCAGGCATTTTCTGGCAAGCTCCGCTCCCATGGTGTTCTGTAGCACACATAATCTCAGGTGAAAATGAGTCAGATTTTGCTGTTAGTGAAACAGAGAGAAGAGGGTAGTGCAGCAGCTTTCAGCTTATGGCTCATAAACTAATATCACACAGTCTGCAAAAGGTAGTTAAGAAATGTAGCTGTACTGCCAGCGGGCTCCAGTGCAGTATGCATAAATGCTACACAAAATGTTAAGAGGGCAAAAAATTAGAAATGTCTGCAAACATCAGAGTTGGAGAATGAAAAGGGAATGCAAAGGAGGAAGTGAGACTGAGACTTGTTCTTAAAAGCCACTGAAAGAAAATACATTCAGGAAAAAAAACCTTCAGTAAGGCTTGGATATCAATGCAGTTTTCTTTCAAGAAAGAAAAAGGCACTACTAGGTGCTTAAACACAGTATTCTCAGAGACAGTGACTAAAATAAAAGGACGCCAGAAATCCCTGAATGCACGAAGTATGGAATGAAGGAGAGGCGGTGGTTAGAAAACATATGTATCTGGTTTGAACGACCAAGTTGACCCCTTGCTCTGATTTGTCTCTATGGTGGTTGGCCCTGTCCCTCCACAGGGGCATATCTCACAGCTTTCTGAGGGCAAAGGCAACGCGCTATGAGTTCCTTGAAGCACCCACTGAAGCCTAGGGTTGCTGCTGCTGTTGCACACCCTTGGCAAAGGCTTCACTGAGTTTTTCATTCTGTCTGGTACCTCCTCCGCAAAGCAGAGACACTGCACAGAGATGCTCTTTCACATCATATCATTCAAATATCACTATGCCCAGAGGTCAATTGAGGGACCTCTGGAGAACACACTGACCTGAGCCGGTTTTCCAGCCCTGAGACGTGTAGGCGTCGAATCTGGGGAAATGACTGGAGCAGAGCCCACAGGAGCCTGGGGCAAAGAAGAGGGAGAGCGGGGAGAGCCATGACGTGGGCTGGACAGGAGACCTCAATTTCTGTCATTGCACAGAGATCAAACCAGCCACAATAGGTGTCTCACAGATGCATGAGCAGAGCCAGGAAAATTGACGCAGTCCAGGCAGGCTCTTGCAGAGAAACCTGTTTGAATCCCCTGTGTCACATTTTTCTACATCAAGCTCTAAGAAATAGAGCATCAGCAGGAAATGTATTGGAAAGAAAAAGGTTAAAGTAATACAGTAATCACTCACCTTCACTGGGTTTTCTAAGAACTGGTGAGGGACCAGTCTTCTAAGAGATTTTTGGGTGAGTTTGCTAGTGTCGCAGCAATGTGACAAGCAAGAGAGTTGCCTCTGGCCTTTTATCCTCCTCTTATCACTTATAGCCACCCAATTCAAATTAAGTTCCCAGTGCCATGCTCTCTGTTCTCCCACCGCCCTCCCACACTCCTAGTGTCTTTAATGTTGCCCATTTTTCAGCATTATCTAGTGGTTTTGTTGCAACTGCTTACATGAATAGGTTTATCTCAAGAAATAAGTGAGATGCCTTCACAAACATCCTAGAAATGGCTTTATGTATCATCAGTGATGAGTGTCCCACAGTCTGGGAACACCCAGCTCAGAAAATATCTTGAGATCCTTTCCAGTGCTGCATATCCTGGTTTCCATGAAGTAATGGCATGCATTCACATACCAGAAAATAGAAAACCTACCTGGTTTTTCTATTTTTCCAAGAACAGCTTAAATATTTTTATTCTATGCTCTTTTGTATTTCTAATATTTTATTATTACTTTTTTAAAATCTAGTTTAAAAAGGAGAAATATGGTTCATATGAAGCAGATATGGGATTGCCAGTACAATCTTGGTTTGGCGCAGTTTTGGAAATCTGGAATTATTTGCTAAGTAAAAGGATTTTACTGCTATATGTTACACTAAATATTCCCTGAAGAAACCCTTTAATCGAGGAAATGCATTGTTTCAGGGTAGAATTGGTTTGTGGGCTAAATCTTCATATATGTTAATTAGAGTTTAAAGTGTCAAAGGTCTGAAACACACAGGGCATGGTTTAAAATTGGTAAGGCTGGCTATAGCTTGCTCTGGGTCATAAATTATCCTTCTACCCACCTACCATCTGCACATCTATTGCTTGCATGCCAGTTAAATATTATTTGAAAGTATTGCAGCATAAATAAAATTAGCAATGGGTGAAATGGGATGAATTTAAATTGGCTTCTCAGTTCCAAATCTTAGCAGGAGTTTAAAAGGATTTTAGCAAATGACTTGATATAACCTTATTTCTCAGACTTCTACAGAATGCTATGTTTTCTCAGAGGAGTGGGAATCACAGGTCATCCTCAAATGAAGAGAACCACTTAGCTAATTTGGTGCCTTTCCACTCCTGACTTAATATTTATATCATCAGCAGAACAGGTGATTGAAAAATGTCTCAGAGCTGAATACATTAATTAACATAATGCAAACATAGGCACCTGGGCCACAACAGGGGAGCTGGTCCCTTCTGCAAATCACCGCTGAAGTTCCTGGGAACCTGGAGGTACGAGGAGGTCAGCATGAAAACAAATGCCACAGTAGTTTTCTTTATTGTACAGGAAGTCTGCTGCTAAACTGTACGAAAGTAAGCCCTGAGGTTATTTGGTTTTGTCCCTTTAAAATCTGTACATAGCTGATTTCAGAGGAGTCTTGTATATCTTTCCATCTTGCAGCTCTCCCAGGACTGCAATGGGGGCATCTCTCCCAGTGTTTAAAGGGTGGACAAGAACAAAGTACCAGGCAACATTTCTCACAGGGCAGACACTCTTGCCTTTCCAAAAGGCTAATTTTAGACAGCTGTGCCTCTGCCCATACTTTCTGTGTGCAATGATCTGCATGAACATTTTCAATTAATGCCAGGGTAGATTTAGGTTAGATATTAGGAAGAAAGTCTTTACTGTGAGGGTGGTGAGACACTGGAACAGGCTGCCGAGGGAAGCTGTGTCTGGCCCATCCCTGGAAGTGTTCAAGGCCAGGCTGGATGGGGCTTTGAGAAACTGGGTCTAGCGGGAGGTGTCCCTGCCCATGGCAGGGGATTGGAACTAGGTGATCCTTAAGGTCCTTTCCAACCCAAACCATTCTGTAATTCTGTAATTCTGAGATTGCAAAGAAGTTGTGAACTGACAGATTCCCTACAGACAGATCAGTCAGCGGCTCAGGATTTCTCCTCGTAGCACATGAATCGCCATCTCAGAGAAACATTCAGGTTGGAAGGAACCTCAAGAGATAAACAAAGCAGGGTCAGCAGTGAATTCAGACCAGAAGTTAAACAACTTGATTCTTCTGCCAACCATCATGAGGCCAGAGCCCTCTGGGGCTTCCCGCGACGGTTAGGGAAGGGTATGTGAGTGCTTGTGAGAAAGAGGAGTTGGGAAGGAGATATGGTCCATTTTAGGAACTGAGATAAGAAACATTTCAGGCGGTTGAGCCCAAAAGGCTGTAGGGGAGGAAGGAAGGCAACAGAGAAATTCATCTTGGGCGTTTGAGATAAGAGTCATGGTTTCAGAAAACATAATTTTCATGTATTCTTCAGAGCCTTAAGACTGGGAACAAAATGTGATACGTGACCTAACTCTTCTTATTTTTTTATTTCATACAGTCATTTGCACTTAGACCAAATAAATGAAGAAAAAAGCTGTGCTGCTGCTTGGGTAGTCTTGTACCTTTGCCCAGGATAGGTACAAATGGAAATCACATCAGATACCAGAAAGAAGAGGAGGCAGCTCAAGCTTAGTCAGTTCTGCATAATACAAGTGGTCTTGAGGGAAATCCCCCACGCAGACAGATTAAGCCTGGCTAGGGATCAAATGCATCTTTAGCCATCACCAAAAAGAAGGCTGCATCTTTCCATGGGCTCCTTTCTTCAAGCAAAAAATGCTAACTGTTTTGTTTGACCTCCACAGGCACTAGACTGTACTCTACTCAGGCCTGATCTGCCAGATTGCCATCTGAGTTAATGTTCTCAGGACAATCACAAATTCAAAAAATATATAACTTTGAAAGGTCTGAAGCACTTGCAGAAATACAGCCTGCCACTTGCACATGCCCAGATCCAGTTCAGGGACATCATTAAAATAATTGCACCCCCTTAAGACACTGTTTTATGCAAGTGTATGAGCATATAATATGTTCAAAGATCAAGAACATTTTATTGCTCACTCTCTTTGAGTGATGGATGGTTAGATCTGCCTGCCTTAGGCTTGGCCTCCAATGCTGATCTCACATAATGACTTACAATTGGTAGCGCCCCAATTTTATGTCCCCATGCCTTTTTTAGTTAGACAGTAAAGATGAGGAACTGATACCAGAGGTTCACTTCATCACCTCGCTAACTCCTGTTTAGTGCCATTTCAGTGGGAGTTATATGTGTCTAAGGATCTGGACCAAGGACCCTCAAGGTCAGGTCTTCAAAGTTCACTGTCACAGGCAGGACTTCCTGAGATGTTCAAATGTTTCTGCACTGTTAAGGAACTTCTAAGGGATTTAAAGTGGGATTTGGGTATCTTTGAGGATCCCTTCCGCTCCTTGCATCCCTATAGAGTCTGCTAAAGAGCAGACTAGAAGCAACAGAGGGCCTTGAAATATACCTGCTCCCATCACTTCTGTACAAGAAGGTCCTTTTCCTTCCCGTTGTTTGTAGCCTGATATGGTTTGCTGCAGTAGCTCTCCCCTTTTGTTATGTGGGTGAGTTGCAATATATACAAACAAAGACACATTTTGAAAATGCAGTGATTTTTGCTCCAGTGAAATAAAAATCCACAGTTTATGTTGCAAATTTTACCCCCAAAGTAAGTTGCTGCTAATTTTTTGCCATCCTCATAATGGGTAGGCAGAGTGCCACCAGCAAATAACTATCTGTTCTGCACAATTAAGTTCTTTACTTTATAGAGACTAACAAAGAGTTTTGTGAACTGCCAGAATAATAACTCCTGGGAGAATGGAAATAGGGACATGGAAACACTTGTACAGCATTTGAGAAGTCTCTAGCTGTGAGTTACTTTTGGGTGGATGGATGGAAAGATAAATCAATAGGCACAGAAACAACAGAGAGAAGATACACAGTTCACTGAAGTTTACAGTTCTCTGGGAAATTAAGTCTTGCATAACAGCTCTGGGTTTACAGCCAGCCATCCACCACATTGTTAATTCCTGTGCATTGTGGTGGGTATATCAATCCCGAACACAGCAGAGCTTTACAGCATATGAGCCACAAACTCAGAGTTTGCCACCCTACCCAGCTTCTTTGTTCTGTAGGGCATCTGCTCAGCTGACTGTTGGCAACCATTCCCTGTTGGTGGCAGCTAAAATGTTAACAATGACAAAGGCTTTCCAGATTAAATTGGGAGCATTTTCTGTTTTGAGATGTGCAGAATTTCTGTGTAATGATTTCTCTGAGGAAGAGGAGGGTTTTACAGCTTAAACATTAGTTCTGAAGCCTCAACAGACGTGTACCTTGTTCCTTATCATCCTGTGACATGGGGGTTATGCATTTTCCCCACTGCACGGAGATATTTTGCAATTTAGTTCTCTCTTCTTTGGCCATCTCACTGCAAATCAACAGAGCCTTACAAGGGATGGCATGTTGGTTTGCAAGACCCCAAAGATTGCTCCTGTGTACTTAGGTGCTTCTTCTTATTGGAGTATCCATATACAATTTCCAATGTTCGTTCTACCTCAAACATGTTTGCTAAGTAGATAGATAGACATTATCCACACTGATTTATATAGGAAAGACCAGCCACAAAGGAACAAGTAACTCCACAAGGTCACTCTGAAAGCTTTTTACTCAGCCAGAAAGAAAACTTGATTTCTCAGCCTCTGTTTATAATTGGCCAGTGGGATACCGTGGGGGATATCGTGGGATTGTATTCCTTTGGAAGTGCAGATGAGAGACTTTTTCAGACTATACCAGAGCTTTTGTCCAGCCCACACACCCACTGGAGACACCAGACCCTAAGGGGGTGGGTGGCACATGTCCATGTCTCATTTCAACACAGAGTGGGAGCACACACCTCAGAAATGTTCCCGGGTACCCCACTATAGATGTAGGTTGAATTCCTTACTAACACCATTCCTCCTCCCTCATGCTCATTTCTGTCAGCAGAAACATCCCAAGCTCTATGGGAATATATTTTTTTTTTCTGGTTTGATTTTCTATTAAATAAAAGATATGCTGTGGTGCCTGTCTGATTCCTACGGCTGCAGACTCATGGGTTAATGTATAACCAGTATATTCCTGAAGTATTTAAGTTGCTATTTCCCCTCACTTTGCCAAGGTAATGAGGTGTTTGATGAAGGGAGTTCAGCTGCAGACCTGCAAATGTACATTCTCTAGGCTGGAGAGAAACCACAACAGGCTCTTGCGTTTAATATTCTGATAAATTGGGCACTTCTGCACCTTACATCAGGCAGTGACACAATGCAGCCTTGTTAATCCAAATAGAAAGTGCTCCTTCAGTAATGGAGTCCTGGTCTGTTTCAGCAAAATTAGATTTGCATCACTAATTCAAAACACCATAAAAATCCAATGGATGCTCTGGAAGTAGAGGTTATCTGCTCATCTGTTCAGACAAGTGAAGCATAAAGCCTCAACAGTCTGAGGAGGTAATGGAACAAGTTGATGCCAGCATACAGCGCTGGTTAGTTAGATTAAAAGAGCAAATCTGGTGATGATTGTCCTCTGGGTTTTTTTCTGAGAAACATATCAAGAAGTGTATTAAAACAGCTCAGAATCACTGATGGGTTTTGTTATCTACTGCCTGGTCCCGGATTGCTGATAACTCCAAGACTGTCCTTCTTTTTCAAGACTTTGAACAATGTAATTAAGGTTTCTTGGAAATAAATCAATACTTGATATCACCTCTGAATAGCACACTGGCCAGACAATCTGCCCTCCTTATTGAGACACGGCTAGGAGTCACCGGTGTCAGGGTTTAAGCTCTCACCTTTTCGCTTCTGCGTTTTCTTTGTAGGGGAGGTTTTCTTGTCGCAGTTAAAACTTCAGACCTTTCTTTCACGGGCCACGGCTGCTGAGCAGCAGCAGCACACAGGCACTCAGCACTCGGCTCCAGAGGGCTGTGGTGATAGACTCTGATTTTGTTAACCCTTGCCGCAGGTCTGGGCAGAAGGTGGGCTGCGGCAGAGGGACTACCGTTTTCAACTGCCGTCTTTAAGAGCAGTTCATCGTGCTATTCCTCTCCTTCATCCTTTATCCCCCGGTAGTATACACAAAAAATGACAAGGCAATAAACTCTCAAATAGTGTCACTCAGGGGGGAGAGGGAAGGCGCCCCATGGGGTGTCAAGGGGGTTCTACCCCAAGGCAATTTTGCCTCTGCTTTTAGATGCCCCTGGTAACACCTCTCCTTCAGGCATCAGGGTGGGCAGTGACTGTCGTAAAGATTATTTATCTTTTTTTAACGTGATTAATTCAGAACCTGGCAAAGCCTAGGTAAATTCTCTGAAGCCTTGAAACTGTTTAGTCTGAATTTTAGGGGAAACAAAATTGCACTTTTGAGCAGTTAGGTCATAGGTAAGCCGTAGGACTCTTAGTTTTGCTTTGAAATGGTGCTGAAACAGAAGGATTTACTAAAGCCTCCAAAGTCTGGAGGTTTGGTTAAAAAAATAAGAAACCACAGGGGTCCTGATGCTGAGCTAATTCATCTCTCTATGCTACTTGACTCTTTTCTCTGCAGTAAGAGACAGAAAGGGCCAAAACCTTGACACTTTCTTTTTCAAGTTTCCTTGGGAAGAAGACTCAGTAAAGACCATACACCAGAGAGAGAGGAGGCATCATTTTGCTGTATATGCAGACACAACCCAGCTCCAATTCCCTCCAAGCTTAGCTCCATCCCGCGCTGATGCTGGGATGTCTCAGCCTCTGGATGCACTAGTGCCTGAGAAGCTCCTCCTGGGAGCACTGGGAGCCTCTCTGTCCCTTCATATTCATGATTTGGAGAAATCCCATGGACATTGTCCCACTATTGGCTGATGATGCTGTTGGCAAGGGCTCCTTCTGCAATGCTGTGATGAGGAGGTAGAGGAAGATGGTGTTAATGAGGCTGCATTCTGTTTGCAGACACAGAGAGAAAGAAAGGGTTCATTCAGATATTCAACATCAGAGTTAAACATTCAGTGTAATGAAATCCTCTGGCTGCTCTTTGCCAGACCAAGCTGAGCTGTTTCAGCTGGGACAGATTGGATCTGAAACGTGTCTTCAGGCAGAATGGGGGAAAAATAATCATCCTGGTGACATAATGGAGGAAAATCAAGGTCACAAGCCTGAACGGTGATCCCTGCCAGACAGAGGTTGCCTATAATCTTTCTTGGCCACATCCACCAGCATGCTGCAGGGAATGAGTTCCCCCTCCTCTGTGCACCCAGGGAACAGGGCTAAAACTTCTACATAGGATTAATAAGTCTGTCCTGTCATACGCATGGTCCTAAGAAGACACTCTTCAAAGAAGCAAGTCTGATGAAATTCTGGTGTAATTTATGAGACACCTCCTAATTTCGTCCTCGTTCTTGTCCTTGCAAGATTTACCAACTTACCTGTGACACCTAGTTCAGTTCCATAAATTTGGCATGTCATTTAAAACCACAGCAGTTTACACTCTCCACAACATCTGTGGAGAGTGAGAGACCTCCAGAAAGTGTTCTCCCTTGTCATCTCCCACAGCTGACCACAGCAGGGGCTGCATGCCACTTTGCCTGGCTTCTGTGTCCCACTGTGGTGTAGGACTTGGATGGAGAAATCTGGAGCTGGGTCTCTCCTCATCCTCATCTTTTTCTGTGGCACACATGTATTATAGTAGGTAGAAGTACCTAACTGTTTTAAAGTCCTGACAGTGAGAGATCTGATGTATTCTTGCTGTTATAGCACCCAAGAGTGAATGTAACAGCTCAGCACAAAGAGGTCTCTCAGCCTCCTGAAAAATGCATCTCTTCTCCCCAGAGGAGATTTGAAGAGCCGGGGAGCATGAACTGGAATTTTTCTGTTAAATACAGCATGAAAGTCTTTCTTTAGAAGCTAAATGGATAAAAACAGTGCATGAAATTGAAGTTGATAATTAGCAAGTCAGTCCCAGTGAGGAGCTCATAACTGCTTTGACCTTCGGGCTTTGTGCAAGGGCTGAGAGGGGAAGAACATCTCCACAGCTGTGCAGCACAACAGAGCCCACACGGTTTTACCTGAGGAAATGGCAATGCAGCCAGCTAAGCCTTGGTTAAAAAAAAAAAAAAAAAAGAAGTAAAAGTGCAGATCAAAGGTAATGTACAAAAGAGAATGGACCTAAGCTGCCTGCCAGAAAATTAAGGTGAAGAGCTAATTCCCTCTGAGCTGTTCACGGTCTTGTCAGCAGAGCCCCAGAATCTAGGAAACAAGAACTTATGGCCTTTAGGAAACAGAATTTACGAACAAGAGGAGCCGATAGATCATATAGTTGTGCCACCCGTGCACCACATATACCAGTTCTCCTGTATATGCTGGCGCTGGGGTCAGGGACTTGTGCTCCTCTCAAGTATCTCTTCCCATTTTGTGTCACAACTAGGTGGAAGCACCTTTTACTTATTCCATGTAATTACATACTCTAGTCCAGTCACTTTCCAATCCTTTACTAAACTCTCAACCACCCATTTGCAGGCATTTTTCCCAGTCCTTGATTAATTTTTTATTGCTTTCCTTTATTGTCTCCTCCCTCATGTTATCCACTCTGAAGTTGTGACTACCAGCACGAGATGCACTTTCACAGGGGGAAATCATGTTCCTTACTCATCACCTTCCTGTTTATACAAGCAAGAATTACGTTTTCAGCTCTCCTTACCACACACGCGCAATGGGAGCTCATCACTTCTTCCAAGAGACTGTCCTTCACTTCTTAGGTGGGGCTTGAGTTTCTTGTAGGTAAATTTTGCCAGGTTTTGCTCTTGGCTTCTATTTGAATGCTTTTTGTTTTAAGTTTAGCGTACCAGGAGAGCCAGATCTCTGCAGATAAATCTCCTGTGAATTACCTTTGCACCAAACTTTGTGCCAGCCATTAATTTCATCTGTAGCGTTTCACAGGTATTTCTGGCCCGATCTCAAGAATACCAGTTTAAGGTCTAAAATCTGAAAACTTCCTTTGTCGTTTTCTTCTATGAAGTTATTCAGGAACATCTAACACAAATTCACACACTGACCTTTGATAGCAAAGGTTTTAGGATGGTTTTATGATGACACATCATCAAAACAAACAGTCTGCAAAGCTGGCCAAGGTGGATTTTTTTTTTTTCCTGCAGCGTTGTGTCCGGGTATGATGGGTGAGTGAGAGAACAGGAGAAGGGCAAAAGCCTAAGTGGGACCAGCCAAGCCCACCGCCGCTAACATGCCTCAGGTGCGCTGTAATCTGCACGCCCCCTGTAATGCAATGAGTAGGAGAGGCAGGGACACTTTTAAAATAACTTTCACAGCAGTTACAGATATGAAGTGTCACTCCACACCTATCATTTACCATTACCCAGCCAAGTCACGGTTGGTATCTGGGACATAAAATCACGCACAAAGCAGAGGTGGGACAAAGGTGACAGGCTATTGCCAGGCGGTGCTGGCAGGACTTACCGGGTCATGTGCGTGAAGGAGAGAATTTGAGTCACGCAAAGAAAACCGGGGTGAGTGAAACCACTGTTGGTTGAACAAACATATCTAACGTGCTGTAAAAGATCCTAGTCACCTGTTAAGCTACTAAAAAAAAAACCAAACAACCCAGTTGTAGCTAATTGAGATATTGCACCTAAAATTTCACTTCTGTCTTTTAAAATGGCATACTTTCTTTCTTATTTTTATTGGACATACTGACATTAAGATCACATTTGTCTTTTTCATGTCTTCTTCACTTTGGTTGCTTCTTGTCACCTGGCTTTTCTCTCAGCCATTCACTTCAGAAAGGCTCTCGGCTGACAGCAGAAACTCTTGTTATTAGAACCTAAGTGTTCTTGAATGACATCCCATTTTATTAAAGGTACTCTGATTCCCCTCTGCATTGGCAAACAATATTTAAATCACCAGACACGTCAGAAAGAGTGCCTCCCTTATAATTCCTTTACTTTCAATACTAGCCCCATTTTTGTCTTATCTTTAGCCAGTTCTTTATAACATTTTTTTCTGCTAATCCCCTTCTCCAGATCATCTAATAATTGCCTGTGTAGCCCTCTCTTAAATGGTCCACTTAAGTTCAGATAGGTATGATTTTCTTAATTTCCTTTGTCTCAAAAAATTAATTATCTTATCAAGGAAAGGTCAGTTTAGTCTGAGATGATACATTTCTCTCATTTACATGTTATCCACTTTTTTTTTTTTCATTCTAAGGACCTGTGGCTGATTGAGATCAGGTTAACAAGCCTATGGTTTCACATTTCTAAAACACGGGTGTTACCTTTGCTATTCTCCATTTCTGTAATATCACCTTCAACTTGAGAATTTTATTGAAAAACTTTGTTGCCAAGCCTGGGGTCGTTTGCCAGTTCTTTCAAAGTCTTGTGATGGAGGTTATCTGTTTATGATTTCGTAAGAACCTGATCTCCAAGTAGGTAACCTCATTTGTATTAATCACTGTCCCCATGTTCTTGAAAATGGAGGCAACACATTCACTTAGGTTTTGGAAACAAAGTTATAAAATCTTTAATGCTTTCCCACAATGCTCAACTTGCTCACTTCTTCATTTTTTTATGTAACCAGTGAATATTTCATCCTTTTCTCACAGCCTTTGAAGCCTGTAGTTCACTTGGAGCTTGCAAATTCTTGCTTTTACCTCTATAACTTTTTAGAGAGTTTCCTTACTTCAATTTTCACATTTTTCATTCCCTGTTCCCTGTTTGTTCCTAGGATCTTTTACCCCTGGGTTATTCATCCAGTTATGTTTGTAATCCTTCTCTACTTGTTTTTCTCTCTTGTCTCATGGAATAGAAGTCTATGATACTTTCTGTAGTTGTTTAAAATTCACACACGTGCAAATCCTGGTATCAGTTGTCTTTGCTAATTAGTTCCTTCAACTAATCAAAGCTTCCTCTTTTGAAAAAAAAAAAAATCTTACTTACTAGTCTACATTTGTCTATATTGTCTTTTAATTGAAATGTATCTGGCTCATAACCCATCACTCCACAAATATTTGCCATGACCAGCTGTTTTATAATAACCCAAGATCCTGTACAACAGCTCCATTCCTGCTTTCTTCTCTGTCTTCCTCCTCTCCTCATTCACTCCTCCATTGAAATACCATCTCACTGGAAGCATCTGATTTCAACAGCAGAGATTCCTTACCCAGTTAACGGATGCTCTGAACCACCCCCTCAAAGCCCTCCATCCTAAGCTGAGCACGTACACTGACATTCAGCCCCAGGCACAGGTTATTTAGGTGCCTTCAACATACACGCATAAATGGGAACTGGATGTCAGAGCTCCTGCCGTCGCCAATGCAACAGCTCGTGTTGCTCATTAATACAGTCTTAATAGAGTCTGCAGAACTATTTGGAGGACAGGTGTAGGTGCCTCGTGTAGGTGACCTGAATAGCTATGCGCTCTTTTGCTCCGATTCTGTTACTGAGGTGTAGGCATCCAGGGCCACTGATATGATACCACCTACTTTTAAGATGCTTTTCCAGAAAAGTGTGGCTCTCTTGGAGGTCTTGTGTCATATCTGTAAGGTTAGTGCAGATGTCTTAGATGACCTCTGGCAACAGAAATGGTATCTAACACCTACACTTAAGCAACTGAATCAAGCTCCAGGTTTCTATTGAATATGTGGCAAGCTCTGTGACCTTGTTCTCATGAAGACACCTACATTCATATGCCTAAATTTTTATGTCAAGAGTTTAGAGAAGACTCCCACTTCCAATTAAGAAGTCTGAATTTGGAGAATGTTGTAACTCCCCACTGGATAGAAACAATTGAAATAGAAGCGTTGCTAAGCATATACTTTACTTGCTAAGTCCTCTTGGTTCCTTGGGTTATGATCAAGAACAAACAGAAAGATTCCCTTGCTCTTTGCCTCTGCTGTCTTGAATCTGAGGCAACAGTTTTATCAGGGGGAAAGTTCTGTATGAACCCATTATTAGAGTAAGTTACTAGCTAGGAACTGATAGTATAGAAAGATGTTCTGGCCTACCTGGTCACTTGTGTGTCAGCATTTGGGAAAAGATATGGGAAGATCATCTGAGACCTGATGATCTTGACCTGAGACCATCTTGCAAGCCCCAGGTATTCTGGCCTTACCCCATGGTAGGATGTTGTGTTCTGCATCCAAGTAATAGTACAACACGTAGCTGATCCTGCGTTGACTCCAGCCAGCCCTGATATGATGTTCCCAGTCTATGCTGGGGCAAGAGTTCCCTCCAGATAGCCTGACACAGAAAAAGCATAAGGATAAGGTGAGTGGCCTTTTCTCCCTCTTTGCCCACAACTTCTGTCACTGA
Source organism: Rhinoptilus africanus (assembly GCA_013400135.1). Lineage (NCBI taxonomy): Eukaryota > Metazoa > Chordata > Aves > Charadriiformes > Glareolidae > Rhinoptilus > Rhinoptilus africanus. The sequence continues at coordinate 220,148 of VXBO01003546.1, read as the reverse complement.
ATTTAGCCAAAGACAGATGTTGTTTGGTAAAGCTGACTAGTGTGATAAGTGTTAAAACTTAGCCTGTGGTAGAGCTTGTATGAAAGAAGAAGTTAGGCCAATTCATGGAGCTGAACATCCTTCTTGCCAGGAGATCACATCCAAGGAGGAAAAGAGCTCAAACACCCTCAGGTGCCCTGTAGTGGAATTCTGGTCTGTGCAAACAAAGGGAAAAGAAGGTATACGGAATTCTGAAGAACAGGTAGTTCAAAACATCTTGCGCACTGAAACAGGTCTAAGACGTTCCTAAAAGTGAACATTTTCTTTCACTGGCCTTCAATTGTTGTTTCTGATAAAAAGAAATTTAAACTGAGATGAAAGGGCAAGACTGGAAGTGCCTTTCCTACATGTAAGTTTGAGCAAACAGCAAGGGTAAAGCAAGGCAAAGGGAGATACTGCAATGGAAAAAGCCATGTTAGTGATAGGACGAATACCCAGCCAAGAGATGAAGAGTACAAGAATTTATGAGAATGGTGGGTAAAGTTATTAATGAAATGAGTCTGCTGAGTCCTGCTGGGGAGCTGGGTGTGGTGATGACACATTCTTTTATAAGAAGGTTCTAGAAGAGTTTATCTTGTCTTGTGTGTGACTTCTTAGTGTGAAGTCTTGAAAGGGGATATAACTGATGTCCATGTATTTCAAGCCAGTGAAGAGGAGGAGGGGGCAAACATAAAAGAGAGAGAGAGAGAGAGAGGGACTACTATGGAGAATCCTGGCATAAGAACAAGAAGGTTATTAAAATGCAGACTGGAAATTAAAGAGATCTCCTTGCTCATTGCAGCTTGGAAGGGCTTCAGATAACAGTGGTGGACTCCAAAACACCCTACTGACTTTGCAAAACAGAGCTTGACCAGCTCAGGAAAGGGAGTGTAGGATGTGATGGAAGAAAGCTAGCCTTTGACAACCATTAACTTACTTTAGAGTGCATTTAGCCCCCACATCAGTCCCCAGTCTGGGCAGCATGAAGGTGAAACAAAGCTTTTTCTCTTGCCTGCTTTGCACAGGGATGCTGTGCAGAGTCTGACCAGGCTGGCAAGTAGCAGTGCTGCTGGCACCTTCCCTCTCACTGACAGAGCAAAAAAAAATCATGAACAGTATCGCTGACAACACATCAGGCCACGGACTAATGTTTATTTGCTTTTTCCATTTACAGTACTCAATAAGGAATGTTAATGGAAAGTTGTTTAAGCTCAACAGGCAAAAGCTAAACTCATGAATAAGAGGTCTTGGAACATTTTTGTTTGAAATTTCCTTCTCACCCTCTCCACCCCTCCCCTTCTTTCCTATTAAACTGAAGTCAATTTCCCTAATAAAGTCCAAGGCTTTTAAACCCAGCCTAACATTCATGATTGCTGTCTTTCCCTGAATAAACAAAATACTTTATACCTTCTGCTGGAGGCACAGACTTCTCTTATTTGCAGGGGAGAGTGGTAGCAACATTTTAAACACTGCTTTGTGCACAAAGGCCGATGAAAGCTGAAAACTGTGAGAACCGGGCTGCTTGATCCTCATCCTTTATCAGGAACCGGAGTGATAATGAAACCTGACATATTGCGCTGCTTTTCTTGATCAGCTCCTGATTGCAGGGCTGTACAAAGAGGAGCTCAACAAAGATGAAACGGGACCTGTTCATAAACCCAGGGACTGATCCTGCAAAACCCCAGGTAGCTCCTAGGAGCTTCATACAGAATCAGGCTCTAAGTGCTACTGCCAATAACAAAGAGATAACCCAGACAGATAGACAGCCAGAAGCCCTGGGCAATGCAGCAAACCTGTCCCATGAGTAGCAACGGGAATGATACTCTGACAGATACAATATCCACAAAGCACTGCTGAGAAAGACTGCTGTTTCTCATCAGGTATTGCCCTGACACCAAATGCTCCCCTAGAGATGGATCTCCTTTTCACGAGCCACCGGAAAATGTTCGAGAGAGGAGGGATGCTAAGCTGTGTTGCCGTTTGGGGTGACTTTGCCAGACCAAAACCCTCCCTTTGAATCTGCAGCAGCCCTGAGTTTGCTCCCTCCCTTTTACATATGCCTGCAGTCCATTGAAGAAAACAGAAAACCCTGAGCGAGCCACAGTTCCTCATTGAAATGTCTCCTTTGGCNTATATTCCTGTGCATAATTGAAACTTATATTAAAAAAAAAAAAAACAGAGCAAAAAAAATGCACACTGAGATGCAGGAGTTTAATGTGCCCTTCTAGCCACATGTGTTTCCAATGTGTTTTATAACAGCCACAACAAAACACAATTACTCGGTGTAGGCAGGCATGCTTCTGGATGGCTCAATAAAAGTCCAGACGGGGCTGCGCAGACCAAGGCTGAGGCGAGGGCCTCTCTCCCCCTTCCCATTTGCGCAGTCGTTCCCTTCCACCCTGTACTGCGGCCGAGATGGGGCTGGCACAGACAGGGGGAAGGAAGATGATGAGACTCAGAGGTGATGGAAACCAGATCACGTAGGTGCTCGCTTTCCCATCTGGCACCTTTGCAGGGTCACGACTGCTGCTAGTGAACTTGTGCTCTGCAGAGGCATGGCAAGCAACAAGAGGAAAGAGCATCTGAGTTTACAGGTGAGGTGTTGAGGGCTCAGCTGCGTTATGGGGTCAGTCCAAGGACTATAGTCTTCTTTCTCTTCCCTATATTAGGGAATGGCCATCTGCAGCAGAAACAAAGACTGCACTTAACTCTCTTGGGCATCAGGAACTGCTCTGACATAACCTCACCTTGGTTTTCCAGCAAACCAAGCCTGTGAGCCTACACGGGTCCTGACCACTGTGGTAAAGTCACAAATTTGTCCAGACAACCGGGAATGATGATGGGTTTGAAAAGGAATCCAGGCACAGCTTGTGAAATCCCCTGTCCAGGACTGAAGAAAGGAAAGGCCTTCCCTCCTCCGCACCGCCCCCACACAGCCCCCCCACCCCCTATTGTTTGTTTACTTCTAAGCAAAGTGTATCTCAACTCAAATTAAAGGAACACAGTCAGCAGCAATTCTTATGATAGCTGCACATCATACTACATTACACCTGCAATGCCAGACTCTGAAATAGTCGTAGTACAGAACCCTGTTTTCTAGAAAAATCAGATGCAATCCCAGGTCATGCTGACTATCCAAGTGCTCATGAGTGCTAAGAAGTGATGATGTGGATTCATGAATCATATCCTACTTACATCTCTCATAAAAACCCAACCCTTCAATGATCTGAAGATTAAAAGCCCCTGTGCTCAAGGATAAAAATTGTATTCAGCCAATACCCACATGGGCAGTATTTTAAACTGATTTCTAAAGCCTGCTTGTTGAAATTAAGCTTGCAGGACAGTACGTCCCTAGGACATGGCTTATTTTAGAATTAGAATCATTGAATTGTTTGGGTTGGAAGGGACCTTAAAGATCATCTAATTCCAACCCCCTGCCCTGGGCAGGGACACCTCCCACTAGACCAGGCTGCTCAAAGCCCCATCCAGCCTGGCCTTGAACACTTCCAGGGATGGGGCATCCACAGCTCCTCTGGGCAACCTGTTGCAGTGCCTCAACACCCCACCCTCAGAGTAAAGCATTCCTTCCCAGTATCTAATCTTAATGTACCCTCTTTCAGTTTAAAACCATTACCCCTTGTCCTATCACTACACTCCCTGACAAAGAGTCCCCAGGCTCTACTCGCTCAAGTAGAGACAAATCTTCTTGGCTCTACATGAAAACTTGGGCACTGCCTTTGATTTCAATATTTAGGTCCTGCTATAACCAATGTGCCTCCTGAGAAATTTTTTTGTCCATAAAATCTGTTGCATTTCCTGGCTAACTAGGCACTGAAAATCCAGTTACAGTTGGATGTTCACTTCCTAACAAGAGCTGTGCCTTCAAGTGTAGCTTGGTGTTACACAGCTGCTGTGCACTTTTTAAAAATTCATTTGGGTGCATCATTCAGCATCTGAATTCCAATCAGTTTTGGGTAATAATCATCATTCATTTTATCAATTTCTGCTGTGTTCTTACTCAGAGTAAATAATAATGCAGCTTTGTGTCATGGATTCAGACCAAGACTCCAGCCCTAACAATGACTGAAAGCCCCCAGGAGAGTGTAGAGAAGTCAGAGACAACAGCACGTCAATTATGAAGCCCTGCACTTCATCTACTGCTGGCAAAAGAAAAGGTTAATTATCTAAAAATGAAGCAACTGTATGCTGGTGCAGGAGGGTGAACTGGGAGGAGAGCTGTGGAGCAAACAAGATAAGGTTATGATCTACAACTTTAGAAGACTGAGGCTGAATAAGGAACTGTCCAGTATAACTTGTCACCCACAGGCAAATCGAATTGCACAGCTGAAAACTTTTGACCAAAATAAATGGATTACATCATGTCTTTTAATAAGCCTTTTCTGGTTCTGACATTGAAACCAACAGGTGCCCAGGAACCACAGACACTCTCACACCCACTTAATTACTCCAAGGCTGTACGTGTTCAAAAGACTTACCGCACCACAGCGAGCCTGAGATGTGAGGACTGAGATCGGAGCCGAATTTCCTCAGTGTTTCTGCTGCCTTTTAAGAAGACAAAGCCAGTGGCTTTTTGCAGCTGCAGATTTGAAACCTCCTCTCCAAAGTGCTGCTGCATTTAGGGTTTTCCTCTCCATGAGCATCCACGAATCACGAAAGGTCTAGGGAGATGGGGAAGCACCCAACAGTTTGTGGGTGAGGTTCACCGCTGCAGTCACGCAGGCAGGCAGCCAGCATCTTTCTGTGTTTGTGAGGACCACCGTACTAGAGAAAAAACTCAGTAGCCATCAGTGGTTCTGCTGTGGAAATCCAAACAAAAGGCTACATAAGAAGAGCAAGGAAAATGCTACACTCCTCCAGTTTGCCCTCCTCATTTTGACGGCCTGCCAGGCAGCCAAGGACCTCACAAGTAGGCTCCAGCTACGTATTTATGGCAAAGAGGAAAGAGCAGCAATTCCTCCAGCCTGGGATAACAGCTGAAAGAGTACAAGGCATATGGAGTCAATCCCACTGAGTGAAAAGAAAAATCACCAATAAGACTAATAGAACCTTAACAGAGTCTTTAATATAGATCTTAAGTACAGCTTAGAGCCTGGAACACGCACCTCCTAATGTTATTTTTTTGAAGTCACTCCTTCCATTGAGCCAAAATTTCAAGGGTCCATTAATATTTCGAGTTTTATAGCAGCTGAAATCATCAAAGGGCAATGCAGGTGCTCCCCACACTCTATCTATGCAACGCTCTCTGAGAAACAAAGGGGAAAACACCGCCTCTGAATAAATAAAGGACCTGAGGCACTAAGATGCTAAAAATACTTAGTTAATTACACATAACCTATCTATGCGATTGGCAAATTTCTCATCTCCTGTCTCTGAGCAGGTGCTTGATCACATAACAATTCATCTGCGTTAAAGGAGCTGTATCATAAAAAGCAAAAAAAATATTCCAAGACTCCATAACAAAACGACAAATTTGGATTAGGTTTTCACGTCACTGTACTAAATACTGGCACTAACAGTGTTGGATTTCCACAGCTTCAGTTGCACTGAGCTAAAAATGGATTCCATTATGTTCTTCATATTTTTGGTCAGGGCAAATACACATGGGCATAGGTGGGTGTCTGAGAATTCCCATGGGATCACAAGAAAAAGTCTGCAGGAGGGGATGGATCCCCCTCATACCACTCCTCTGGCTGCCCTCTTAGCAAAAATGGCCACTCATAGTGCTTCTGTAAGAAGAAGAAATCAGTGGGTAATACAGTCAGGTATCACTTTGATACAACCCTGTATAGACAGCCTTGCTCCACCGAACGCAGGATGGAAGTTCTCTCTTTCCTATGCATTTGCTTTAATTTTTAGAGAACTGTTCAGAAGTTCTCTAAAACAAGGACTGTTCCCAGTCACTCATCTGGGAACATGGCGAATACCGCACCCATTCATCCAGGACCTGATGTACCATAAGTGATGTGGTGGCCTGACTGTGGCTGGCTGCAAAGTGCCCACCCAGCAGCTCTCTCACTAGCCCTCCGCAGCAGGACAGGATGAGAAAATAACATGTAAAAAACTCATGGGTCAAGATAAAGGTAGTCAAATGAAAAAAAGCAAAGGTTGCGTGCAGAATCAAAGCAAAACCAGAAATGTGTGTTCTACATCCCATCAGCAGGCAATGTCCAGGCACTTCCTGGGAAGCAGGGCTCAGTATGCGTAGTGGCTGCTTCAGAAGACAAGTGCCTCAATAATGAATCATCTCCACTCCCTCCCCTTTTCTCTTAGCTTTTGCTGCTGAGCACAGTGTCATATGGTATGGGATATCCCCTTGATCAGCTGGGGCCAGCTGTCCTGGCTATGTCTCCTCCCACCTTCTTGCTCAACCCTTGGGTAGGCTGTTGGAGAGACAACCTTGATGTGTGGGCACTGCTCAGCAACAGCCAATCCATGGGTGCGTGACCAACACCCTCCTTGCCACAAGCACAAAGCATAGCACTATATGGGCTCCTATGGGGAAAGTTAACCCCATCCCAGCCAGACCCACTACCTGGGTTTCATGGGTTACATCACGTGCGACATCTTCGTCTGACACCTGCTGATGCGTCCCCGCCAAAAGAGGCAGAAAGGAATTAAGATTTGTTTCAAGTTTTGGCTGGCTGGGATCACAATCTCAATGTCATACCACACTGTGTGCACCCACAAACTCACAATACGGATATGAACAATTGTATTTTTCCAGAGGCATTTCCATGTGAGCTGTACATGTACTCCTCATGCCTGCAAATGAAAGAACTTTTATTTAGAGACATTCCTACAGACTTCAGAAGTCACACCCACCTTAAAGATGTTGTCATAGACCCGATGAGCTAAACCATGGCATCATGCAGAATTGTTGTCTGCAAGATTGCTATAAAGAAAGGAAATCAGACAGTCTTCCACTTTTACATGATTACTCATTTCCTTGGAGTCTTGTTACTTGAAATGTAACGTTATTTGCTAACATGTGTCTGTTACTAAAACTCTGGGTGTATGGACATTCTCTAACTGTTTTGCTGGAGAGCTATGTATTTTCCCAGCTAATGCAGGTCATTGGAAAGCTTTTGTTCCAAACAGATCCCTCTCCTTCTCATTCCTAGATGTGCAGGCTCTGCTTTTAATGTGAGGAAGCTCTCTTTTTCCATCTAAATGCCCACAGAAATGAATTTCAGCCCACAGATGGTGCATGACTGTTTAAGGTTAAGGATTGCAACAGCCAGGCAACAAGGAATAGCGCTGCCGTTTGCCAGGTGCCTCAGACACATTCTCATCATCCTTAACACCAGTCTAACACATAGCAGACACTTGTGCTTATGTACAGAGCCTAAATGCAAACAAAACCTTGAAAGGACCTAGAGATAGGGGGAGAACACAAAAGCACAAGCACTTATTATCTTAAGATCAGCTCCAAGAAGACTTTTTTCTCTCTCGCCTAATGAGCCATACCTAAGGACCCAGTCCTCACCTAAGCTTCATGTCTTTAAAACTCCTTCCTGACAGAAAACCTCAGTTCATTGGCTTCACCTTCCTTGGGGTCCCCTGGGCTTCTCTTCAACTTCAAGTCACTCTTCACTCCCGGGATTATTGGTATTAATTTATTCGGGAAGAATTTTCCACACTTCTGCCCCAAGGCTAGTGTCTGCCTGCAGCTCTCTAGGGATGCTGATGGCTTTTTTGGCAGGCAGAGGCCGTCCTTTCCCATCTTGGTAGCAAACAGATATCGCTGATAATGACTTGGCCGAACTGCCGGCAAGTCATTAACCTTCGTTAGGATAAAATGCTTTCCCACCTGGTGAAGTCATAACCCAGCCTTATATTGCAATCTGTTCAATAAATAAGGCATTTCCTACAACACACACGCTGACAATCATACGTTATATAAAAAAATTCCAACAGCTTTGACAGATATGTCCCATTACCAGTCCTAGACATGACAATAATTGCTATTTTAGGGTGTTAATGGTGATACCATTCACATCTACGATGAGACTGGTGTCATCTAGGTCAGGAAATTTAGGGGATTTTTGAGTTTGACCCTTCTCCCTGCTGGAAGTCACTAGCATCTGTCTGTGTCCTAGCTAAGCATCAGGTCACATGGGAATTGCTTGTTCCTGAAAGACTTTCTGGTTCTTTAGGCAAACTTGGTTTAGAAGCCACCATCAACCCAGCAGGAGCTTGCTGAGTGATGGCTAACCTTCGCTTCAGAGGCACAGCTGCTGATTTAATACTCTGTAGCAGAGGGTGAGAGTAAATCTGTGACATCTTGGGGCCACTTGAGCTACTTGTATGTAGTGATATCTGTGGTGTTTGCAATGGTGCTGGAGAGGGGTGGTGAAGTGAGGAAAAAGATCCCTTTTTTTGCTGTGTGTATTTTAACTAGATTTGCCTTCTTTGGTGCATGGTGAGTACTGAAGTTATAAATGCAACAGTCCCTATGCTTTATTATTATTTTTGTTATTATATTTTATTATTATTATTTTATTACAAGTCCTAAGATCAGTGGCACTTGCCACAGGTTTGCTGGAAAAATAGCAGGTCCCTGGAACAGCATCTCCGCTGCATGACAAGGCATTTGCAAAGAGAAACACGCCATGAGCACGCAGTTTCCCAGCTGTTCTGATCCTCGCTGATGATGCCGGCTGCTCAGGGTTACGTGCTTAAGCTACTGAGAGCAGCAAGGCAGGGATTTTCCAGAGAGCTACCAGGGAATTAAATGTCTGGATTCCTTTCGCATTCCACAGGCGCTGGGCTGCTGAATTGTGCCCTCAGGTTCATTTTCTAGTTCAGCTCTGGTACTGGAAAAGCGCTCCATTGAGAGGAATATGCCCACTTGCCAGGCAGCTGGAGGGTGCCAAGGGCAATATTAGTGGAGTTTATCAGACAGATGGCCAGGGCACGAGCACAGAACTATCTCAGGAATCTCAACACTGTTACCACAAACCTATCTTGAGTTTTGATTTTGAAAATATGTTCTTCTTACTCAGGAGAAACATCAGCCAAATTATGCAGTCCTGCCTCTCCCAGGAGTGAGCCAACAGCTACAATAGCTAAAGGTACCTCTTGGCTATATTTTTCACATTTCAGCATGGTAATAGCTTAACACTGAAATGCGCAACTGAAAAGAGTTGGGGAATTAAATAAAAATGTCTCCTGATGGTCTGTCGAGTGTGAAGCCCTGTCCTTATCATGGTTAAGTAAAGAAAGCAGTGGCATCAGGTGCTGTGCATAACTTTTGGTAGCCAGAGGCACTTTTAGGAGGCTCTTAAAGCATCCTGTCTCCCTTCACCTCTCAGAAGCTCTGCTAGCCTGGTGGGGCAGCATCCAGCAGAAAGCACTATGCTCAGGGCATGTGTGGGCACAAGAGCTCGAATCAGGCAACCTCTTGGACAAAAAGACCCCAAATGATACAGTTGGACGTAGCAAGCAAGGCTCTGTAGCTGGGGCCATATCACTCATCTCCTTTAAGCTGGCGGGAAGGTACACACAACATCTGCACTGTTGTGTTTTACATTTGTTATTAAGATGTCCTGGTTTGAGGGCAATCTGTTGTTCATTTCAATGGCCTAAACCATGACATCAGGGAACAAAAGACATTAAGAGCAGGGGAATGTAAATGCAGGCAGGAGAGGGGAAAGTAAAGTGCCCTGCAGAAGTACCTGTTTTTCTCCATCAACTCTAAGAAAACTCACTGGTGACCTTGCAGATAAAACCCTGTACTGTAGACATCATGAATCAGGTGAGACGAGTCCCACTTCAGCTGTTCAAGGGCAATGATATGGCATACAAGGAAAGGTCCGCTTGAAGTTGGTCACTGAAAACCAATGATTCAGAATCAATGGGAAGCCAAGGATAAAGAGGAATCAGGCTCCTGGTACTTTTGGCTTGGTGCTACAAAAGTGTTTCTGAGTTTGTATCATGTGAACGTAGCCTGTATCTTTGTGTCTGAAGTCTTTATATATCATTTATATTAACTCTGTTTCCTCCTGAGGACAACTGCCTGTGCAGAGCACAGGGAAGGGTTTAGTATTAGGTTATGGTCATTTCAGAAGGGAGATATGAAATGAGTAGGACATGGGGCAACAGTTTCAAACTGAAAGAGGGGAGATTTAGACTGGATATCAGGAAGAAATTCTTTCCTGTGAGGGTGGTGAGGCACTGGAACAGGTTGCCCAGAGAAGCTGTGGATGCCCCATCCCTGGAAGTGTTCAAGGCCAGGCTGGATGGGGCTTTGAGCAGCCTGGTCTAGTGGGAGGTGTCCCTGCCCATGGCAGGGGGTTGGAACTAGATGATGTTTAAGGTCCCTTCCAACCCGAGCCATTTTCTGTGTGTGTGTATGTGTGTGAGTTTCATCTTTGTGTGTCAGAGCATAAGGTGCTAAAGGGATGATAATCAATCACAAATATTAAAAAAAACCCCAAAAAACAATGTAATGAGTGGTGAATTTACCATGTTTTCTAATAGAATGAATCATAGAATAGTTTGGGCTGGAAGGGATCTTTAAAAGTCACCTAATACAACCCCTGCAATGAACAGTGATATCATCAACTAGATCAGGTTGCTCAGAGCCTCATCCAACTTGAACTCAAATGTTTCCAGGGATGGGGCATAAACAGAGTCAGATAAGAACACTAGCCACTTCCACCAAATATTTGTTCAAATTTTATCATGTCTTTAGTTAGGCCACACTCACAGTCTGTTCCGATTGCCATTCCCATGCTCTTCTCTCCCACAAGCTATGGAGGGATCATCAATTTTAATTTTTTCATAGAGTTTACCTCAAAAAGACATGATAAAAATGGCTTAGGAGCTTATGACATTATCTAAGCTATATAGGTAATGGTAGCAAGCAAATGCTGGGAAATTGGAAACAGCTGCTACCAGATACACTCACATAATTCATATTCATGCATCTAACTCATATTTTAATTAAATAAGAAGTTAAAACCCCTGTAGATGCTACGCTCAGAGCTCATCTTTCCCTGAGCGATGCAACAAATTATTTCTTTGCAAATCAACAGGAGACACTAATTTCTAGAACATAAGGGGGTTTATTCAATCGTATTTATTTACATTCTGAATATTTGATAATATTTTGACTACTATAGAATAAGCTACATTCTAAATAAGTATTAGTTTTGCACACAAATTGTCACAAAATTAGAAGTTGTACTTAAAACCTCGTGAAAGAATCTAAAATTAAGTAACAACTGTTAAAATAAAATGAAATTCACTTGGAAATCAAGCTAATTAATTAGGGAATTTATAAATGGATATTCAAAATTTCCCTAAACCATATACTTCTCCAGACAGCGGGGAAAGTCATTAATGGAATTAGCCTTTTGTGAGACTTAAAAAAAAAGAAAAAAAAAGGCTTGTTTGTCTGAATCAGAACAAAAAAGTTAAAATATGAAAACCCTCGTCAGATTGGAAATCCCAGCTGTGCAGCAGAAGATACATTGAAAAATACTTTGTGTGATTGTTAATATTGTATTATTCGCTGTCTGTCTGCTGGGAAAGCTAGTATTATACGCTAACTTTCGTGTTGCACTCTGTGTGTGGAGATCTCTGTACCTCCACTATTAAGTCTACAGAAATGCAGACAGAAGTAAGCTCCATGCACCAGCTCTGTGGACTCTAGATCCTACTAGTAAAGATCATGTAACCCAATCTCCTTTAATTTCTTGGTGGAAAAAAAATCAGTCTGGAAATTTGATTTGCCTCGAATCAGCCATAAAACATTAAAAAGCACAAGCTTCTTAATTTTCACAGTCTCAGAACTGCAGGCATTTCTAATATCATTTCTACCCTTTATTCAGTGGTGACAAGTCCTGAGGGGGTAAAGAAGTAGGATGAAGCAGTGACTGTTGGCACACTCTCTAGCCTAATTATCACTTAATCAACCCTAACAGTGTCAAAAAAGAAACACAGAAATGTCAATCCATTTTCAACTCTTGGCTCCCCTGTGCCCCAGAAGACACCCTTATTTTAAGCATTTTTAAAATAATTTGTGGGACTCTGAGCTTTCTCTTCTTAGTTTTTTTAAAAATCTTTTTCTAAAAGTCTTTTTCTACTACTACTAGTTTTTACCCTTCAAAACTTTTTGTACATATTCCCAGGGGGTAACCTGTTAAAGCCCGGTGCTGTTTCTAAGACATTTCCCAGACTGGTTGCCTCTTGACTGGAGCAAAATAGGAACCTTGAACATGATGAGCATTGAAGTTAATTGAGCAGAGCAAACAAGTTTTTATTTCTAATGAGAGAAAGTGGACAGAAAACATATTTGGATCTACTGGATCATAAGAGAGACGAAGAAAAGAGAAAGCCACACTTATCCTGGAGATGGAACTTCATAACAGCCCCAAATCCTCTGGCTTTGAGGAAGGTCATACTTGCTGCTGAGCCCTTTGCTTTTACCCCCTGACCACAACAGTTGCTTCTAACCAGCTCCCTGACTTTTTTTGGATGCCTCTCCCAGTTTCTAGTCCTCACACAGTGTTGAGCCATCACTTTTCAAACGTGCAGCATGACTGACAGCTCCTTTGCTATAGCTGCAAAGAGGAAAGTCTCTGCCCTTAGACACAGCAAGAGCAGTGGTGTGCAAAGGAAGCTACACCAGTGCTACATCTTCCATGGCACAGGCAGAAATAGAAAAACAAGAGATGAACCACTTCTTTTTTTTGGATGGTGCTGAGGCCAGAGGGCTGGTGAAAAGGACCACTCACAGTTATTTGGGCCAAATATCTAAGGGGCACCTGGTAATAAATGTTTGTATGCAGAGACTGTGAAGGGCAGGAGCCAGGCTAATAGCTGGCAAGGTAAGGCAGAGTTCCCTGACTGAGAAAACTTACGTTAACACCAAATAAATGAGTATTCAAACACAACCTTTAGCCCTTTAGGTGGAAAAGCATCTCCCTCACTCTTAATATCCCCATTGAAAAAACAGGTTATGTTTGGAATGCATAATATACAGCATGGTAAATACTCCCTTTCTCAAAAAAAAAAAATAATAAAAAAAAGCACCCATTTTTGGCTTATCTTCAAACACCTTGAAGTGCAGGCAAGAACAGAAAATTACAGTTTTTCTTCCTCTAGTCATCTCTCTCACATATAAAAAGAGCATTGCTTTTGTGAAATACCCACATGAAACCTGGAGCTCCCCTTGGAAAAGCACTAAGTTGGTCCAATATCCTCACAAACACGATCAAAACCAGTGGTCTGTTGGGAAAGCCAGTAGACTTGGCAGACCTGAGCGTGTTTACTATGATGGGCCCTGTATATACAGATTCAGGTGATGCTGCCAGGAATCCAAAACTCCTGCAGTGGCAACTTGGTTTAGAGGAATAAATAGGGACTTAGTTTGCTGCTGGGTTCACTGAATAATATTTGCTTGTATTTGTGAATTTAAGAGATTCCCCCAACACCACACTAAGCATCATGATTGGTATTGCTTATAAAACGTCCTCTTTTTCCAGGGAAATCTGTGGTTCTGACCAACTGCTTTCTTTATAGATGGGACGTACAAACTGTTTACCTGAAAATCCTTGGATGGTGGACGTAATTTATTTTTTCTAACTAGCAGTTCTTAGTTCTTAAGCAAGAAGCACTGAGGGTTTCACTTCCAAGCTCATCATTCTGCAGAGCAAGATACTTCCAGATAAAAAGATATTTAGTTTTAAGATCTTGAGAAATAAGTTTTAAGTATCTTTAGCAACCCCTAACTGCAACATACTTATTTTCTCTCTGTTATCATTTTTCCTAATTGCAAAAAGACCTCTCAGAATACAGTGATTTGGGGCTCACAAGACTTTCAGAAAGCTCAACTTCATATTGGAACTGCTCAGGATTACCTTTTAAACCAGGCCTCTGATTTTTAAAGTTGGACAGGTTTGGTTTGGGTTTTTTTTAGGCAGGGAACGCAATTTCAAAGGCATAAAAAATAACTGGCGTTAACCGGATCTTTCTACATTGTCAAATAAAGAGCTCTCCTGCTACTTGCCAGGCTTCCAGTCATAGAATCATAGAATCATAGAATCGGTGAGGTTGGAAGGGACCTTTAAGATCATCAAGTCCAACCATTAACCTACCCTGACAAAAACCCCTTCTAAACCATGTCCCTAAGCACCTCATCTACCCTTTTCTTAAACACCCCCAGGGATGGTGAATCTACCACCTCCCTGGGCAGCCTATTCCAATGTTTAATAACCCTTTCAGTGAAAAGTGTTTCCTGATATCCAATCTAAACCTGCCCTGACATAACTTGAACCCGTTTCCTCTTGTCCTATCACTTGTCACCAGGGAGAAGAGGTCAGCCCCCATCTCTCTACAGCCTCCTTTCAGGTGATGAGGTCCCTACACATATGATTTCACACACAACCTACTTTCTAAAGTGAAGTAAAAATTACACACTGGGGGGTGAATTGGACATGGGCTAGCAAAGTCTCCACACTGTGATGTGGATACTACAGAGCAGACATGAGCCATGCCACTGAGCTCCTTCACCTTCTCATCCTCTGTCACTGCTCTGGAGGCTCCAGGGTCTTCCAAAAACCTTATGCCAAGCCCCTGCAGACACATGTACATCACTTGAACATGAGTGTGAAGGGTTAAAATATTATCTAGCCTTGAAACCGACAATAAGAAAACCAAGATGTTGCTGATATTTGCTTCGATACAGCCAACACACCTGGCTGCTGCTACCAGGAGACACCCCAACTCCCCCGCCAGCAGCAATACAGGGAGACAGTGCTGGAGATGATTCATCACAGAGCTGTGAAGCTGGGGAACAATGCTTGATGGCCTGCTCTGAACCTCCAGCCTGAATTACCCCACCATTTTATGAGCCTATGAAATGCTAAGGACCAGCTACAAATAGATTCGGGACAGAAGCTGGAGCTCAAAGGCAGTTGCATAGATATGATGACGTTTCCACGTTATATTTGACTCTGTGCTGAAGTGTTCTCCTTACACGCAAAGTAGAGCCTGAGAGCCTCTGTCTTAGCCATGAAAGGATCAGGCAGGTGTTACTCAATTCCTTTTCAGAACAGGCTCAGGACACAGTCATAGCAGCAAGACAACAATACAGAGGGTTAGGACATTTTCTACCTACTTCTCAGGGTCCTCCTGGGACACTGGGCTCCTCAAACATTGTGTTCGTCATCTGTCCGGGATGAATCTGCTCAGAGTAGGTGATGGAGGCAAACCAACAAGATACACCTTGAGTTTATGGTGTGCTCCTGGCACTGTGCTGTGTAGATGCTACCTGTTCAATCCAAAAGGAGACCTGACCATTCCTCCACTACTTGTGGTGTATGGGCATACAGCTGATGTGAGCACGACTGCCTCAGAGAGGGATTATGCAGCTATAGCAACTTATTTTTTATCTAACACACGTGTGCAACAGTTCACCTCAGTGCAGGTCACCATGGCAATGGTCTCTGCGGTTGAAGTGACCCTTGAGGAGCTTTTCAGCCATGTGCATGCAGTTGCAGAATATCATCCCCTAAAAGACCAGCTTCCAGTAACCGTGCAAGGGGAAGTAGCACTTGCATCCAGTGCTACAAAATTCTTTTTGGAAGCTGAAGTCAAATAACACCTTCCTGAGCTTCTGAGTACTAGAAGCACAAGGTTCTTCCCCTAGAAAGCCTCAAGTGTGTGCTGCCCGGATCTGCTGTCAGCTCCATGCCTGCAATACAGAATTCGGCTTCTTTCCGTTAATATTACCTATAGCTGGGCAACATTTGAGGCACAGACTCATTTCTAAAAGGGAGCAGGGCTTGGGAGATTTGAATTTTGCTCTGCCTTCAACCGTTGGGATTTCCCCAGGCTTGAGAAGTGCAGCTGAGGTGGGATTTCTGTGTTTGATGTGAGATTTAGCAACACCTTCAAATATTACCCATATAGGAGCCACCCATTTCCAGGATGTGGAAATTTTTTCTTCCATGGCTGTCGCTGAAGCTTAAATATACAGTCATCACTTCAAACCACCAAAAGGAAAACTTTGTTTATTGCAGACTTTCTCCATGCCTGAGACAATATTAATGTTTACAAGTATCTAAAGGGTGGGTTTAAGGAGGATGGAGCCAGGCTCTTTACAGTGATTCCCAGTGACAGGAGGAGGGGTAACGGGCACAAGCTGGACCATAAGAAGTTCCTATTGAATGTGAGAAAAAACTTCTTTCCGGTGAGGGTGACAGAGCACTGGCACAGGCTGCTCGGGGAGGGTGTGGAGTCCCCTTCTCTGGAGACTTTCAAGACCCGCCTGGATGCAGCCCTGGGTGATGTGCTCTGGGCAATCCTGCTTTGGCGGGGAGTTGGACTGGATGATCTCTAGAGGTCCCTTCCAACTCTGAAATTCTGTGATTCCGCGACAACAGCAAAAGCAGAATATGATTCATTGTCACTTTCTATGTGACACTTTCTATGTCTCTTTCTTTATGACAAATTTTCAGGTCCAGAAATAAAGGAGAGACTGTGAGGATAGATTTCATGAGATCTCTTGAACATCGCAGACTTTTCCTAGTTCAAACTGATGTTTCCAGGTTTCCAGTGACATTTCTGAAGAGTGCTCTATATAGACTACCTGAGTGTGGTACTGAAATGGCAGCCATTTCTCAGCCCAAATAAATCTTCACCATTAAGATCCTTAGAGCCTTAGCATCAAGACAGTGTGACTGTGCCTGCAGAGGAGAGGAGCATGGAGAAGGGAAAGACGTGTGGTAACTTATTCCCGTGGCTGGCAATCACCTCGCCGGAAGATGGTGAGGTGATTGCCCAATTTCTGCCAGGCAAGTTAGACCTGATGAAAAGACTTTATTTTTCAGAATTTCATTGTGTTTCTTTACAACTGTTAATTGCAGCTCTCTGGAGAATCTGTGTGGAGTGTGTGGAAACCAGTAAAGCAAGGCAGGAGGTTAGTATCGCTACTTTATTTGTTGCCTCTAACAGAGCGGTATAACCTGGCATCCTGAAAAACCAGGATGAAACATGGTCCCTGATCAGACACTGGCTTCCCACCCTGAGACATACAGACAGCTGGTCAGGTCTCCGGCCAGTGTGGGAATGGAAGAAGTGACTGTCCTGCCTCACCTTAATCCTAATGTTTTCCAAGGAAGTAATGACATGGTGGTTGCTGACCCTCTCCATCCTCATTAGACCCTGAACCACGCGCTCCTGAAACGCTAGTTCCTATGAATAAATGATTACTGTAGGATTTCAAGTGGTAATTACTGAAAAAGAGAAGAATTCTGAACTTTAGTGCATTTATTGAAGAGCTAGAAACATGGCCAAAAAAGCCAGAAAAGCTCTAAAATGAGATGATAAATAAAGCCATGAAACTCACTCAGAAGAAAACCCTTTACTAAGCCTTTTCAGTTACTTTGTAGGTCTGTCTAACGAGTGTTTGGGTGACTGGAATAGCACCCACCAGATCCATTAATTGCATCAAATCCAGGTGCTTGCTTGAAGCCAACATTTAACCATGCAAATGAACATTTTTGTGTTCAAGGTAAATTCCAGCAGCTACTCACGTGTACCAGCAGCTGCTCTGCGCCTGCAGCTACGCTTTGTTTTCACCCAAACAAGTTTTTGCATGTGCAGCCATTGTGCCTGTTTATGAAAATGTCGTTTGTAAATATTTACGTTATATTTTAATAACTTTTATTAACACACCTCAAGAAAATGTTACCACTGCAGCAACTGGCTCAACATGGACAAATACTTAGGTTGAGATTTAACAGATTCTTCTCTGTGGTGAATGCCAGCTTAAACTATTTCTACCCCCTACTTACTGAAGTATCTGCGTCAATACTACCATCTTATAATTTCCTTTCATCTGTAGCCAAGTAAATATCTTCAATTAGACTCAAATAATGTGGATTATGCCCTACATGGAGGCCTAAAATTGGATCACATCTCAATGACTTCGATTTTCATATCATTATATCATAATTATCACAAATTCCCGGATCTGGAAATTGGTACAGCTAGAGCTTAGATGACTTCTCAGATTCACACAGCAACATAGAAACAAAGATAACAAAATACATCTTTACCTCAGTCACTTAAAACCCCTCCCCACTTTTCTGAAGTTATGCCCAAGGGTAATGGCCTTAGCAGTCAAGCTGTTGACCCGGAGGCTGTTTTGCTGTACCTATAGCCAAGATCCCTTCAGCTTGTCAATTTGTCTTTCCTGATGGATCAGTGAAACACAGAGGGCTCCACATTGTCCTGAGGTTTCCTTCAGAGTAACAAATGGCTAGGGCCAGCTCCAGCTATGCCAGATGGTGCGGCACATGGGGCACTCATCCATCGCCGGTTATCAGCAGGTATCCTGCTGGCCTGCACAGGCCTGCCACGGTGCAGGTCACGTCTTGAGCAATTGCATGTTGGTAGCCTGCTTGTTAGAACTGCAACTGTTGAGAGCTTCACCCCACAGGCTGTTGCATGTGTCTCACTCAGCGTTCAGGTAGGAACCATCCAAAGCACTCAGAAGTTAATCTGTAGCCACGATTGACCACATCCAACGATCTCTGGGTCATATGCAAGATTTGTATTCACTAATTAGGGAGAAGTCAGACAGATGTTATTGCTCTTCTTCCATGAGAGACTTCAGGTCAAGTCTTGTGTGGTTTCTATGAATTGTCAGTGAAGTTCTGCTAGAGCCATTGTACTCATATCACCAAACTGTCCTTGATAGGGCCTTCCCTTGTTCTCGATGACATGAAAGGATCCTGTGCGGGAGGCACAGAATACCCAGCAGGACCAGAACGCTGGACTTCCACAGGGCAAACTTTGGCCTCCTCAATCAATTGCTAAGGGAAGTCCCATGGGACAGGGTGCTAGAAGGTAAAGGGGCTCAAGACAGCTGGTCAACATTCAAGGACCACTTTTTGCAAGCACAGGATCAGTGTGTCCCAATGGGTAGAAAATCTAGTAAGGGAGCTAGGAGACCAGCATGGTTAAAGAAGGAACTGCTGGTCAAACTCAAGTGGAAAAGGAAAACCTATAGATCATGGAAGGAGGGGCTAGTCACTTGGGAGGAATATAGGANAAACCTTGGTTAGTAGAGCAGCAGAGGTGGGAAGTTTACACATACCATACACATACCAACACCAACTCCCATTTCCAGTCCACATGGGCTTGTGGGGTGGTTCGTTTCAGCTCACCGCACAAAGGTGCCTGTAGGAGCTTCTGGGACACAATCCATTGTCATCTTATAGGCCAATTTGTCCACTACCTTGTTGTGGGTCAAAGGCTTCCCAATTAGTTTAATTTCTAGCCTGAAGACACTGTATCTGCAAGCTCCCCTTTAGTGTAGAGGGCACTTTTATCAAACACTTTTTCTGCTGGAAGTAACCAGAGATTATTGTTCTTTGGGGCATTCTGGCAATCTGGCTGTTCATTGAAACGGGCTGATGTACAACACTGAAGGTTATTTGTGAGGCTTGAGGATTACTGTGGTACTGTTTTTGAGAGAGATGATATCCTTAAGAGTCTGTTCCTGTTTTTTTATTTGGTCATTATGCTATTTTAAATAATGCCAACAGCTCCCAGAGGAGAGGAGAGACTTAGTTCTCTCCTTTTATTCATTGCCACTAATAAATACCAAATGGCAACCAGTAGCTAGACTGGAGGATACCATGCCCTCCTCCAGACTGTGAGATCCCCCAGAGAATGCCACCACTGGATACTAAAGCGGAAATATCAATAGTTGCCAAAAAGAGTTTATTCCAGCCCTCCTGGGCCTCCCTGCTTAAACACAGAGCAGACGGACTGACAGCAGTGGGGTCTGAGCAGTGAGCCCAATGCAAGAGGAGTGTGGCCCTGAGAGGACGAAGCTCCAGGATTGCTGGTGGAGCTACTGGGAAGTCACAGACAACCAGCTGGGTGCTGTGGTTTCAGAGACAGAACAGAGTGCAGGGCTGTGCTCTGCGATGGGTGAACAGAAACGAGCTGGTCTGTAAGGAGCTCATGACCATACAGCAAGTTTGGTGAGTCAGATTAATTCCTAGAAAGAAAAAAAGGGTAAAAATCTTTTGACATGACTTCTTAATTAGGCAGCTTTTGCTTTCTTCATGCAGAAGACAATTAAGCCAGTGCTGGGAAAGGCTGTTCTGGTGTCTCTATGAGAAATCGGAGTGAACAAAGGCAAGCTGCCGTCTCTCCCATCTCTCTGCAGACCCTCAGCATCGCTCCCCTAAAGCTGGAAATCAAAACAATGCTTGTGGGACCTGAGCTGCCCGGAGCTGCCATCGACTATGCTGGAGTTGTTTTGCTGGCTGGCAGGCAATCTGGCAGAGCCCATCCACCCGACAGGCTGTGGGGGCTCAATGTGCTGTGCCAGCCCTGCTGTGCTACCTGCCAGCACCCTCCTACCACCCCCCCGGCAGAGAAGCCTCCTCCATCAGCGGACTGATGATACTCTCCAGCACGGCCAGAAGCATGGCTTATCTCTGCCTCCCCTCCGGTAATCACGGGGCTTGTCTTGTGAATGGGGAAATAAGGAAGAAAGGAGGCAAGTTCCCTGCTTTGCGCTTCCTACCAGCCCCCTCCCCATCTTCCCAGGAGATATCATCACTCTGGGAGCTGCCGGTCCTGCTGACAGGGAAAGGCCAGTGGCAGGAGTGCTTGCCTCCGTGCACGTGCCTGTGCGCGTGTGTTGGCTTTTTTGGTGCTCCAAACTCAAGTGTCAAACACNGATCGAGACGAAATGGTTAGTATAAATATTATTTCCCCTAATTTATTAAACACTCCCAGCCCAATACATGAAGCTGAAGAAGGAGTCTTAGTCATTTTGCAGCTGCTGCTGCAGCCCAGCTCTTCAGCAGTCCCTTCACAGTGAAATCAGTATCCTGCGTGACTTGGGATTTCAGCTCACAGATGAGCAGCCAATTGCTCTTCCAGGGTGAAAAGGGAAGAAAGATGGAGAGCGAACTTTGTGGTTTCATCAAAACAGATTGATGTCTGCCTCAGCTCGTGGGCTCCTCTGCAGAAAGGCATCATCTGGAAATCTGACACCTGTGTGTTACACGTTCGATAAGGGATTTTAAGTACTCCAGGGCATTACCTTGGCCTCTGAAAGGCAGAATGGGAAGTTCTGTAGCCTTCTGATAGAGGCTGCAAAATATCCAAAGTATTTGAAAGCAATATAATAATAAAACTCACCAAACTTCAGACCCACTAGCAATGCAGAAACTTAATGTTTGTGGCCAGTCTCTGGTCAGACAGCCACTAGATGCTGGCTCCAGAAACACAGCCTCCTCCCCACCACCTTGCCACTGGGCAGATGTAGGAGACCTGGCTCCCCTTTCTCTGCCTCCCTCTCCCCCTACATACATTTTGTCTTGTCTCTGCTGACTCTAGGTTCTCCTGGGTAGAGGCCCTTTCTTACCCATCTTAATACAGCCTCTAAAACTGCACTTATTGCAGCTTCTTGGTGCTGCTTCCTATAAATGAGTCAGAGAAAACAGGGCTAGAAGAAACCTTGAGAGGTCACCTGGTCCATCTGTCTATTCCACAGTCGATCAACAGAGTCAAATACTGATCTAATCTGTGCTGGACCCCTGCCATCTCCTGTGCTGGCACCATAGTGGAGGCTACAGAGTTTTCCCAGCTAGTCCATGGCTGAACTATCATCTTTAGCATGAGAAAGTTTTTCCTAGTACCTAAGCAAAATCCCTCTTTGATGATGTAAGCCCCTTCCATTTTGTCCTTCTCCTACCTAGAGATATTTATTCTGTTTGAAAACTGGTACCATATCCCTACCACCAGCTCCTTCACCACCACCTTGGTCATTTCTTCCATAGACTAAACAATCCCAGAGATTTCCTTCATGGGTATCAGTGCCAAAAGCAGCAAAGTCTTGACAATAATGTCAGTACCACTAAAGGGAACATTTGAGTATCTGTATAAGCAGGCAGTGAATTATCCAACAGCGGAATACCCATCCTGGCAAGCAGAAGTGACTAAACACATCACTTCCACACTCTTGCTGATACACACCACCGTCTGGCTCTACGTATGACCGAAACCCAAAGTGAAACTCAGCCACTCAGACCTCACAGAGAGCTTGCACAGATGTATGCAAATCCCCTGGCTTCATGCTGCTTTGCTTAGCGGCAGTTGGATGTGGGCGTGATGGCTGGCTAGGAATGGTGAGGGAACAGCAGCCGTTTTGCACCTGGATGGGGAGAGGCTATCCTCAACGAGCCTGTCCTTTGAGTTGCCTGGGGCCAGCTGGAAGGGATGGGATGGGATGGGATGGGATGGGATGGAATGAGTTGGAATGGGATGGAAGCAGGTCTGAAGGGCAAGGAGGTAGCAACATGAGGAGGAGCGCACAACTGGAAAACTGAGAAGAACTGCAAGATGTCTGTGCAGGCCATTGGATTGTGAGGAAAAGTGGGGACTGTCCTGGGTTCCTAACTTAGCTTGGCTGGACAAAGGGCCCCATTTCACTCCTTCCCCCTGTGCACATGCTGCCTACGCTGTCTTTTCCCTCCTGCTCCAGTCCTGAAGTGGCAACAGAGCTGTGGTGCATCATGCCTGTGATAGTTCTCAGTGACTTCCCTCTCCCGCCTTCCCTGACAGAGCAGACTCAGTGCTCGGTGAGGGCTTGGGAGAAATCAAGAATGAATCAAAACAGTCCTGCTGACAAGTCATGGAAAGAAAAGCCAAAGATTGATGTAACATTCAAAGAGTACATAAATGGCATCATTAAAATATACTTCTTTACCTTATCCTAAGATCCAGGAGCTGCAAGACGTGTGGAATTTGAGAAAATTTAATATAAGCAAGAGTGGAAGTGACTAATAGTCAGCATATTAATTCACAATTACAGATAGGCATCAGACTAAATAAACAGCAAGCTCTGAAAAGGCCGGGTCATCCTAACATCAACAGGATCCAAAGGGATCCTGGGACTCAGGACACATGGCAAACTACCTGCAGGAATGTGTCCCCCTCTCAAATAGTTTCAGGACAGTGTGGTTAGCCACTTGCCAGCAGCACAGAAAATAAAAATGTTCTGAGCTGATGTGCAAGGCACACTCCTTTTTACTGACATTTACTCTCTCCCTTATCCTGAATACGCCACGTAAGACCTGAATTATCCTTAGCGCATCCACCACAAGTTCAAATAGAAAGTCCTTTTCCTGTCTACATTTTGTAGGTGTTACCTACGCACTATGTCTAACACAGCCAAGACAAAACTGCTCTGTGGAAATCATGTGTTAAGCAGAAGTCCTTGCTGATGAGCAGCTTACGTGTGTCGTCTGACTTCTTTCAGAGCCATGACCACTTCTGACCTTTCCTCCTTGTGACTTTAGGTTGCGCTGGGTTCCCAGGTTAAAAAATCTGCACTATCAGAGAAACTCCAGATGGAAGGCTGTTTGTTTTCACCTTCCTCTGAATGTCCTGTCAAGCAATTTGCTGCTACTCAAAATCCAGACAAACAAGATAACCACATGCGCAAATCCTGTTTGTGCTGTTGGACTTCTTTGCTCTAAATATAGCTGCATGGAGGAGCCCCAACCGATAACACAGTGGAGTCCTCTGCTTATCTGCACCACGGCCTTGGCACCCACAGGGGCAAAAAGCCATTTTCCTTGAGTTGTTACACCATATCCACATTTTAGGGGTATAAAATTTAAGCAAACAGTCAAAAACTTTGCTTGTTCTTCTTTTGCAGTCAGCGGAAAGAGGGAGGGACTCCACGAGGGTGATTCATCCCACCTCTCCTAGGTGCCTTTTTAAGGATTGGGTTGCTCACTCTTGGAGGTGCCTCCGCCTTTGGTGACAGACCTGGCTGCTCCTCCTGCGATGGCGAGACTTTCCATCTCTCCCACTGGCTGCAGGCTGATGGAGCCGTGCTCTTTCGCTACAAATTTTCATCTCACTCACTCCATTTTAAACCTGGAACTGCTCCATGAAAATTAAAGACTCATTTTCCCGGGTGTCTTCCAGCTGGTTAACACAAGCTCTCTGTCAACTGGCTGGTGAAGATGGGTTTACAGCAGCCTGGCTCCAGCTGATCAGACTGTCCAGCCTGGCCCAGTAAAGCGATTCACACTAGTGTAACATTGACCAAGTGGGCCAAATTCTCCACAACTTTTTGTTTCTTCATACCCTTTTTTTCATAGCATGAAGAGTCCCCTTGGGAAGTTCATTCTTCTGGTGTCTCAAGAAGTTTGGGCATAAGCACGTGCTGGCTTTGAAAATCCTCAGTGGCTCAACTCCTCAATAGAGACCAATAATGAGGGCAGGGATTGGGTGTTTCTATGTTGGGTGAGTTTTTTGTTTGTTTGGTTTGGATTGGGGGGTTTTTTTGCCCTTTTTTTTTTTTTTCACTTGCACTCAATACTTTGACTCTGTCCCAGCAAGGAGAAAGCCAGCTAGAGGTGGCTGAATTTTCAAGTGTATCTGTGTCTCCTCCAGAGAATATTTCCATGTTATCCCAAAGCCACGCAAACAGACTAACTGTGCAAGAATGGGAATCCTATTCAGGGCTCAGCCAGGCTCTTTCTGTAATGTCCTCTCTGGGAGATCTTGGAAGAGATTGTCACAATGGCCAGATTTTTGTCTTTTAACAAACATGACGTATTTTGTCTCCATTTCCTCCCTCGCTTATCACTATTTTGTTAGCTTGAAGATAACTTCCAGGAGATCAGCTCTCACCTTAAAGTCTGATCAAAGCAAATTCCCTGGTTTTAAAAAGTTATGGGGGAAAAGGGTGGGTGTCTTTTTGTCTGGTAACAGTTTATTTTAATCTGACTGTTTTCTCCTTTTGTAATCCATGAGCACTCATGTTTTTAGAAGGCTTGCCAGTTATGATAGGTTTCCTTGACGTTACTGTAACAGACAAGGCTAAACACAGCTGTCTGGTGCCTGCAATCCTTAGGAGTCCTGCAGGACCCGAGTCAGTAAAAATAAACTGAACTTTAGACATACTCAAGCCAAGGGCTTTTTCAGCCAAATCCTTTGTAAATAGACAAAAAGTCAAAGTAGATATGGGGGGACAAATTCATGTCTGGGGTCACTCCAGTAGCTTCACTGGCACTCTGCTCGGGATTAATTTGCTGCAGTTTGTCCTTTCCAAAAATCCTTGTACTAGGAACAGGCAGTACGTAAATCAGAAACCAAGGCTCAAATCCTTAACTTTTATGTTCATGAAAATGAATAGAGAAGAACTGCTACTAGAGGTAGCATGCGTCTAAGTGTCAATATAATACTGCATCTGATGAGTTTTCATTAACTGCCAGAGCTGAAACAAACATTTCAGTATAATATGTGCCAAAAAACTTTGAAATATTCAGAAAGCATACAAAGATTAATGTTTGTGAGAAGGAGATAGACACCATCCTGCATCATCTTTGATTTTCGGTCCACATTTTGATTGTTCATCCAGTTTTTAGAGTAGGAGGATTCAGCACAGCTGAGTCATAGGCTGGAAGGGCATCCCAGACATTGATTATTATCCCAGCATGACACCAGTGGAAAGTGCGTCCAAAACTTCAGCAAGCCAAAATGCCCTACTTCTCCTCATGGCTAGGTTATAGCAGGTTGTTATTGTTTGTCTCCAGCTTTTAAGCTTAATTTGCAGTGCAGAAGGAGAGATTTTCCTCCAGATGGTAGTTCAGAAGACAAGCTTAACTTAGATACTCTACAGTTGTATCTATATTGCTGTACCTGGGCACACTTCCAAGTTCCTCATCTGGAGGCACACTCCAGACATGTCCTAGTCCAGGTGCTCACCAAACTCTGAGCTCTTCTCTCGCCCAGCTTTCCACAGAGAAGAAACCCAAACCAGATGGTAGCAACAGCCTGCTGCGAAGAGCCCCCCAGTGAGGGCAGGGGGTGGATCTAATCAGGACACACCATCCCATACACTCATGGCCAGGAATGGTCTCTGGAATATTTACTCCCCTCCTCCTCTAGCAGGGAAGGGGATTCTGAGGCCATTGCGCTCCTATGTGTGAGTGGCAGACGATGCAAATATCCACCCACCCTGTGCATCCCCTCGGCACAAGTGTAAATGACCATCTGAAACCCTGCAAGGAGCCTTAGAAGAAATGTGTCACTTAACCCTGCGTGAAGGCCGGGGTGGGAGAAATGACAGCTGCAGAAAAGCATTGCAACACAATGACATATCGGGGAATGAACTCAGAGACATTAAAGAAGAACAAATGATGAATTGGGAAAACTTTAGGAACTCTTCCAAGCACCAGGCTCTTGTTTTATTTTCAAATGTACCACATCATAGGAAAGAAGCATGGTTCTGAATGTTTCTCATGGAGAAACTGGAATTAAATGTTATTCTTAGGAATAGTATATGCAGGTGTTCACCAGATATTAACAAATGTTTCACTATTAATTGCAGAAGAGGTAGTTTCTGTAGCAAATACTTTATCTTCTGAATCATACAGCACCTCTCCTTTTGCCTCTCTGCCTTTTAAAAAATGAATGTGTCAGTAACGCAAAAAATGTACTATGCACAACTTTTACAAATGGATATTCTCCCAAAATAACAGCACATATTGTACACACACTTCCCCTGAAAGTTCCTAGATGACTTGGATGAATCCCCATCTGGGAGTAGACATAATACTACGTGCTTTAGGTGATCAGTACAGGACTTGCTTTGTAAATCAGTTGACTACTCGAATAATCACAGCAAAACCTAGGAGAAATCTGCAAGATGATTTATGTTCCCACGCAGCAGCGAGTCAGCCTGAAGACAATGAAGAGGACTGGTTAAATTCATCACAGAAACTGGTCCCTAAACAGCAGATGCAGTTGATGCCAGGCCTATAAATGCACAAACACATGCACAACTCATTCACATATATGCTCCCTTCTCACAAATGGAAGTCACAATCATAATATAT
This sequence comes from Rhinoptilus africanus, assembly GCA_013400135.1. Lineage (NCBI taxonomy): Eukaryota > Metazoa > Chordata > Aves > Charadriiformes > Glareolidae > Rhinoptilus > Rhinoptilus africanus. Next base: position 193,206 of record VXBO01003546.1, on the reverse strand, counting down.
ATTGCGACTTTGGGGGCAATTTATACCTACCTCATTGCTATTGCCTTACTTCTTAAAGCCAGGTGAATTCAGCAGAAAATACCACAGCAATATTTTGAAGAGGCACATTGTGTTTCTAAAAAGTGTTTCTCCATTAAAAATGCATTAAAAAATACTGAAGTCTGAGGTACGTATCAATATTATAGTAGGCACTTGAGGTTTACTTTCCTAAGATTGATCTTGCTCCTGTGTAAAGTCTGCCTCAGTAAAGGCCAGCTGCTTGGTTTTGTGGGGTTTTTTTTTCTTAAATTGCTGTTCTTAAGAATATTGCAGTGTAAGCAATGCTCTTCTGTAGGAAGAGATCTATTTTCTAGTGTGGAAAAAAAAAAAAAGTCAAAGCTTGACATTACTCTTCCATGTTCAAAGACATGTCTTTAATCAATAGATTTATCTGATTCACTTCTAGTTTGACACCACTGAAACTAGAGGAGCTGCATGCTCATGTATATGAGTTGAATTTGTTTCTAAACATAAATAAGAATAAATAGAACATCTGCAGCTACTCCAGATACACTGAAATGACAAGGGCTATCAATCCTCATGCCTCAGGGTACATAATCTGATAACCAGCTGAGGTCAGGGAGAAAGATTCCCCACTGGTATAATATTGACTAATTGGATTCATTATACGCTTTTTATGTCTTTCTCTAAAAAATCTTACATTAGCCACAAGATGGACCAGCGGCCTGTTCTGGCATGGCAATTCCTCCATACCTCATCCACAGAACAGTTGGCAATGGGTGGTGCAGCTCCTGTAAGTACCACTGAATCAGCAGCACACCAGCTGGAAGGGACTCTGCCTGCATCCCCGCGGTGGCACCGAGAGCTCCAGATGAGGCCTTAGCCAGGAGGTGGGAAAGAAGAAGGGTCTTTTTGCCATGGCAAACACCTTTATGGAATATCTGATTTACAGACATCCGATTTATCTGATTTACAGTGTCTGAAGTACCCGTCATCTGACCTGACATCCAGGCAAGAAAATTAGAATAGAATGGAATGGAATAGAATAGAATAGAATAGAATAGAATAGAATAGAATAGAATAGAATAGAATAGAATAGAATAGAATAGAATAGAATAGAATAGAATAGAATAGAATAGAACAGAACAACATAGCATAGTGTAGCATCAAACACATCTGAAGGTGGTGTAGAGGAACAAGAATCCTGAAACTGGAGATGAGCCAGTGCTGGTCTGTGAAGCACTGGCTAACCAGATGCCAACCTACCTCCTTTATTTCCATCGCAGAGAAGGAGAACAGATGGGTGGGCTGGAGTGAAATACAAAATAAAAGCAGACATCCATGGTCAACTTTACACAAAGAACAATAAACCCCCTCAATACATTACAGAAAGCCAAAGTACGTTAATACTTCTCTAACGGCGCTTCCCACTGAAGCAAAGGCTGCATCTGCTTGTTAGCTACAAGGTGCTTGGGTGATTATCAGTGAAAGGGAGCAGAGGGCCATATGTGATGTAATTAGGGAGGTTGCTCAGATAGCAATTTCACTGCTGAGATGAGGTCCATGCTATCGGAAACAGAGATTCTCACAGACTGTAAAAATGAGAAGATGGAGCAAGAGACTACTGCTCCCCAGCTTGCTGAGTCACAGGTCAAGGTATATTTTCCATCCAAGGCTATTCTTGCTAATATGTCACACTTCAGTGACACTTGAGGCTCAAAATGGAGCAATCTTGCTTGTCTGGCCACTTGCCAGGGTAGCTGGAGACTTCTGGACTGTGTGCTGACAACAGTTTACTTGATTAAAAGCAACTGCACTCTCATTTCTGTCCCCGGGAGGAGAGAAGGTTGCAAAGCAGCATCTTCATGTCTCTTTATGTGGAAAACACACGTACTCAGACAGGAATAAAAATAGCACGCTTGGTTTCCCTTTACACTTATCATCACCAGTGAACATATCAACTGGAACGAGTGTTTTAGCTACTCAAACAAGTTCCCAGTAGATAAGCATATCTGTCATGAATCATATATAAAGACTGCCCCCGTAACCACTGAAATAAACACTGTTGCCTCTGTTTGCCTCTGAGAAGCAATCCTATTGACAATTGTCTCGCCATTGTAATGCGTGGCAATATTCAAGTAGCTGAGCTAGCCCCAGGAGGTCAGACTTCTGCTAAAACATTGTCTTTTCCTCATTTGATCAATTTCCTCATATTTCAGCAGTTTTGAGGAAATCCTTCTAGCAAAATGGGATCCTGATCTTGTTCATGCTAAAGTCCATTTCTCATCTGATAAAAGATGGTCAGCAAGCGGGGGTGGCTCACAAGCAACTGAAACCTACCTCCCAAGATGAATCTGCTCCATACAAATACCTCCACCCTGTGATGGCATAGGGCTGACGGGTCTTCTGCATCTCTTGTGGTGAAGAATGTGAGCCAGAAAATGCAACATCTCTGTGTCCTACCTGCACCAACCCTAATGTGGTAAAAAACAAATGGGACCTCTACTAGCCCTTTCCCTTCCTGTTGGCTCTCCAAGGAATATAATGGGTGATGTGTGGCTCTCAAGCATTTAGAGGTTCAAATCATGGCAAGGTGAGGCATCCTCAACAAAGATACGGGGATAAACTGGCCTTTGTAGACCTAAGACTCGGGGCCTAAGCAATACTTTTCTTTGTGCTGGTACAGGCTGTGAGCATCGGAAAAGAGTCAGAGGGAAAGGAGCTGGCCTTTGACTCACAACACGTCTTTTGAAATCACCTTTGTAATATGCTTTCCTTCAGGTCATGCTCAAGATATGCCCAGGCAAGGTTACCAACATAGATGGACAGAAGGGGGAACCACCATATTCATCCCCAGACAAATCCGTGCAGGTGAGGCTATAGGAGCACATACGATGGTGGCGATCATCAGTGGAGGTAAAAGGGCCACACAGGAGGTCTGTAGCCCTCCAGGATGTTCCCCAACCCATGACCTGGGGGCAAAGGAGGTGGCACAGAGACGGCGGCACGCATGTGGCTAATGTTGATAGGGATGACTAATTACTGACTCATTGCCTTCATTGCTTTTCAGGGTTTTTTTGGGAAGGTGTTTGTCTGCCAGGTTGAGAGCATGGGTGATCCAAATCCCACGTTTTTCCACGGGGACTGGGAACCAGCAAGGTGTTGGCTCATTTGGTTTCACTCCTGAGCTCCTCCACCCAAACTGAAAGGGACCAGAAGGGAGGTAGAGTTCACAGTTTCCAGGGTATCAAAGCTGACACTACTGCATTTTACTGCATTTCACCCCATTTCTGATTCAAAGGGTGTTCTGTTTCAGCAAACCTTAGTTCTCAGGCACAAGAAAGTGAAGTTTGAGGCTTTTTAAAAATATTGGTGTAGTTGAAATGATTCTGGTACAATCCAGCTGTTAATGCTGAAGAGGATGTGGAAAAGGGGGAGGAAGGGAGAGGACAATGAATTTATAATCTGGTTTTTAGCGAGGTGTAAATTTACCACCCAGACTCCCACCGACTACACTACAGACAGGAAACGAGCCGGTGGAGGAGGCAGTGAATTTGTTGTTCCTCCTTGCACAATGACTATGTGTGTTATTTATTTCACAGGCCTAACCATGACTAGTCTAATTTTTAAATCTTGCCTCTTGCCTTTTTATGTTTTCAGATCAGCTATGCATTTCATCAGCCTCCTGCCCACCAGCAATCATAAAATATGAGCCTTTGTGGGAAAGCAGAGACGTAGAAAGAGTTTCTTATGAAACCGTGGCTGGGATTGTTCCAGACACCTCCGGCCAGCTGCTCTCCAGGCAGCAGCTTTGTGATACAAGGGACGGTAAACATCAGCTTCGGAAAGTCAGACGGTTGGGCCTTTTGGCTTCAGGCCCACTGAGCAAGTTCTCCTGACTACTGAGGCATGGCTCAGAAAATAAAAAGGCTCTTTAGCGCTGATATCTTTGGACGCTGCAGTGCAATATAGCTGGAACCAGTCCAGGGTATTCCTACCTGCTTTGCATCTCAGGCTATAAAGCAAATCCAAACACATCGCTCCTTTCCTGGTGCTCGGTTTTCATTAAAGCATCTCCTGCTATTAATTCTGTCCTGTCCAACCTTGAACAATGCAGTGTCGCTGGGCTGCTGCATTGCCTGTGGTAACTAGAAATAGATGATATCACGGGTGGAAGTGGCAGAGAAGGCAAAATTATCTTTTTTTTTCCAGTCCGCAATGCAGAAACTGTACCCATTTGCATATATTTTACCTACAGAAATTCTGCATCCCGTGCTTTCCTCCTGACTGCCTGTAATGTCAGCCGAGTCAGAAGGCAACATTCACGTGCAAGGCGCTTTGTATGGATGAGGCAGGACTCTCTTCTGTTCTTGAGGGCCTTACAGTCAAACTGCAGGAAAGGCATAGATGGAGACAAAAAGGTGATCAGCTCTTATTTACAGAGAAAGTAAATAGGCTGAGATTCTTCAGTCTGGAAAAGAGAATGAGGTGGAATCACGCAGCTCTCCACATAGGTCAGAAAGCGTGCAACTGCTCGCTGTGGGGGAGGAGCAGGGGACACTGAATTAAATGATCAAGCAGAACGTTTCAAGCAAACTAAAGGGAACACTCTTTCACACAGCCCATAATTCAGTGAGGAGACTCACTGCCATAAATTTATCACTGCCGTAAATTTACCACCATAAACTTTTGGAATGCCAAAAGTATAAACAGGTCAATGAAAGAGACTGTGAACATTGGACTTGAAAGGGTAAGGTGGAGACACGGTGGAGAATACAGAAGTCCCTAACGTACAGGTTTTATTAGAGGTTAGATAGATCCCCTCTCCTTGTCCTTTTCCTTTTATTGTTTTTCAGCAGCTGCTACCGATAACTGTCAATGACATGACACTCTCTTGATGGGCTTTTGATTTGACTCAGTGCAGCCACTTTTATGTGATTTAATGGACTGGCTTCTCTTTGGAGCAATTCCAGTATCTTCAATGAATTTGAAGCAGAAATTATTTCCTACATGTTTGACAATTCCTGCTTTGTTTCCATTTCAGCATTTCCTAAGGCTTAAAAGCTGCTCTTAGCCTCTGAACTTTTCCTTTGAGTTCATCTTGGTTCTCACACTTGTGCTCAGCATCACATTAAGACAAGCATTAAAAAAATAACCTACTGTAGTACTTTATTATATTGTCACAACAGATAGTGCCAAATGAGGGGCTGAAACTCTCTAATATGCTGATGATGGGATAAGGATGTACTACATTACTGCCACTCTGGATGTGAGCATTTTTAAGTACCTGGCAAGAGAGGGCAGATAGGCTGTAAAGGGCACATCCCTATAGCAATTATAGGAAACCTCGGGAAGCACCAGTACAAGGGCTGGGTACCACTAAGTGCCATAGCCAGATGGGTCAGGTCCTAGCCCTCTGAGGCAGCTCCCCCATCCTCTGGCTATTTCTGTAGAAGGAGCACCTAGGAGGGCTTCTGATTCCCCAAGCCAGGTGTGCCCCCAGATATGCACCACTTCCAGTTGGGGCACAGGCCCCCACATCCTTCTCCCTCTCTCCGTTTCTTGGTTCAAGTTTCTCATGAAAGGAAACCTTGGGTGTGAGGGTCCCAGCAGATCTTTGTGTCTCCACTTGCCACGAGCAGCACAGCCTTTCTTCCACCCAGCCTCTAACCGTCACAAATACCATAAACTATTTGGGGCAAGTGCTGTCTTGTCCCTTTGCACTGATACTGCCTACAGGGCCCCGGATGCAATTTGGGCCTCTTTATCCAACCTAAAGAACAACAATCTCCTGCCTATCTCAAAAGTGTCTCCACCCTCTATTATGATAAGAGATATAATCGTCCTCCATAACCGCAAGAAGAAACCACACGGCTGCTGGTGGGGGTTATATGCACTACAGACCTTCTCTGGCCCTTGCTGCAAGGACAAGAAGTACCTGCCCTTGGGCTTACTTGAGTGCGGGAAAGCCCATGGCTCCTGGTTGGTGGTGCCCATGGCAGCCACGGGCACTGCCTGGCTGTTAGGATCTTGCTGCCAGCTCTCCTGGATTTCTCCCCCTTCTGAGGAAGTGATCTAACAAAATAGAGCAGGGATGCTAAACTCTGCGTTATCATCTGTTGGAAAGAACAATCTGTCAAGGCTAATGCAGTCCACAAACCTCAGCAGTTCAGCAGTATCCTGTAAAATTTATCAAGGACTACAGTATGAGCCCAGTCTTCCATATGTTTCCTGAAAACGAGCTGGAGAGTCCTTCCTCCTAGCTACTGTCCTGCTTTAAAAACAAGCCTTGCGATTGTAAGGAGTGCCTTTGAAAAGCTGGAGCAGCAATTAATCCAGGGCGTCTGATCTCACCTTGACTTGTTCTTTCACAATAGCCCTTTCTTACAAGATTTGGCACTGGAAGAAGGGAGTGTTTATTGAGAGCCACCAATGGCCTGGCTTAAAAGAGACAGCAGCTTCCGTTTTCATTTCCCAAAAGCAGGGCCACCAAAAGGGCAAAGGAGGTTGATGGAATAATTGAAAATAAAGATGGGCTGAACTTTTACTGGGAAGGAACTGGCACTGCCCTTCTCACTTCTACCCACCCTCAGTCCCATGGCAATTGAGCACCTTACTGCACAGCCCCAAAATCCAGAATGGAGCAGTACTGGGCCCTGCTAGTATTCAGTAGAGCTGATCCTCTGGGTTATTTGTTTGAAACCAGTTGCAAGACTATTCTGTCTTCCATTAATTTCATCTTCCCTGGAAACTTATGAGACACAATTAAATAGACACCTGATATTCCCTTTACAAAGGATATTTGATGAAATGAAATTCATTTTTAATGGGAGACAGAACCACTGCAAAGAACTGATGGTTCTTTAGACTCTTGGGCCATCTAATTTCATGTACCTGTTTACATCAGTGTAGGCAACTGTACTATCTCTTTGCTATTAGTGTAGGTTTGAAGTTTAGTTCTTGTCCATAGATAATAGTGATAAGCCTGTTCCGATGCTCATTGTATCAATAGGAAATTTTCCAATCATGTTAACAGACTTTGTCCCAGTGCTTTAGTAGAAAGAGATCATTCCAGTACGCACCTATCCACCTACCTCTTATCCACAGAATTGCCATAATGACCATCCCTCGCAGATTCCAGCTCTCCGCTATTTCTTCTTGCCTTCTGAGACTTGATTTATATTCAGGAGTTTGAGACTTTCACCTTACTGGCTTGCTTTCCTCTGCCTCTAGTTTTCTAAATTCACTATTCAGCTTATCCTGCAGCCTAGTTTGTCACAGGAGAAAATCCTCTTTTGTTGAATTATTATATCAACCAGACGTTCCTTCCAATATGCTGATGCACATCCAGAATCTGAATGGAGCTGAGCCAAGCTGAATGATTCCAGGAGTGAGTTTGCCCTTACAGAGCAACTCCAGCTGAGAGATTAAATATTAGATGGGCGCTTACAGTTGGGAGATTAATGGCAGTACTTCAAAATGGGTGGCCCTTTTGCTCATCCAGTTCCCACTGGTAATGTCAGAAAGTACATCACACACTAGCACTATCTACCAGTGGGAATTTCTGTCACGCCACCAAGGCCATTTTGCAATGAAAAATATTGCTAATGTTATCTCCTGTAGCCAGGGTTGCACTTGCACAGGGAGTTTGAGGCTGTGTGTGAGCTATTGCTAATCCTTTGATAGCTCCTGGTCGCATCTATGCTGTTGCTGTATTTCCAGCTCAGTGTCATGACAAAAAGCTAGTTGGTGCTACAAAGAACAACTCCCCCAGTTCCTGATGTCCTGCAAACTCACTCTGATTGAATAGATGTTCTGAAACTCCCTGGTAAATTTGCCATCAGCTTCTGTCCCAGCTTTCTCCTGTACGATTGATTAAGCCTGGCAAATACATCTCAACTAATGAGTGTGAAGGTGGAGCTAGGAGACTGCTCTTTCTGGACCTTCTCACCCTGGGAATGGGAGGATAATGCAGAGAACGGTGATTCTAAGAAGCAGTTGAGCCTTTGGAAGGGTGGGAAGTCTTCCAGGCAGGACTAAGGTGAACTGGGCAGCAACCCAGGGTGGCAGTACTGAGGGGAGCAGAATTTATGTTACGCAGCTTTTGTTTTGCTTACCCAGCTGTATAGGCACAGTGGAAGATCATAGGATCATAGAATCATGGGGTTGGAAAGGACCTCTGGAGATCATCTAGTCCAACCCCCTGCCAGAGCAGGGCCACCTTAGAGCAGGTTGCACAGGAACCCATCCAGGCGGGTTTGGAATGTCTCCAGAGACGGAGACTCCACCACCTCCCTGCGCAGCCTGTGCCAGTGCTCTGCCACCCTGAAGGTAAAGAAGTTCCTCCTCATGTTTAGGTGGAACTTCCTATACTCAAGTTTGTGCCCATTACCCCTTGTCCTGTCACTGGGCACCACTGAAAAGAGCCTGGCCCCATCCTCCTGACACCCACCCTTCAAGTATTTATAAGTGTTGATAAGGTCCCCCCTCAGTCGTCTGGACAGCAAACTTTGCCTGTTCTGAGTTGCCATCAGTTGGTGGTACATTGGATGGGTTTATTGGACGGTATTTGGATGGGCTTTTTATTTTACAAAAGCAGACACAATTTTAGTATGTAAGTGCATGACTAAGGACGATGGTATCATTGCTTATTCTTTATTGCATATTCCAGCATTTGGAGTACCTCCTCCAGAGATACACCACCACATTTGTCACAGGGTATCAGAGCCAGCATCAAGCCATTGCTCCTGCTTTCAAAAGAGGAAGAGCCAACTCTTATCATTTTAACTGACACTGCATCTTGGAAAATAGCACAGAAACATCCACAGTGGGAGTAAGAGGAAACATACAATTGTACGTTTGGATTTCATATACACGCATGTACACACACAAATTTGTGCTACTTGACTTAGATATATAAACATACATGTCAGGACATACCTGAATCGTGTACACTTATAAACTCACGCATGCGGACACATCCATTTTCACTCATGCACATACATATGTGTATGAATGTATGTATGTACTTATATAGATACATAGAGATAATCTCCTAATGAATAACATAGTTCTGTCCCTATCAGTTACAAAGCAGATAGAGGCGGTGCTTCTAACCTTAAATTGTTGCAGACAAATGGTATACCCTGTGTGGGACCAATCATTTCTAATAGTTTTATTTTAGCCCTGGGCTGTTCCATTTTAAGACAGAACTAAAAGAAAATAATCATTTTTACATTTTTCTTTAAGCCTGTTTTCTTTCTTTGCTCTTCTTTTAATTTCATGGCTTCAGAATATGTTCACCACCTCCTAGGCTCCTTTTGTGGGCTGTCTGTTCTTCAGTTTGTCTACGTTACAAATTGGTTTGCTTTGCAGGTTTGTAGTTTGAACCAGAACTGCTAGTGGGAAAATCAAATGAATAAAATGAAAGAGACCCTCCAGGCACCACATGAATTTATAGCCCAGATTGCCAGTGCCACCTAGAAAACAGAATGAGATCAAATACTAATCCATCTATGTCTGCAGGATGGTAGGGAATCCAGCGTGGCCAAAAATGGACTCATCAGTCTCTTTTGAATATGAGTTACATTTCTCGTACATCAACAGAGCAGAAGGATATAGATTGGCTCTCTCAAAGCATTATGAGGCTTGCATGTATACTTGCATATATTTACTGCATATATGTATTTCTGTAGTTAAATTACTGTAGGCATTTTCTTTTCCTTAATGCAACTTGCTTTAAAATGCTCTCAGACTACATTTTATAGCACATAGTCCTGTACAATGCAATTCTGTGTGTAAGAGCCATTGGTGACCTTCCCTTGCAAACCAAGATGCAATGAACGTGGTGAAAGCTGTACACGTTTCTATGATCCCAGTCAGTAGATTTATGATTTCATAAACAGGACAGGGAAAAAAAATCTGCTAAAAAAACCCTCCAGCCTTGCCACTCTGCTGAGAGCACCTAATTGCTCCAGAGCTCAATAAGAAGCCACAGTTTAATAAACTCCACCTGGTGTTGCCTCACCAATGCCGCTTCATATATCTCTATTGCCCAGGACGTCTAAGGTTGATTTTATTGCTCAGAGTCTTTTGGTTATGCTCAAGCTAAAATGAAGGATTGCAAATTCTAATTTGTGGTGACCTGGTTTTGTGGAAGGGCCTTGGGATGAGCAAAACCAGAAATGAAGCTCATGTTCCTGTGTTTTAAACAATTTATTGTCACTACAGTGTATAGTCTCAGTTCTGCAAAGCTTCTTTACCTGTACATTTAAACATATTTTTAAGACCATTTGTTTTATCCAAATGTAACCATATATCTAAATCTCTAACTACACATGAAAGCTCGGCTCAGTAAGGTTGTAAAGAAAAATGCAATAAGTGAGTTTTCGTAGCAAGTGAGAATGAAGCTGTAATGTGGTTCGAAACAATATGCAAACTGCGACATATATTACAGCTAATGTCATAGGAGGAAAGGAACATTTCTGGCACTGGGGAAAGATTGACACTGACAACTAATGGGGGAAAAATACAAAACTCCTAAATCACACCAACAGCACACACAAAAATTGAAGCTGTCACTGTGTTAAGAGCTCTGTGAAAGAAAATACAAACTCTGTCTAGCCAACATGAGAAAATGAGGCAAAAGTGTGAAACCAAAGAGGAGTATAAGTTCATTCCAATTGCTCCCAGATGCCTCAAGCAGGGAAGAGGAGGAGATTAAATCAGCTGTATTGAAAGAAAGGGAATCCAATGCATCCAAAGCGGAGCAGGACAAAAGTAAATTGACGCTTACATTAGTGGTAGTGAAAAATGGACAGGCTTTTCTGAAGGAGAACTTGATCTGAGTACGAGTAAAATGAATTCTCTGTTAGATGTGATTTAAGAGAAGGAAAAAAACCCTCATGGATAGACCACAGGAACCAAAACCCTGATTTAATTTTAACAAACTACAGTGAATGCTGCAGATGGAAGAATGACAGGGAGGTCTAAGTGGATAAGAGGTTAGTGTCGATTCCAGAAAAAAACCAGCCTTTTCAGCCGTTTCATTACACCTAACACAGTGCCTGTGGCTTGTTGAGCCATTTGTTTTCTCCTCTTTGTCAGCTTCATGTTTATACTAGTTCGATAATAAGTTTTGCAAATACAGATGCTACGAGATCTGAGAAGGTAAAACTAGGAGAAATGGGACAGAAGGCTTCATTTGCTTCTTCAGCCAAAAAGTGTCCCAGAGAAGGGCTGGATATCCGATTGCTTCAAATGTTTACTACACCGGACAGGGAACAGACGGCTGTGTACAAGCTTACCCTGGCAAAGGAGCGGAGTGGGTAACCTCATCTACCCTCTCAGGCTCTGAGCTTTGGTGATTCATATATTGCAAGAGCAGCTTTGCTTATAAATAAGAGCAGGTTTAGCAAGTGAAACCAGTTAGCCTTTAAATACAAACTAAACGCATGCCTCCTAACAAAAGGAAGAGCTTGAAGTCAAAGAGCAAACCCCTCTTGCTGTGAAATGCTTTCCAGAGTTTAATTTCACATGTAGGACCAGTAGCACTCACAGCAGGAAGGCAGAATGAGTCATGTGGGGATGTCGGGAATTGGGATGAGAAAGCATTGCAAAAGCACTCATAACATAAATTGCTTATCATCCTGTCCTTTGTTCTTCAAACAGAGATGACTTTGCCAGCATATCCTTTTCCAAGGAAAGAGGAAAACCAGGATGGTGCTAGGCTGAAGGTTAGACACCCACCAGCACTCTTACCATCCCGACAGGCAGCACAAATCGTTCCTCATTCAATGCTGTAATGAAAGATAAAGGAGAGAAAATAGTATTTTTAGAAAGTGTGACTGCTTCTTTGTTGCTCTCTTTCTGTGTGGACTGATTTCTTTTACTGTGTATGAGAGAGCAAAAGCATCATTCTGGTTTGACAAAGTTCCTATCTCTTTTCAGAGTCCTTTGCACTATTCTGTACAATAATATGCAAGGCAAAAGATGTTCAAACATTTTGGCAATGGCAGAAACTTAAAAAAAATCTTCATTCAGTTTACCTCAAGTTTGGTCCTGCCTTATCATTCATATCATTGCCAGGTCAGCTGAGAGAAAAGGAGCCACTGAGAAAGAAGGGTTTTGCCCAGCCCCATCTCAGGACAAGAGCAAGCCTTGTCCAGCCTACGCTGGTTGCCATTTCACAGGGTCTTTTATTCCTGCACGAATGAGGCCACTTTACTTATCTTGTGAAGAAAAAAAAGCCCAAAACTCTTCCCACCACATTTCTCTGGATTGGGTGGCTGAAGTGGCGTCTTTCGGCAATGGCTGAACAGTGGAAGTTAGAGAATAGGTACAAGGATCGGTTCTAGCTGCTTAGAGTTAGGTTTTTTGGTGTTCCTAAGGATTGATGTTGTCATATCCTTTTCTTTTTCTTTTTTTTCCTACTGTATTTTTGTATTTGTGGGTGGAAAAAAATAGATGTGTTTCCTAAAAAGTGCCTGTTTTAAACAAGGCACCAGGTATCAAATGCTGATTCACAGATCACAAAGTCTAGCACTCCTCTCCAGAGATATCTTGGCACAGATGCTGATACACACATAGCATTAACTTTTTCAGGGAAAGGGAGAGTGTTTTTCTTACTGATGTGGTAGGTAATTCATCTTGCCATGAATCAATGAAATCAGGGCAAAGACAATCTATACTAGCAAACCTTATCCTTCTCCTCCATTAATATGTATTCCTCATCTGCTTTTGCTGCTTCCCATGAAGCAATTGCATTAGACCAAAATCTTCCCTGATGCAGAGTAAAGAGTCTTCTGCTAAGCTTTGGGAGACACGGGGATGTCTCACTGTGGTGGGGGTCAGTTAGTTCACTTTGTATATATGAGTGCAGCCCAGTGTTGTGGGGTCAACCATGGGGAGCAATACAAAAGCCCAAGGGGCCCTTTCTTCACCCATGGCAGTTGTCCACCCCAGCACAAAGTGGGTGTGAAACACTCCCCCCATGATCCAGTGACATTTAACACCAGCCTGTGCGGGGGTGAATGGCTGGACTCCACAGGGATCTGAGAACAGAAGCCAACATCAAACATGGCTGTTCAAACAGACATTGTCCTGTCTCTAAAATGTACAAAAAACCAAAGCTTTTATGCGATTTGGGCTTTTTCATTTAGTTTGAGTATCTATCTCCTAAATGTGTGCCATGAACTCACTTTTCCTTGATGCTTTCCCTCGCCACAGCAAGTTTCTGCAGAACTGGGCAAAAGAAGGGTCCTCTGGCTGTTTGTCTTGGGATTGAGTGAGTTGCCTGCTTGGGAAATGTGTCTGCCATGTATGAGGACCTTCTGCTTTCACATGAGGTCAGTCAGAAGAAAGAGCAGGTCCCAGACAACCCAGGGAAGCTGGAGATGGAGGAATAAAGAGGTATGGATCTCTAATTCAGAGCAGGTTAAAAATATAGTACTGGAAAATGAACCTGTATTTATAGGCATACCCCACAGCAGAAGGATCATATCCCTTCATTCATCAGCAGGATACATAGGAACATCCATATCCTAGATTTAGGCTTGGTTAATGTGCTTCTAGTGTAGGATTCAGCTTATTTAGCTTCTGACGTACACGTGTGAACCAGTCAGACTAAGCTCTCTTTACAGTCAGTGGAAAGAAATGGGCATTTCCAAGGCATCATTCGCTTGATCTGTTTCCGCAGATTTCCGCAGGCTGAGACAAATTGAACTTTTTGTGTATTTCACCTGTGATGATTGTTCTCTAATCCTCATGATTTGGTAGACCTATAATAAATACAGTCTCCTATAAAGTATCCCAGTGAGGTTAAGATAATTTTTACTGTATTAGACAGCTTCTTTCACTAAACAACACTTTTTAGATAATCCCCTGAACATCACCTCTCCTGCACCTCAAATTATCACTAAAGGAGCCTGCTGGCAGGGTCATGTGTCTATAAATGAGATCCATGCTTGGTTATCCCGCACAAACCCATCTGCATTGCTGCCACTGCCCAGAAGCACTGCAGGGACAGTGAACGCTGCCTACTGCCCCTCAACCTACCACCCCCTCCCACCCTGACGGGTCATATATCTGAATTTGGTCTGAACTGGTCTGACTGGTCACATATCTGAATTTCAGAAAGCTGAGATGGCATCACAGCCCGTCTCCTCCTGCTGGCAGGCTGGGTCACAGGATGGTGAGGAGTTCCAGATGTTTCTGGTAGATCACAGGCACCCTAAGAGGGGTCCTTTGAAGTGGGTGCAGTGCCCGGGTGACCTACCCCAGCCCTTAGCAGATCAGAGGATTCCCTGACCAGCTCTACCTGCATGGCGCATCCTGGGGCGGGAGAGACACCACGGCTCTGCTCTGTAAATGCATTAAGCAAAGGTGGATAGGGAGGGAGCCAGGTGGGAGCTTCATGCTAAAACACACAGGACCCGGCAGGCCTGAGGACTGCAGCTAATGATTTCAGGGAGGAGCCGTGTTTAACAGATCTGAGCTGGAAGGACAGGTTAGTCATGCATATGGCCTAAAGCAAGGAAGAAGGAGAGATGAAAGATGGGGAATCCCCAAAAGAAGAGAGGTGCAGGCACACACACCCCAATGAAGAAAACCCCAAACTTCACTTTGGGAAGGGCAGCTTGCTCTGGCGTAAGGAGAAGTATACAAACAGCTAAACATCTGTGAATGCCATATTTACCTTTTTTCCCCATATCAACAGTGCACACGTGTTTTTAACTCCCACTTAACAGGGGGAGTGGGTACTCACATCTGATACAGCCTAACACAGGGGTGAGCAGGGCTTTCCTTCCGTTATCCTCACTGCTTTTGTACTTGTGCAGGGCACATCCCGCAGATTTGTGTCCTGAGAGGTTAGGGGTGCTGGCTCACAAACTGAGCAGATGGCACATAGCCTGTAAGGCATGTAACTGATCTGCTGAATGATGTTAAATAGTAAATATTATTAATTTTCCTGTTGGATAGGCCACAGATCCATGGAAATTTTGATGGTTAGTGGTGGCCTTGTGGTTCAAAGGTTTGGAAAACACTGCTGTAGAGTTCTCCCCAGGCAATCATGGGAGAAGTTGTCTGTCCTTTGTGGGAGAGAACAAGCAGGGCTACCATCACCTAAGTGATCTAAAAGGAGGTGAGTTAAACTAAGCTGAAGTAGAGCTCTGGCTCAAACTCATGCCTAGTCGTCTAAATTAATCTCCATTACAGACATACAAGCAAGGGGATGGGCACACGGTCACCGGCGGTACATTTCTGTACCCTTTCTCTTACCCTGCACTGCACACAAGATTGTCTGAGATCGTGGAACTGCTGACTCTGCCTTGAAGTAACCTCCTGACACAGGGTAGCAACTTCTAGGCAGCTTATATACAGTAACACGTTACTTTAGAAAAACTTATTTGTCAGCCTATATCGCTGATACGGGATTGCCATGCTTGTAGCAAAGTTTTGTTTTCTACACACCAGGTAGACAGATGAGCCAAGAAGAGATTGAGAGTTTGGGCTGGCTTTGTAGTGAAGCCCTGTCCTATGCATGCAGAAACACTATTCAAATCACAGAGGATCAGGAAAACCAACTACAGGCTCCCTGAATTTCTGTATGAAGCAATCACAGTTACACAACTCATAATTGAGTTTACTGCACTTAACCCTCTGTTCTTTATTATAGTGTTGACTAATGAAGTCTTACTTTAGAATAAAACCCTGCTTCTGGTAACACAGGGCTGTTAACATAATCATTCATTGTCTGTGTGTTGTGCTTGTGCCAATGCTAAAGAGCAGATGTTAATAGTGAAATCTGAAGAGTTTATTATAAGCAAAAATAATTAGCTTCCTGTTCTGTAGGAACAAGTCTGTTGTCCACCAGACTAATTAGAACATCAGCCAGTCTTGTGTCATGTTGTAACCAGATCTCTATAATGTTATTTTTTAAGGTTCAAAGGCCTGACAATGAGGCAACTCATCTGGATATCATATGAAAAGCCTGACTGCTTTCATTTATCTCTGTACCACCTTATTCACTGAATTGTTATACAGCTACGATGCTGCTATAATTGTTTTTGTCCCTGTTACTGTTATATGCTACAATCATAACAGCAGCTTATTTTAATAAAAAGGAAGGGAAGGGAAGGGAAGGAATATAATTCTAAAATCCAGGGAAACTTGAAGCTGAAGTCCAAAGCAACAAAAGCAGATAGTGTACACTTTAGAAAAGATATGAATCAACTGCAGAGACATCAAGGAGAACAAAGAGAATGACCAAACATCTGATTGGAAACATGGTAACCATTCTCAAGCACATGAAAGACTGATGCAAATAACAAAGGAATTGAACTTCCTTCCAGTATTCATGTTAGATAGGACAAGATTTAACCTGCAGCAATGAAGATTTCATTGAAACATGAAGAAAAAACTTTCTAATTCCAAGGGCAGTGACGGAGTGGACTAGACTTTCTAGGAAGACTGCAGATAATGATTTCTCTGAGCAAGTTAGACATCTGCCATCATTGCGGATGCTGCAGTGGGATAAGCTTAGGTGACCCTTGAAGGTTCCTTCTGCTTGATGACTGTATGGAATAGCTGGGCAGGCTGTCAAGGCAGTGAAATAGACATATTCTGAGATGATGGATGAGGGTCAGATGAACAGTAGAGTTGTCTAGGGTCACTGGGAGAGGAGCTGGCACGAGGTTCTAGTCATGACATGTCAGGAGAACTTAGGTGACAGCAAAGGCCTGCGGCAGCTACTATAGCACCAGATTTGAGGCTTGGGGGTGGTTCTAAAAGGCAGTTTAAAAGAATCTATGTTGTAAAAGAATTTACAGACTCCACAGGCTATGATTGAAAAGTGGGCCTTTATCTGACTGTGGTGCCGTGCAAACACACAAAAGAAAGCTAGTGGCTGCCAGAGATGGCTCCACATCCATTTTCTTCGGCACCAGGCTTTTGGGAGACAATCACCTTCATACGAAGCTTTATCTGTAAAGCATAAAGATTAATGGGTAATAGTGACTTATTTTTCTAACCAGCTCCCTGCTCACACAGGAATTTTTATAGTTGGCACGTGAAAACTCAGCCTAAAATACCCAGGGTAGGCTCTGTCACTGCAAAACATTCCATATGAAGTATGGAGGAGGGGAGTGGGGCCAGGCACCCAGATATTTTGACATGCACTCTGCTCTCCCCAGAGCTGCCAGCTCCTAGGCTGAGACGTCACCGAATCTTTTACTACATCTGCCTGAAAAGGCAGGCCAAAAAGAGCAGGGCTCGGTTCATACGAATCTCTCCTCAGGTCTGTGTTGTGCAATGCTGGTTTCTGTTCCTTTTCTTGCAAGAATAAGCTGCAACTGCTGCTTCAGGGATTCTACAAAGGGTGCAGCTTATGTAATACCCATTTAGAAATGACAAAGCTTTCCTTTCTGGCCCTTTCATGTAGTAGTCCACCCACATGCAGGCGCTGCACGCAAATGACGTATCACCCAGGGGCTGAGACTTGCTGCAGAGATTGATAGTAAGCCGTTGTTATTCTAATTATGTGGCCGTCTTCTTTAATTAAAGCTATGCCACAGGTCATTTACCCTGGTGCAGAGTCCACGAGCATTAATCCTGGCAGTGTTTTGGAATCAGAGAGTTCTCATTAGCATAGGATTGGCTGTGAGGGAAGTATAATCATCTGAAACCCTTTACAAAGGAATGTAAATTAGCATCCATGCCTCCCGTGTACTATTGACATAGTGAATTATTTTACTAACTAGAAATGAAAATGAGCACGGAGCAATGACATTCATATTTGCAGCTCAGGCTGTACTCTGTTTGCAGTGGGGATTTGTGTGTGTGTCTCTATCCACAGCCAGAAACTCCAATTATCGTATCTGATGGCTCACCAGCTCTTGAAGCTCACGCTCCTCCCCATGCAAAGCACTGCAATCTGTTTACACTGAAGTAATAAGTGAGAATAAAAAATAGACTTTATAATGCCTTATTAATCTTCGCGTGGTACACTCTGAAGCACAGACCCCAGTATTAGGAGTGGATTTAGGTTTGGGAGTGGCTTCTGAACCCCCTTCTAATAATGGGAATAACCCTCCAACTTGTCTAATCAAGCAGTGTTTGAACTTTCTTTGGTCACAAACCACACTTCAAGATAGATCTTTCATTTTGCAAGGATTGGAACAGGCCTCAAGAAGAGAAAAAATGGCTGGTTTTTGTCAAGTACCTCAGCACCGATTCCACATATCATCAAGAACATCAGCCACAGCTCATCCAAAAAACATCCCTCCAAGGAGGCAAGCTAACAGTGATCGCCCATACTACAGCCAAAGAGAGGGACACCACACCCAGGAACAGAAGCCAGATGTTCTGACCGCTGTCCCCTATTCCATCTATCCCACGCCACTGCTTTTGCATTACGTGATTATAGCAGCATAGAAATAATAAATGCAGTTTTACAACAAGAATTGTTCTTCTAAACAGTCAAGTTCTTCTGTACTTGGAATAATTACTTCCCTGGCATAGTTCCCTTCCTGTTCAAAAGCCAAGCAGTGGTCAGGGCTAATAGCCAACCATGGTCAACAGTACCGTGGCTATAATTTCTGAAATTCGTTTTCAGAACAAAAACTTAAGCTTCTGATAGTAGAATACAGTCAGGACATTGAGCTGTGATATAAATTAATATAATATTTCACTGGTGCGTATCAAAAAGCTGTATTATTCTACACAGACATAGTCAGAGTAGTTCTTAAAGTCAAAAAAGTCAGAGAGTGTCAGGATAAGTCCTGTTTTCCTCAGAGTTAAAGAGACTGGTTTTAAAGCGTGACCCTTCTATCAGCATTTACTGGGAGAAGGGGAAAAAAAACCAACTAAAGAATAGGAAATTGTACATTAAAAATGAGCAAAATGGTTATTGATCTTAAGGGCTGCATTTAGACTACAATAAAGCAGTCTGCAGTAAAGCAATTTAATTTCTATTTAATTTATATTATGATATTGATAGGATTACCAGTAGCACAGTATCCAAGTAGTTCACAGCACAGGGGTGTTATTACCAACATCATAATTTTACGGCTGAAAAAATTGAAGTCCAAATTCTCAAAGCTATTAAAGTACACAGATAAGGTATCTTGACAAAGTGACTCGCACTATGGTGGGTCAGGAAACCAAATTCAGGTTTCTCCCTCCCTCAGCAGCACTCAGATAACTCTCCCAAGGTCTCCTTTCAGTGGGATGGTTTTGCTTTTGTTACAATATAAAATAATTTTAACCACAACCATATGGTGTTACTGACTCCTATCCTGTATGGATTTAAGAACTGTTCAATCTCACTTTCACTCTGAGAAAAGTAACATGTATTCTTTTGAACATTCAAAGTGATTTCATGTGTGCGTGTTGGCTAACAACTCACAACTAATTTCTTTTCCCAGGTATATCTCTGCTTTTAGCAGCCATGTGCTCCTGGTCTCCAGTCTTCATCACAATGTAATTGAAAAGCGGCATATTGGCTTAGAATTGTTTGATCTTCTGGGTGAGAGGACAATGAGGGTTGTGGACACTTCCACAGAGCATCTGAATGACTTGATAGAAGGCCTGGAGCTGACATAGAGGCTCCTTACTCAGCCATGAGCCAAATGTATTTTGCAC
Source organism: Rhinoptilus africanus (assembly GCA_013400135.1). NCBI lineage: Eukaryota > Metazoa > Chordata > Aves > Charadriiformes > Glareolidae > Rhinoptilus > Rhinoptilus africanus. Next base: position 173,565 of record VXBO01003546.1, on the reverse strand, counting down.
CCCTTGGTTCCAAGATATTTAGTCTGTTTTCTGGGTTTTATTTTTGCTGGGAAAAATAAAAAGCTGGGGCATCAGTTAACAAGACCTGAAAACTGGGCCATAGAGTAAGTAGTTTTGGGAGGCAAGAATTCTAACAATCCCCACTGCTGTCTAGAATTGAATTTTCACCTCTGATTAGACATCAAAAAACTTGTAAGCCACAAAGTTTTGTCCAAAAAACGTGAAGGAAAAGGAAGGGATCCCATTGATTTTAATGGCCTGCTAATATGACTGTGGGATGGGCAGGCAGCAGTTGCTGGTTTTAGTTTACACAGTTAAGGGGCAAAGTTGTGGCAGCAGGACCTTAAGCAAGGGTGAACACCTAAGTCAATCAGACGTGCACAAGAACATAGGACAAAAAGTGATTCATCAGATGGGGCTGACAGAGATGGTCAATGTCACTGCAAGTCCGTTCCTTAGCATCTTTCAGAGGTCATGGGAATCAGAGGAGGTTCTTGATGTTTGGAAAAAGGCAAATGTCATAAACGTGTTCTTGAAGAAAGTCAAGAAGGAGGAGTCAGGGAGTTACAAGCCAGTAGGTCTCACCTTTCACTCCCTAGAAAGATAGAACATTTACAGGCATACAAAGGACAAGAGGGTGATTTGGAACAGCCAGCATGGATTTACCAGGGGCATATCATGCCTCATCCACCTGGTTTTCCCCTATGGTGGGATGATTGGCTCAGCAGACAATGGGAGAACAGTGGTAGTTGACTTTAGGAAGACATTTGACACAGTCACCCATAGTATCCTTAAAGTCAAACTGGTCAGATATGGACTGCATAAGTGGACAATAAGGTGGGCTAAAATTTGGCTGGACCTTTGGGTTGAAAGGCTTGTGAAGAGCAGTACAAGGTCCAGCCGGCAGCCAGGTGATGTAACAATGGTGTCCTTCTGGGCTAGACAGAACTCTTTGCGTCTTTATCAGTGACCTGAGTGATAGGACAGAGTGCACTCTCAAATTCATGGATCATATCAAATTTGGGAGAGCAGTTGATAACCTGGAGGGCAGAGCTGCTGTTCAGAAGGAGAACAGCAGGCTGGAAAAATAAGCTATCAAGAACCACAAACTTCAACAAAGGCAAAACCAAAGTGCTGCATCTGGGACAGAGTAATTCCATGCACCAGAATAGGCTGGGAGTCAACTGGATAAACAGCAACTTTGCAGAGAAGGATTTGGGTAAATTGTTGGAGGGAAGGTTGAGTATGAGCCAACGGTGTGCCCTTTCTGCAAAGACGGCCAGCCACATACTGGGCTCTGTCAACGAAAGCGAAGGCAGCAGGTCAGCATCGGTAATCACTACCCTCTGTTCAGAACCTGCTGAGACCACATCTAGAGTATTGTTTACAGTTTTGGACATACGAGAGCGAGCCCAGAGGAGGGCAGCCAAGATGGTCAGGGATCTGGACCACATGGCATACGAAAAATGGATGAGCTTTGTTGAGGGGAAAATGACTGTTATGGTTGACTACCACTACCTCAGGGGAAGGTATACAGAAGACTTTCTTCTCAGAGCTGCTCAAAACCAGCAAAAAGACACACTGCAACCTGTTACATTCTGACTTAATGTCAGGAAAAATAAATCATTCTGAAGCTGTTAAAATATTGGCATAGGTGTCCCAGAGAAGCTGTGGTATTCCCACCTTTGGAGATACTCAGAATGTGACTGGGCACAGCTCTGACCAACTTGGTGTAGCTGGTGCTACTTTGAGCAGCATGTTGGACTACATGACCTGGTGAGGTCACTTTCAACCTAAATTATCCCATGATTGAGCAATTCCAGGTGAGTCCAATGACTTGCATTGGACTTTTGAGAAGACAGCAAGTCCTAACCTGAAAATTTAAGAAGGCAGAAAATCCATTTCTACTATTACTGCTGGGTTTCAGCCATGGTATTAGAAGTGAGCTCTTCCTCCCCTCTCAAATTGCTTTCTCAGTTGTGATATATGAAAGAAATAATGACTGTGCAGAAATCAGAGATAACAGGTTCTTCCTTTACTTACAGTAAACCCTTGCCAAAAAGCAGATGTTCGTTGATAGCGTGCTTTGTTAGACCTGCTGTCAATGCCCTCGTCAATTTGTACCATTTGTCATTAACTCCTGGGAGGGACCTCAGGACACATCCTCCTTTTTATGAAATGCTGGCACCACCCCTAATGTAGCCTCAAATGGACCCTACAGTCGTGGAAGCAACATAAATGCAAAGAAATCTTAAAAAACCACAGTACATACAAAGGGTTTTTCCTCTCCCAAGTAAATTTTGGGTAGAGAGATAGGTCATTCCCTCACTCTCTATTTTCAGTTGGGAGGAAGCCCTTGAGATGCAAGATATGAGGGCAGAAAGGACAAATGTGTCATCACCAGTGAGATGCCTGTGTGTGGGAAGTGAGTCCACACCTTCCCTGTGGAGAGCTGGAGCATGAGGAGGGCATGGAGCCTTGGGGTGGACACAGCTGGGTTGTCACTCCCCAACTCTTGCCCTGGGACCCCTGTGCAAGCGATACTTTTGCAGCCAATTGCTGTTTTCCTACCAGCACCATGGCATGCAAAGACTTTGGTCCTTGCTTTTGTATCGTGCAGACCACACAGGAAAGAAAGGCAGCTGTTTTCCTAAATGAAGTGTTGTGGGGCTGCATCTATGTTGTTCCTCCCATCTTTTTGACCTTTCCTCCCCTGCTTTCATCCTCCACCCACCAAGCCAGGGCAGGAGAGGGGAGTCAATAGGCACAGTGATGTTCCAGAGACAGTGTGATGCATCACAGGGAGGATGTCCCCACTGGGATGTCAAGCTCAAGGCTGGTCAAAAGTTAGATGAAGCTTCATTTGTTTTTTTCTGTTCAGTGGGGAACAAGGAGTCTCCTGCCACAGAAAGGGGAGGGTAAGGGATGGTTGCTCCTGGGAGCTCCATGGGGCATGAGGGGCCACATGGGGATAGACTGCTATTCTTCCCAGGCCCAAACACAGCCCTTGCCACCACAGCCTTGGCCTTGGCTGCAATGGGCCACCTGGCTCTGCAGCCTCGGCAAAGCGGTGATGGCCCATTTTGCAGGTCTGGCCACCAACTCCTTTCAGCAGCTGCCTGGTACCCTACAACAATTGTGGAAGAAAATGCCCGGGCTCAAGAGGGAAGGCGTCCAAACCCGAGCTGGCACAGCTCATTTAGGCTTGGCAGGACAACTCTCAGGGAGCAGCCCTTCTGGATTCAAAGCCAGTGGAAGGATGGAACTGGCAAAAAGACTCTCCGCTGCCTGTATTTCTTTAGAAAAGCCTTGTTTGTTGTGCCACCAGTCTTGGGGCAAGGGCCTTTGAGGGAAGAAGGGCAGAGCTACAAGAACTTGACTCCGGTCTGGAGGGGAGAGGGAAAGCAGGCCACAGACTATTTGTTTGGGGTTTTTTTTCTTAAAACACGTAAACCAGAGAAAGTAACAAAACAATGTACATCATTACACAGCAGGGATGCACAGCCATGGACGCCCATACGTGCCCGTGGGTTGTCTATCCAGCTCATGACTGCTGAGGTCAGCCTGGCCCAGTCCACCTTTAACTTGCTGAAATTAAGAGCAAAACCAATTAAAATGTTACAGATGATCTTTATGTGAGCTCTCCATGCATTATGGAGGGCTACTGACTTCAGTGGGATATAGGTATCCCATATAACTTCGGGAGGCTGGGCTTGAGGGTCTCCCCAGGTACTGTAGTTCTGAGTCCTTCCTCCAAGCGCTGTGGCTAATTTAAAGCTGTTGATTACTGGCATGTGTGTGTCATATATCAAGTCATCCGGCAACAAAAAAATACACATTCCTCAGGCTTCTTCTAGCTCTGGCTGCCAACCACAAAACTGTCTTCTTCAAATGTATGTAAACTAAAACCATTTTGCTACCAAAGAACTGGCAAATCCTCCTCCCTCTTTCTTGAAGCACTTACAGTCCTTTGTTTAACAACGCACGAGCGGTGAGCTAGGCTGCAGGAGCAAGTCTGCTCTCCAAAATGGCAAAACGTCATTCCCCACGGACTTCTCCAAAACACACACACACAGAGAAATGAGGACAGAAATTGCAGTTCTGGGCTGGGAAAGGTGGAGGAGGGAAGTGGCTCCGCCAGGCAAAGCGGACAGAGTGGCCACACGGAAACTGGTAAAGCTGTGAGACCTCCAGTTCCTGAAGCCAGAGGCACGTAGCGTGACCAGGGTGTGATGGAGGTGCCCGCCTGCAGTCATTCCCGTCACCTCAGTCTCCTTTGGAAAGGAGATGTGGCATCCTGCAGGTGGGTCCCTGGTCTGCACAATGTGGTGGCCAGGACACCAGTGTGTCTTCCTACACAGCCCCACGTATCCCCACACCAGCCACAGCAGTGCTCAGATCAGGCCTGTGAGGACTGTAGGGATGATGGGCGGTCAAAAAATCAAGGAACTGAAGTAATGGAAAGTGCAGATCCCGTTTCTGTTTGACAGGATTTGAAATGTTTCCTTTTTTACCAATTTATTTTTATATGCTTCCTAAAACTTATTAAATTAGCTTAAAAACATAACTGTTAATTATCAAATACCCAGGTTTCCAGGTAAAAAAAATAGCCATAATTTTCAGAAAGTGAAACTAGACATGATTTAGGTACAGACCTGTATAAAGCCGTTTGCTAGAAATATTTTTCAGTGCATGGCATACAGTAAACGCTGAATTATTTTGAAGTTGAAAACTTGCTGCAAAGTTTTGTCT